>JAGSMT010000961.1:0-27636 GCA_029286875.1 Lamproptera curius | reverse complement strand
TGGCGATATCACTGGTATGCAATGTCTATAGGCGACGGACCACTTCCCATCAGGTGGCCGACTGCTCGTCCGCCTGCGTAACCATAAAAAAAATACAAAAACGTAGCGTTCGAACTGAGTGCCTCCTTTTTGAGAAGTCGGTCAAAAAAATACAGCGTCAAAAATCACAACATTGTATGATTAAATTACAAATGGTGACTAAGTCATAAGCGATAGACTTAATTTATGTTATACATAATTGTACTTCATAAATTACATCTATATTTTATGAATGACTCGCGTTAACCGTTTAAAATGTTAACATTGTTAAAATGAGTTAAGGTCATGTAGTTTTGGCCTTGTTAAAGTAAATGCATTTAAAAATTAATCATACGTGCATGCAACGAGTAATACGTACATTCGTTTTTTAATATGAGCATATTAAAAGAATTCACAAAGTAAAGCACAAAGAACTACGAAATTTCATAATAATAACGTCAAGCAAATAATTATGCTAAACAATATGCGTCATTTGTACAAAATGGAAATATTAAAAAAATTGAATCTCTACTTTTTTTTTTACGGATGACTCACGTTGGTGGAGTTAACCGCTACAACCGGCGGGTTCGAGGGCTGTGCAACGTTAAAGGTGCACAGACTTCACCTCATTCTGTGGCTTAGCTCCGAGGGACCCTGAAGGAGACCTCGGCTCAGGCTACCATCTTTTATCCGTAAGCGGGCTTGATCGATTGTGCCCAAGAGGGCCGAGCCTCGGCTCGATCAGCCGCTGGTCAGGTCCATGCCTATACCCGTTGCAACATTTATCGAGGGCCTTCCCGGTGGGCAACCTCGCTCGATAATTTGCTTTTAGGACTTATTTAGTGGAAGATTTTAACCGCCCTATCTGGTTGGTGAGAATCGGCCTGGTACGTCCGATATCTGTTGTACGGTGTACTAGTTTGGCCTCGGCGGCGAGGACAAGTTGTGTTGCGTAGTGAGTTTAAACGTGCTTGCACGATTGTATCTCATCGTCCGGATCCGTTATCGCGTTTCGCGCTCTTCGATGGATGTCGTTTTTAGAGTGAAATTGTTGGTTCGTAAGCGGCGGCGCTCGAACTAGGTCGTTTGGGTGTTGCGAAGCCGGTCGAAATATCGGATGAAAGCTTGTTTTAGGTACTTTTTGATAGTGGACAATTTCAGATCCAGGTGCAGGTCAATGTTGCGCAGGTAGTACGGCAGCACCAGTGGCCCTCGCATGAATCTTTTTGCAGGACTTGAAGCTTGTCAATGTGTGATTGCTTTGCATGTGCAAAGACAGGACTGGCATATGTTAAAATTGGACGTATGACTGTCTTGTATAACAACACCTTATTGCGCAGAGATAACTTGCTTCTAAGGATTTATTAGTGGAAAGAGTCGACCTAAGACGTGGCCGCTCTGTTTTGACCCGCGTTATGTGCGGGCCAAATGTCAAATCAAGACTACCCGAGGTATTTGGTCTGTTTGACCCAAGGGATAGGGCAATCCTAGGAGTCAGACATTGGAAGGAAGCACGGATCTCGTCGCGTGAACAAAATTCCGCGCTTTTGGAAGGATTTATTTCTATTCTCCATTTCGGAACCATTCCCCTAGGATATTGGCCGCTGGATTGGGTCTTTGACTAACTAGGATAGGACATCTACTGGTTGAGTATATGCAGGTGTCGTCTGCGAATAAGGCAGTGTCTACAAGACGGTGTTGTGGGATGTCGTTAGTATATAAAGTGAAAAGTTGGTCCTAATACGGAGCCTTGGGGTACGCCGGCACGGACCGGTCAAGGTAGTGATTTGGTTCCCTCTACGCGGTATCGGAACGTTCGATTCCTGAGGAAGTCTCGTATGATGAGTACGAGACGGTCTGGCACGCCGAGCTTATTAACTTGTATATAAGCCCTTCGTGCCATACTTTATCGAACGCCTTCGCCACGTCGGAAAGCGCTCCCGTGTGATGGCCTCGTATCAAGCTGACTTTAATTTTCTCCGTGATGCGGTGAATTTGGTGAGTGCAAGAGTGTTTGGCTCAAGCCGAATTGAATAGGGGTGGGAGCCCTTTAGATTTCATAAAATCTAATAAGCAGGCTTGGACAAGTCGTTCATATATTTTCCGAAACCCTTTAGGAGGCTAATGGGACGATAAGAACTGGGAAGTGCTGGTGGTTTGCCGGGTTTGAGGAACCCTATAACTTTAGCGTCCTTCCAAGTGTTTGGGAAAATACCCTTGGAAAGAGCTGCGTTATAAAGTGGGACTAGGATATTAATTATGTTCCGGTAGGATTTTAATGACGCGGTTGTTTATTCCGTCGGTGCCCGGGGCTTTCCGAGTTTTGAGATTTTTGATAATCGACTTGACTTGCTTCCGGTCACCGGTGAAGTTACATCGCGAGGAGGAAGTTGAGTCAACCGCTCGACCTCGCCCTCCACCGTTTGGCGGTGAGCGGCGTCGATCAGGTTGAGTGCTTAGCGTGCATTGTGCCTCGAGGCTGTCGCTGATATTCGGCTTTTTCTTCATCGAGAAACGCTAGAGGATCATCAGGAAGGTTAGGATGGGATAAAGGCGGCATCGGAGGGTTCCGATTCCGCCCTTTAGAGCTTTGGGAAGTTGCCAGAAGGCTTGATGGGATGGGTGCATGTTGCTTAGATCTGTATCCCACCGATCGTTTCCTGAATTCAGCTATGCGCGTCTTAGACTGATGTTCAAGGGCGCGCAGCTGTCTCCGGTTCCGTTCGGTTTGGATACCAATCATAGGCACGAATCGCAGCCCTCTTGCGTCGCAAGAGGTCCTTGATGTCGTTTGGCAAGGCCCAGCGGGGGTTTTCCTCCACCGGGACTTGCTTCGAGGAGGCCTCGACGACACATTGGACATGTCTTGTGAGCGCATGAGCAGCGAGATTCGCGTCATTAGCACTGTGCAGGACTTTAGGAATGGCATCTAGGTGTGGCGAGCTAGTGCAGTCTAGCTGAGATTTGAGTTTGCGCCAGTCAATTATCGTTTTGGATTGGATGTTTTGGGAGTCAGGTGGTCCTAGTTTGAGGATGACTGGGCGGTGATCGGAGGTTAGATCTTCTATGACCTCTATACCTCTAAAAGCGAGATTGACATTTTTAAGGAGGGCAATATCAAGCACATCCGATCTGTAGCCTACCGTGTGCGGGTAGTGCGTATGCTCAAGCGGAGCAACGACACTGAAGTTAAGGAGTTCAGATAGTGCATCTGTGCTGCCCTCGCGAGTTGATTATGTAGCTGTTCCATCGGTGTGCTTGCTATTGAAGTCGCCTGCCAAAATGACGGCGCCTCCTAGGGAGAATAGCGTCTCGAAGTCGGATTGAGTTATCTCGGAAGAGCTTCACATGGTAGAGACCGAGGCTATGGTGATTGGCGCGTGTCCTGTCCATGGCTATCCTACAGACCGAGGCTTCTATGTGCGTTAGCGTCGACGGCGTGTCGATTGCTACACAGTGAGGGACTTTTATAATAAATGGCGTGCCGCCGTGTGAAGCGCCGCCGATCATTTCTTATGATGTTATAGTTATATTTTCGGATCTCCTCTTCCGGGCTTTAGGAACGTCTCCTGCACCAGTAGAATGTCGACGTCGTTTTCGCGTAGAAAAACTGAGATTTCGGTCTTTTTATCCGCGAGACCGTTTGCGTTGAAAAATGAAATGTTAACTGCGCGTGGCTTTAGACGCCCCAGGCCGTTTCTATTATTTAGTATGGGCGTACTATTCATTAACGTCCCGTAATTAAATCGACTAATTGCCTATACTTACGAGTAAGGCAAAACGGGGTCCCGAATTTCCCGCCAACGCGTCGAAATTTGGGGGTAAGACGATCGAGCTCTGCGAAGTCAATCTGTCCGGCTAATGTTTCCAAGTTGCTGCCATTGCTATGGCTGCAGCTGTGGAGCGCTACGCGGAGCATTGGTTTTGGTGCGGCGCCACGCGGGGCGCTCGGCGCTACCTGCGGTGGTTGTTGTTGCCACGCGGGCATTGGAGCGCTGCGCGGAGCGCTTGGTGTGGTTGCCACGCCGGAATAGGTCGGAGGGGCGGGAAGGAAGTGAGGGGAGGCACCTGGGGCGCCTTGGGACGGATGAAGGTGCTGGTGGTTTGCGCTTGGGTGCCTTAGGGCAGCCCAGATAATTGGCCGTGTGGCCAGCGCTTTGGCAGTTAACGCATGCCGGCGGTTCCTACGTGGTGAGTACTTCCCTATCTCTAGGTCTAGGGCAATCAGGGGTGCCTTGGTCACCAAGGCATTTGACGCAGCGAGGGCGTGCGTGGCAGTTACGGGCCGAGTGCCCGTACATCTGGCAGTTGTGGCACTGCGCAGGAAGGCCATTTGAGTGTGGCGCGTGGAATGTAATGCGACTTATGTCGCATATGTGATGTAAGTCATATACTTTTTTGGCCTCGGTGGAGCGTTCCAGGGTCAGAAGGACCACATTAAAAGGCTTTTTTGTCTTAGGATGAGTTAGGCGGAAGGCCGAGTAGATTGGGATGTTTTGCCCCTAATGAAATTGTAGATGTCCTCTGTGGGCATCTCCTTTGGCAGTCCTTTGACGACTGTCGAAGTACGCCTCGTCCGGGAGCGCGATTGTAAATAATAGTCGTTCTTTAAGAGATACGACGTAACTTGACGGTGTGCGTCACTGGTTTCCAGTTGCAATTTAATGCCCTGGTTCGAGTCGGCTGCTGTGAATTTATATTTATTGGACAGCGCGGACCGTAGTTCTGCCATTTCTCCTTTGACCGAATATAAATCGCGGAGGAGAAGCAGCAGGTGGTGTTTGCTGTGAAGTAGCAGGTGGTTGCCTTGATGGGGCCGATGTTGTTGGCCGTGAGGCGGCCTGAATGGGTTGCCGTGAGGCGGCTTTTGGCTCTGTGGCGATGTTGATGGCCTAGGGGCCGATAGAACTTCCGCTGACGCTTTTGGCGCCTTAGGGTGGCGGGGTTGGTGATGTGGCAGGGGAGGCCCTGCTCTTGCGCTTCTTCTTGCGCGAACTAACCGGCAGGAACCCTCCTGCGTCTTCGTCCTCGGTGACCGGACGGGATTGATCCAGCTCCATTTCGGAGTCTGAGTTGTTGGGTGAGGTGAGTGGGAGATAGGTGTCCGAGTGGATTGTTGGACACTTTTCCGACGCGGGTGTAGTTGCTCGCGTCGAGCACGGAATACCTTATATTGGATTTTCCCCCTGCGCGGTGAGGGCCTCACGGATGGCGCGTACCGTGTCCACCGGCGGACGATTCTTCAGGTCCTCGAAGTCGAGGCCTAGGTCACTGAGGGTGACTGAATCCATTTTTACTGATGTTAATACGATTTTAGTTACGTTATAGTCGTGCAAGCACCCCCGGTGAAGCCGGGGTGTGTCTACCTCCCGCCCAGTGAGCAGGGAGGTGAAACCTAACGCGTTTGAAAACTCGCTCGCGCTTTGAGGAGCGCTGGTGTATACCTACGCTGCTGCCTAGTGCAGCAAGCGACGTTAAATTGACTCTAATAAATACCACGTGAGTGGTGTGCGTGTAATTTAATTAAAATCACGATGTGACGTGGCTTAAGTGAACAGACTAAAGTTAAATGGGTCCCTACATCTCAACAGAAGGACATGCGGACGCTGTAAAGAAAGAAAATTGAGTGAAAAGACAAAACTCGGAGCGACTCACCGGACGGCTACACAGCTATCTACGCTCAGGCGCGTACGCCTAGCGCGTCGACACTGAAGCTTCCGGCACACACTGACACTAACACTGCACGGATACACGGCGACACGATGACTCGACGTCTTCTCTCTTCTGCCACTTGTAGGCGTCGGGGGGGAGGGCGTGGCCACGGGTGGGCCAAGCGGACGGCGCAGGTAGCGAAGCGGATCGAGCAGGCTTGTCCGGTCGATCCGAAATGCAGATGCGCACTGTGAATCTTCCTACAATATCGGACCATTTATAAGCTGTTCATAAGATTGTGTCGTTAAAACTTTTGTCAAAACGACTATATTGCCATTGTTAAAACTGCTCTCCAGCGGATTTTTAGTTTGTATGTATGTATGTATGTAGTTAAGTTTATATTTTAACTATTCCGTAATATGTTTTCACCAAATGGTATAATATACAGACATATTTGTGAAATAAAAAATAAAAAGTAAAAGTTTGTTGTGTTTAGATTTGTAAATCAGTTATTATTTTCACAGAAATATATTTCTGAAATAACGTGCCCTTATTTAAAATTTTCTATAGTTCTCTATCTTTTATTAAATTTAAAAGTATTTGAAGTATGAATATAAAATCTCAAAATTTATCGAAAATTGTAACATCTGGCTTGCGGGCTTTCTAAGATTTCTTCAGCATCACGAAATGAAACGATAAATGATCGAAAAAGTTATGATAACATGAAATTCCGTGGAAACGATTTCAGTTAAATTAAGTTACTCTTGTAATTATTTCCTTTCATAGATTTATGTAACTTGACTTATAAGATTATAAACTTTTCCTATTACAATTATTCATAATTTGGTTGCGTATTATTCAATGATCTTTTAAAATATTGTATACTTTATTATGGATTCTTCACAAAAATATTTAATGTATATAAAATTATATAATTTCTACACAATATACACTGACAAAAGTTTTATACATTACAAGAATATTACAAAGCGTTGTATATATGTCCACAAAAGGTTATTCTGTTGTAATATTACAAAGGTGAAAATTTTTTTGTTTTATATTTTATATTTATTGGTGATATATTATCCTGGAGTAAAATAAGCTTCTTCTAACCCCTGAATTTATTCCATAGCATAAAAATATCAAGGGCAGAGGCGTTGACGGACTGCTAGTGATATTAATCAATTTCTATTAGAGACAACAATCGTTGACTTGTTCGAACCCATATTCACCGTTAATTCAAATTGTTGACGTTCTAAGATATTCATTATACTTTGATTTTTAAATTATCATTAAATGAGCATCAATTACGTTTAATATTAACCTTAATAAATTGAACTTCATTATAAAAGTACGACAGGAATTAAAGGTAAACAATTCGATTATTTCATTATGTATTTTGGATAAATCGATATAGAAGATAATATTATGTAGATTAAAATTAATATTACTGCATTTAATTTCGTGTTGTTCTGTTTATACATAGCTGTCATTTTATTATGTTGTATAAAATAACTTAGTAGTTAATATAGTAAATATAATGTAATATAAATAAGAAAATACATCTAGAAATGTATGCCTAAACATTTCCTCGCCGCCTTTGTACTTTTAAATGGCGTTCTAAAAAGTTAAACATAATTCCTTCAAATACTACTTTAAGCCTGAATAAATAATTTTTCTTTCATATGTATAATAAACCTTGATTTTCTAAGATTAATCTAAATATAAATATAACGAAATACTGTGTACTAAGTATTACTTTATACTCGATTTTGTTGAGATCTTCCTTAAAAAATTGTTCGTTAATATAACCGATAACTGATAATGTAATATTATCAGTTCAGTACATGAGTGAATCTAATTACTAAGGTAATAACTTCATAACAATAATAATTTTACTATTTCAACAACATTCAACTATTTGTATGTTTGTGGATTAAAATCAAAACACCATATAAATGAGAAAAGCGATTAGATCCAACGGTGTTTCTGAAAACATTATTATTATATTTTATTGGAGGCCGTTGGAATTCATAGACATAGACATAGACATAGACTTTATTTCGCCAAAAAGACACACATTTACATACATATCTATATATAAAAAAGAGTAATAACATAAACATAAAAGAAAAAACAGTGCATACATCTAAAATAAATTCTTAACAGTAAAATAAAAAAACAAAAAATAAAAAGAAAATAAAAACAGCATATAAGATTAACAATAGGAATAAAATCACAGCACGAACTTTATTACCATTTTAACAATATAATTGGTAAACAATGAATAAAAAGTTTATGAATAACACATACATGTTGTGTCTTTTCGTTAAAAAAGGTCTCCACTCAGCATTAATTGCAATAAATAATTGCAAAGCTGATTTTCAGTGGAGCCAGTTCGTAAGGGGTAGGGATGCTATTTAATAAAAGTAATAACAAGGCCATTTTACATGGAGAAACGATTGATTAAAAATAAAAAGATAGCAGTCTATATAGTAAAATCAACTTAACATCATGGCACCAATAATTTACTCATTTGGCACAAGATATGGTAGATGCGTCTATTACATGTTGAAAATTTTGTATTCTAGAAGATGAATCTTCATTTTATACTTAAAACCTACCAAGCTTTTAAGAGCTCGAAATGGTGGGGTATATTGTTCCAACATTTAGACGCAGCGTACTAAAACTCCCTCTAAACGAGGCGGAATGATGTTTCTGGATTCGAAATACCGACTTTTGCATGCTCTAGGCCGATCTGTAGGTATGCATTCCAGTTTGTACAAGTACATAGGGCGGCCTGTTGACTTAAGACCAAATATCAGAGTAGATAGATGTAATTCTCTACGGAGTGACATTTTAATATATTGGCATCATTTAAGTACGGAGTAATATGTGTGCGTGGTGGTATAGTAAAACAAAAGCGCACATGCATTTTGGACTCGTTGGATTATCTGTTCCGTTCTAGCCAACAATCTGGGGCCATAGATGGTATCCGCATAGCCAAGTAGTGATAGTACCAATGAATCACATAGTTTTATTCGTAAGCTAGTACTTAAGAAATTACGTACTCGATAAAGGACTTTTAACCTGTAGAAGCATTTCCGCACACAGTCGAGAACGTGACTTTCAAAGCGCAACGCGTCGTCCACTATTACTCCTAAATTACGTGCTTCCTTGACCATTTCAATAGGATTTCCATCAATTATTATTTTAGGATTAAAATTCATAATGTTGGTTATTTGCATTTTGGTTCCTAGGACCATAAATTTGCATTTTAAGGGATTAAGAATTAATGAATTTTTGAGAGACCATTCATTAATACGACTAAGGTCAACATTTATCTTTTCAACCGCTTCCTTGGTTTTTTTCACACTAGTTTTAATATATAACTGAAGGTCGTCCGCATAAATTTGTAAGTTACAAAATTTTATACTATTAACTACATCAGCGGTGTATAATATGAATAAATAGGCTCAAGTATCGATCCCTGTGGCACTCCTCTTTCGACAGCAGAAGGTGATGATCTGATATAGGAGCCGTCAGCGTTGCGTACTTCAACGTATTGAGAACGGCCAGATAGGTAGCTATCGAACCAGTTAATAGCTGTAAGATCGAAACCATAATAGGACATTTTTGATAGTAACAGCGAAGTATTTATAGTATCAAAGGCTCGTGTATAGTCTAAGAGCGTGAGAACTGTGCCCTCACCTTCATCACTAAAAGCTAAAATATTATCGACGACGTCAAGCAAAGCAGTGGTAGTGCTGTGTTGCGATCGAAAGCCTGATTGCATTTCAGGGAGGATGTTATGGGTTTCAAGGTAGGATGTGAGCTGACAAGAAATAACTCTCTCTAACACTTTAGATAAAAATGGAAGAATACTAATTGGTCTTAAGTCATTTAAATTACTAGCATCGTTCTTTTTAGGAATAGGTCGGACTATTGCAGTTTTCCAGAGAGACGGAAATGTACATGTAATAATCGATTTATTAATTATCTCTGTAATTACCTCAAGAGTGCGTGGCAGCGTAAGAACTATCATTTTCATTGAGATTTCATCGACCCCTATTGCATTCGACTTAATAGAGGATATATATTTTAAGATGGTATCTTTGCCCACTGGTTTTAATATTAACGTTGAACTACCGAATCGGCTAAACTCGTAGAAAGTGAGATTAGAAATAGGCATATCTTTTACACCTGGAACTGCAGGAAATGTTTATTAATGGTTTCGGTCGATGGGTGTAATGGTGATTCAGTTTTTCCCTTAGAGACTAGTGAATTACTTTTTAATACTTGCCCGAGGTTCCTAGGATCCTTAATTTTCGAATTGATATGGTGGTTAAAGAACGATACCTTTTTATTGTAAATAGCCGAAGAGACTGTTCGTTTCATATCTTTATAAAAAAGTTTATGAGACTCGTTTTTAGATTTGTGATATCGACTATACGCCTTATCTCTAATGTGAATCATTTTTTTATAGTTGGAGTAATCCAAGGTGATAAACTCTTTTTGATATAAACAAGTTAATAAGGAGCATGCCGGTCAAACAGCATGAGAATAAATGCATTAAAAGTTTCAACCATTTTGTCAACATTTTCCATAGACAATATCCGTTCCCATTCAATGGCTTCTACGTCTTGTTTAAAAGAGTCTAGGGAGATATCTTTGAGGGACGTGACATATCTAAATAGGTGATAATTTATGGCGATTTATCTTGGTTCACTGATAATTAGGCGTGGCTACTGAGATCGGAATAAAGTCAACATCAATTTTTTAACAGGAGCATTCGTGCAAAAGAGGTCAATAAGTGTTTCACTATGGTCTGTAAAATGAGTCGGCACAGTAACGTATTGTTTTAAGTTAAGGTAATGTAAAAAATTATTAAATTTTATTGCGTTTATATGGGTAGTGTTTAATAAATTTATATTAAAGTCACCTAATAATATTATATAGTCGCAATTGGAGAATGAAGTCACTGAATCTGTCATGGCATCTAAAAACACATCGATACTAAGCCATTGAGGGCGATATGCCGTGCCAATAGCAATTTTGATACCTCTTAAGCTAAGATTAAGCCACATCTGCTCCACAGTTTCGGTTGTAGAAGGATGGGGAATAGTCCTGGCTGTGACACCACGTCTGACGTAGAACCCTACACCACCACCTCTGGCACGAACTTTTTTAGAACGAGGGATGTGCCTCAGCTGATAGTCAGGCACCAAAGGCGCCCGGCCCTCTTCACCAAGGCGCAACCATGTTTCATTAATAGCCATAATATCAACGGAATGACGCAGCATAGCAACTATGAATTCATCGTGTTTTGTACCTAATGACCCTGGATTAAGAAAGCCTAACTTAAATCTACTATTATCTGTAGCCATAAAGTAAATAATAGTACAAAGATAAGGCAGCAAATAAAACTAAGAATACATATATATAAAAAGAATAAAAATATTTGAGAAACACGGTTGAGCAAAAGTAAGTCTAACATGTGCATAGTGATTCTATAATGAAACATAGAAACGAGTATATTGTACATCATATTTGCCAACACTACTTCTAAATGCATAATAAGCAGATACTTGCAATGCAGTACAAAAATTCAGGTAAACTGTTTTTTTTCTTTTGCATTGTTTGCTTTGAACGGGAGATGACAAACAAATATTTATTGTATGGTGCGTTTGGTTTCTTCTGAAAAAAGCGTATTAGGTAGATACATTCACATGATAAGCTTATTTAAATTATTGTTCTGTACAAGTTTTTACGGAGTAGGTAATCAAGTTTTTCAAGTTAAATAAATACATAAATTAATGTTTTTTTTATTTAAGTATGACATAATTAAAAATATGCATTGTTTCTTTGACGTAATGTAATATTTATAAATTATGCCTCCATAATCATTTGCTTAAGGATATCTGTAGATATACTTCTGTCATTTAATATATGTAGAGTTGTCCTACTCTAAGCTTAAACAAATATGAAAGAAAACTGCACCGTAAGAAGAAACGCTAATCATCAAGTGGTCGGTGTTATAGCACTGCCAAGTGCGCTTGCAAAGTAGTGTAATGAGCGTCCGTCAAATTTCGACGTCCTAGCCGAGTCCGACAATTGCTGAGAATATGTATTAATGTAGTAGTGCTTGCAAAGCACGTTCCAGTACTGTAAATAAACACACGACGCACAAAATGACTTGTACTTGGCAACTAGGCAGCGGCTAGGTACTCACTTTTGTTTTAATAGGCACATACCTCACCACGTACTGGTTTTTTATTATTCAATATAGAAAGTGTAACACTCGCTTATTGATTGTCAAGGACGCTACCACCGGTTCGGAATAGACGCCTCCGACCTGAGAAGAACCGTCGGAAGAAACTCAGCGGACTATTTTGTCATTTTTAAAATAATCAAATGTACATATAAATTTTCTTTGAGCTACATACAGTTCGATCATACGTATATAAATTTGAGAGTCTGGAGTTAGCATTCCATTACCAGGCTGTGCTATCATTTATAAATTGATTTATGTTATCATACCTTTAAAACAAACGTTGCTTTACTACTTTTAGAATTTATTAATAGTTAAATTCGTTTACTGGGATTTAGTTGTAAAGCGTATACATTGTCCCATAAAAGATTAACATTTTCTTTTGCAGTCTAGTAGCTGGAAGAATTAAATTATTTTTGTTTCTAGAATTTATGTTATATGCATCCACAATGTCTTGCGAAAATCATTTCTATTTTTTCATACATTGAAAGTAACGTTAGATATTTTAATCTCTGTGAACAATTTTCTCAGGGATTCTTTGGCCTCAGGTTATAAACCACTCGAATTGCTCGTTTTGGAGGACAAAGATCGTATTAGTATCCGCCGCACTTCCCACAGTAGGATGCCATAAGACATTACTCTGTGAAATAGCTAAAGCATACTAACGAGCAGTCTCCACGTCAGTTAATGTCTGATTTTCCTGACAGCATATACTGAAGAGCTGAGTTTCTTCGACAGTCTACTAATATGAGGGCCCCACTGCAATCAGGTATCTATTGTTATTCTCAGTTGGTTGACGGTTAACTCAACAACGTTTATCTCTTCCTCATCTATAAACACTTCACATTTACTCGGTCTTACGTTTGGAGTCACAAATGTAATATATTCTGTCTTCTTCTAGTTTAGTAACAAATTATTGACACTAAACCAGTGCGCTACTCTAGAGAGATGATTTACATCGTCATTTATTGTTGTATATCATTTAACTTTAAAAATTAAGAAAATATCATCAAGCAAATAGTACTATCTCTTCGTTTTTATTTATAACATTTGGTACATCATTTATATACATGAGAAAGAAAAAGGCATAAGAGTAGATCCTGGTGGGACACCCATATTTACCAGGGCCCGGAGATCTTTTACCATTCACGTCAACCTCTGAGTTCGTGGCTCAAGTACGAAGACAGAAGATTGAGTGCGCGTTTCTTACACCATAGTGACGCAACTTCCTGACTCGAATCTCATGCTGTACGCAATCAAAAGCCTTTTTGAGATCCTAGAAGATGTCTAAGTCATCCTGCGTCGCTTCCCAATACTCAAAGATGCTCTTAACGATCCTTAGACCTGCATCGATTGTTCTGCGACCCCCAGTAAAACCGTACCGTTTGTTATTAATAAGGCAGTTAGTAATAAAATTTTTCATTAATTGGTTAAATACTAATTTTTCAAATATTTTACTAAATATAGGCGAACAGGAATGGTCTAAAATTATTAGGATCCATACTACCCTACTACCCTGCTAAAACCGGTATAACTCTACCTGTGCTTTATTAGGTCAGGAAACTCGCTCTCTCTGGATGCTTACATTAAATATTGTTGCTAGATGAGGTGATATTACATCAATAATCGAATTTATCACCTTTACAGAGATTCCCAAAGTTCTAGGGTTTTTAATATCTAATTGTCTACATGCACTTATAATGTCCTTGCTACATACATCAGTAAAATTAAACATTTTGTACATTCAATAACATTATCTTTTAATAGTGATTCGGCAACTGTTGGAGAAGACAAAAGTGACTTGGTAGTCAAAACCGGAATGTCCGAAGAAAATCTCGAAATAAGTAACAACATCTCAGTCAGCTTCAATTCTATGGTTATCAACATTTAAAGTTATTTTAACTGCTCTTTGTGGCTTTTCCTTATTAATAATATTCCAAGTCATTTTCACTTTATCTGATAATTTTAATTTTCATTTTAAAGTATAAACATGTAGCCAGATAACAAACTTTTTAAATATTTTAGAATAGGCGCTAATATATAACAAAGATATTGTTATGGTTACATGTTCTTTGACTATAAAGCTCATATAATATCCCCTGCTTTACGGATTCGACTGTTGCCCATTCACTAAACGCTGCAGAACCTTTAGTTTAACTGTTTTAGAAGTAAATATAGTATTAAATTCATTTCCTTTTGTAATATATTACTTCTGATCTTCTCAATACCTTTTTATACATAGAACAAACATTCTTGTTTTTGTGAACTTTTGTTATATAACATTTTATATATTTGAAAGAAGGCAAATTGACCACAATGGTTAGAAGTTAACATTTTAATAATTGATTTATTTAATGGTTGAGAATTAGTATATATATTATATATACATGTTGCAGAAGTCGCAGTAATTCTTGTTGGTTCAATAAATAAATTTAAAGGTTATTTGAACTTAATAATGATCTGAATCAATTGTGGTGTTGCAATTATCTAATAAATTAATTTTAAAGTCACCACAAATTATAATATACTTATTAGATTCAGATAGTTTTACAATACTTCTTCTAGAACAACTTTAAAAGGTTCATATAACACTGTGGAGGTCTGAACACGCATACAACAATGAAGTGCTCCAAGCTCTGCACAGGCTATTTCAATAGTCCGTTCAACAGAGAGGCTCAAAATATCTTTACGATTTTTATATTTTTAAATTTAAAGGTACTATTTATGATTATTAAGGAGCCACCAGAATAGCTTTATCTATACTGACCATACTATAGCAAACTGGTGACATCCAAGATTTACCATTAACTGATATTCTTGTAGCCAGTGCTCAGTAATACATAATACATCAATTTTACAACTATTCAAAGAAAGAGTTCAATTTCAAGTTCTTTACTGGCTATTCCTGAATATTTTGATGTACCAGGTTCAAACACTTTGTGCTTTTATAAGAAAATTTATTTTTAATACCATTCTTGTTTAATAATAATAAAGTATTTTTTATTTTGCAAAGAGATTTCCTCCGTTGTCTCAATATTTAATTTAAATTATTGCTTGGAACTAGAGTCTGACCGAAACTGTTTTTCCGGCCGAAATCGAAACCGAAACCGAAACTCATGTGATCAAGTATAAAAATTCTTAAAATACTAAAATATGGCGCTTTTATGCCTTTTATTTTGCTTTATTTTAGTCATGGAATGGAGACAGTATATTAAACGTGTGGTAATCGTTTATTTCAGTTGCTAATAATATTTTTATGTAACAAAATATTAAAAATATATTAATTTCTTTTCAAATAAATTTCTTATAGCAATATGAGTTATTAATAAATAAATTAATAATTGTGACTGTTGCATTAAAGACTAAGTATTGGTATTTTGAAATCTTACTAATTAATACTTTGGTTTGTATTTGTAGTTCCGAGGGGGGATCAAAAAGTAAAAATGAGATATAATATAATGACTATGATAACTTAATTATTTATTTTTCTACATAATCTCCGAGTCCACCTACACACCAAGTCCAGCGTTCCAAGTTTCCAATGCTTCAATTCCATTAAAAAATGATTGTCTTGGTCCTGCAAAAAGGTTACTTGTTATATATAGTCTTAACACATGTTTCCTCTTAAGTATTGTATCAATTTGGAGAGAAAATTAAAAATAGCTAGTCGCCAGATCTGGTGAAAAGGGGGATGCTCACTCAATTGTACGCTAGCATGCTGAACAGTGGCCATCGCTAATGACAACCTGTGCGCCAGTACGTTGTCAAGATGAAACAGCTTGCCCGTTCAAAGTTGGCCTCTTTTTTATCATTGACGGCATTTCTCAACCTCGGTATTAAAGCTGCATAATCTGTAATGATGGTTCCATGCTGCAGGTAATCAAACAACAATATCACTTCTGAGTCCCAAATTATTGAGGCCATCCCCCGGCCAGGCCATATACCACGGCCACGGCATGAAGATCCTTCGGGATAAACCCGTGTTTCGTCCACTGTCACAAAACTAGATTTAAAGTTTTTAGTATCTTCTTAAAAGTTGTCCACCGATATCTTTGAAGTCGATTTTGTTTCTGATTCTCGGCACCCATCTTGCGGAGACTTTTCTCATATTTAAAATTTGTGTCAATATGCGTTGAGTACCTCAATATGAAATGCTCGTTTCTTCGATTAGGTATCAGATGGTAATTCTTTAATCGCTAAAACAGTTTTTCGAATATGGCAGCATATTCTATTGTTTCTTGTTGATTACTGGCTTCGATGGACGTCTGCAACCATGTTCGTCTTCCGTGCTCGTTCTCCCTACTTGAAATTAAGAAGCCCACTTTGGACAATTGATAATAACAGACAGTCTCTTCCTCATGTTGCCTTAGAGCTTGCGTTGTTAACGTTTTATAACAGTGGTTTTAATGACAAGGTTGCACTTGGTTTTCTCTATTTTCGAGAACATTTCGCCACACTATAGCAAACAAATGACTACATTCAGAAAAAAGTAAAGAGACTAGAAGATTTTTATTAATACAACAAACATCTGAGCTACACTTTCCAGTATTATTTGTTTTATTTTTGGTTACTAAGGTATATATTTTGTTCCTTTCACTATTTGTTCCGTCCTCATCTTTCTAGAAGAATCATCAATTTCTTTTTGTCAAAATTGGAATGTTTGTCTGAACTAAAATCGACTGATCTGAGCTCGATTGTAGCAATGATACATTTAACTTTCCTTCTATTTGAAATTGAAACCTCCTAAAACCAGTTTCGTTTGCGGCAAAAGTTTCCGGCCAAATTTGGCGAAACCGAAACTACGAAACTTGATTTTGGCCGAAACTCGCCGAAACCGAAACCAAAACCGAAAGTTCGGTCGGACACTACTTGGAACAGATTCCAAATGAATAGATGTCTAATTTGTTCCTGTTCAATAGAAGCAGGAGTCAAGTTAATAAACATTTGGCCGAATTATTTAAAATACAATAATATAGACACAAGCTAATTTTTTCTATAAAATTTTGATAGGTGCATCTTACCATATGGTCAAATGAAATTGTTACAATTAATTATATTATTAATGTCAATAATATCAATTTTGTTATGATGTTTGTGGGTTAAATATTTACAATTATTATTGTATAACATATACAAATAGTTATTTATTTATATATATGGTGGTTTTCCGTGACAACTCCTTAATGTGGGAAATATGAACAACATTACCTTTTTGCATCTATTATATCTATTATATTATCCCAATTAAGATAATTAAGATGGCGTTGGGGCAAATGGTATCAGTCAATATTTTTTCATAATATGTAAGTAAGTGGCTCCTGACATACAATAATTAGATACTGATTCCCCATACACTTGTCTAGAATTAATGAACCCATACTTCTTCCTAGTTCATCACTGTATATTTTAATATAATTATGGGAAGAAATATGTTTTCTTTACTATTATCTCGAAGGCAGGTCACGGAGTCAAATCGGTCTGAGTTATTTTTACATAAATCTAATATGTCATTCATAGCGAAATGTGTTCAGATATTTCTCTTTGAGATCCTCATATTTCTTAGTTAGGACATTTAGATTGCATTAATGATGCAATCTCAGCCTACAGTGAACTGACACTAGCCTCATGAGACAAATGAGTTATCTTAGCCTTATTGTAGCATTACATTTTAATTTTGCTTTGAGTTGATTCCTATCTTTACAGATTTTGCCATAGCTTTAAAAATATTATGGCTACATTTCAACAATTTTTCTGTCTTCATGATACCATATCTTGTATTTCCTCAAATAATTCACTATAATGGCTTCGGGTTTGAATGGTCCTTAAGTTCTTGTTCTTAATTTCAAGTAACTAATTGTTTTATGAGCCTCATTTAATTCAGACCTCAGCTTAGAGGAAGGAGAGCTTCCTCATATTCACCCCTACACTGGTCAAACCCATAAACTATACTTAGCAAATTAGTATTTTGTTCTTGTAAGTTGAAATAATTTAAGTTTAACTGAGCGAAATCTTGTTTTAGTTTGGTATTTTTGTTAATAATTTGCAAAGTTTCAGGTTCGTTTTCGTCTCTTTCCCTCAGCAATTGCTCACAATGCATTTTGGCTCCCTTTAACTCTTTCAGAGTCAAATGGAGTTGACGACCTGAAGGGCTTTAGTGTTGTGGTCATCATTTTGATGTAATAATTAATAAAAAATTGTAAGATTAAAATAAAATGTGAGCTCTTGGAAAGTATATAGGGACAATAAACTTATTTTAAACAGAAATTCGTTATCTGCGAAGTGACAGATGACTTCCTACACCGTATAAACACGATAACGCTATAACTGTAGTATATAATGTAGATACTATTATTTAATTTTTACAATTATATTTCGAGAAGGCTAAAAGATTAAAATTCCACTAATATTTTTAAACAAATATAATTATTTAATATAATTAATAGGGAGTAATCACAATGGCATGCAAGTCTTGGAGTTGCCACTCGAAAAAAATCTTTAAAGAAAAGAACATTCTGTAATATTTGAATCAAACGATTAAAAACATTAAAAACATAAACAGAATTGAGCATTACGTTGAAAATTAAATAAATAATAAATCACTAGAACTTTATGCTCAATTTTGAGTACAATTTTGCCAAACCCATGATACAGCAAATTGAACATGGAACGTTTTATGGAATGATATGAAAATTATAAGATTAAATTATAATGTGAGCTCTTGAAGAGGATATAGGGTTGAAACTCCACGCCAGCCTGTTGTAGTCGCTCATTGTTACAATTTCCAGTATTTTAGGTACTTTGGCAATTGCTATGCATGCACGCGTTGTGTGCAGTGCACCGACTCAGCATGCCATGACCGAGTGCCCTAAGCCCTCAGGCGAGCCGCCAGCATGCGTTAATTGCGAAAACGTAGGTCACCCGGCTTGTTACAGGGTTTGCTCGAAAGTTTTATCAGCCCGTTTAGTATAATGTCTTATGGCATTCTACTGTGGGAAACGCGGCTGATATTAATACTGTTTTCATAATTCAAAGACAGGATTCGAGCAGTCTATAACCTGGGCCAAAAGAATCGCTGAGAAAATGTTTACAAAAAAATGTTATGGTGTTTTTTCTCAAACCATATTTGAAAATATTATGATGTTTATAAACATTTTTTGGCTTTATAATAAAATAATAGGATTAACAAATTATGTTCCTTCCAAAACTAGGCTTAAAACAATGAAATCTTTCATGGGACAATTGTTTCTTTTCTAAAAAATCCCCAAAAACCCTTTCAGTTTTTATTCGAAAATAAATTTAAAAAAAGTTTAAAGGAAACGTTTGTGTGTTAGAAAGGATATTATTGTTGGCAAATGGACTTCTTGTAGATAAAACACTTTTAATGAAACTGTTTACCCAGGCCACAAAGTAGTAATATGTAAGATGTTTTGGTAAAATTTTGTAAAATTTGTAAAAAAAAGGAAAAAAAAAGTTCAGGTTGGAGTTTCTTTACGCCGGTTCTTCTCAGGTCAGCCTTATTTCGAACCGGTGGGGTAGAATTATTTGATAAAATAAGAAATTAATTTTATTGAATAAAAGATAATTGAGACTTTGAGTACCACGTTCCGAACCGCGCGGTCATTAAGCTTAGCTTTGTCCCCCCGGCAACGGCGATTGGGAACCGCGCTCTTAAACATGTTACAAAAAGCCCCGGAAACCGCCCAAACACAGGTGGTCAAGTATCACAACCTTCCGGTATTTCCTCCGGGGCACCGGTGGGGGCCAAAGCGGTTGGGATGCCGAACACCAGGCAGTTAAAACCCCGCCGATCTCTTGGGAAAGGTACACCATGCCATTGGTTCAAAAGTCACCGGCTATCATTAATTTACAGGCGTGTTGTTGGTGTCCTGGTTCTATAACGTCATCGTCGATTATTTATTATTTTTCATCTTACCGGCCTTGTCAGTCACCTGGACAAGGCCTCAATGACGCCACCGTTTCCGATTTCGGTATTTCTCCAGTTTACCGGCCACTTTGGCTCCTTCTTCAGTTGGGAAGGGAATCTAGCCGTAGGGCCCGTTAAGTTGGCAATGATTGGTTTTGTTTTGGAGCCACGTACTCCCAGGGATTCTTAGAACCCTTTGAAAAACCCTTAAAACTCCGGTAAATTAAATACAAGAATGATTGGGTGGCCGACCAAAATTTTGACAGACGAACAACTAAATTAAAAACCAAAATTAAATGGGTAAAATCTGTAAAAGTTTTCTATTAAATCAGTTATTCCGGTGAAACAAAAAAGCAGTTCTTAATCTTTTTAAAATAAAAGAAAAAATATATCAAATGATTTAAGTAAATAAATTAGCCCTAAAATAATTAATTTTTAAATTAAGGCAATTACACAAATTTGAGTAAAAAGGATTTTTAGTTTTATCCGGCGTTTATTTTCCTTAAATTTCCAACACTGGCAAAATGCAACATTCCAAGCCCAGGGCCAGTGAACAGTGCCCGTTGGAAAGGTGTTAGGTCGGAATTTAAACCAAAATCCAAAGCGATAAAAAATCCAAAATATATTTAAAACCCAACAAAAGTTTAAAGGTCTGTTTTGGTTAAAGTAAACTTGGTGCTTTTAAGACAATGCAATACAACAAAAAGCTCCCGGACGCAAGAATTGATCTAATATTTACCAAACTGCAAATTTTCTTACATCATTTGGTAAACTTTCCATATTTTCCCAGCGGTAAAAGTGTGGGAAAACCAAAAATGCCTTTGAAAAATTTTGTTGCCTTTCATATAGAGAGTTAAAAAAATATAATTCTACAAAGACAGGTGGCTTTTTTTAATTTACATTTTCTAATTCTGATAAAGGAACTTGTTTTATTAACACCCGGTTTTTTCAAAGGTGGTTTTCAAAGTAATTTTTTTGATGTTCATTTTAAAGTGTCAAAAAAGATAAGGAAAACAAAATTTGATGATTGTTGAAATATAAGTGGCAACCATGGGTCCATCATACCCTTTTAATTTTAACCTTGGAAATGGAAATTTAATTGAAAATTAATAAAATTTTTTCGATTACCGGTTCTTGTTTCCGAGTCGATTTCTTAATATATTATTGGTGGTACCGGAAAACTTTATTTTTATAATTAGAAAAATAAGCATTAGAAACCCATTAGATTATCAAAAAACATAAAACTCCTTATCATCAATTCTTCGATAGATAAGTTTTCAATTTGTTAAAATTGGTTTTGAAGTCACCACTTGGTCTGGAACTCTTTCCGGCTTAAAGGTTCCAAACAAAAATGACTAAACTGGCCGTTGCCTTTTACCAAATTTTCTTTTAAAAAAGTAGCCAAACTCCCAACATAATCTCAATTAACCGTTTCCTACCAGTAAAAAGAGAGGTTGGATCCACCGTTCCAGAGGATTAAGGCAAGACAAACAAAACAGATAGACAAAATATTGTTTTGATATACATATGTATCGGTAAAAAACAAATTGATTTATTTAAAATAAGTTTATTTACAAACCAAGGATGCTCCAGTTTTAATAAATTTATAAAATTAAAAGTTTTAAGAAATATTCATTTTCTTCCTTTGAAATATTCTCCAATTTTTATTTATTAAAAATAAATTAATAAAAAATTAATTCCTTGTTAAATAATTTTTCTTGGACCGAACCCAAACGTCTTAAATGGATGGGGGAATATTTTTTTATTCAAAGAAAAGGAACCGGAAAGTTAATACCTCTTGTTATTGGCTTTTTTTGAAAGGTCCAAAGGCCTCTTACTCTAAAATTACTTTAAGACTTAATGGATGCTTTTCAGGTAAACTCCAACAGAACCTCCATTTTAAAATTATTTTATTTGAATATTTTTTACTACAATGGACCCATTAAATAATTTTTTAACCGTTTAGAACCATCTACTTTACTTTTCATATCATTCACACATAAAACATGTTATGTAAACTATTTGCATTCGTCCATTAATTGAATATAAAAATTAGCTGTAATTTTATAAAACACCAAATGCGGATTATGGAAATACCCCTAATTAACTGCTTTTGAAAAAAACAGGCTACTAATTAGGTTTTGAAAAAGTTTCCCCGGACAAATTGCCTTTCAACCCCGTTATTATTTAAAAGGAGGAAAAAAAATTCATTTGGGTTTCAAGGCAACCGGACTTAAAAAACTTTTTTCCGGCTCTGATTTGTCGTTAATTTAAATATATGTTTTAGTATAACTATTCATTAAATGTGTTTATTAAATGTTTTAGTCATAAATTTTCCTGTGATTATATTTATATATATGTAGGAATTTTAAAAATACAAAAAAAGGGTTTATAATTTAAACTTTTGTTTAAGTTTAATTAAGAAATGTTCTGTAATTTGACCAGAAAATTATTATTAATATGAATTTTAGATATAAAAAAGAACAAATAATTACTACTACTTAATTTTAATGATGATATCATTGCAAATTTGAATATGTCTTTAGAGGAAGTAAATTATTTTTAAGTAAAACTAAATGAGAATACCGTTTCAACAAAAATCAGAGTAAATTTTTTACTATTGAAGATGGTTCATTTTAAGATATTTTATATTATTATATCAAAAATATCCTGAAAATAAGCTATTTTAAATCGCCATTTATATAATCGTTCCCAATGGCCACATTCACCGTTCTGACTTTGCCATTCCTCTTTTATTTTATCCGGTCTGTTCTTTTTGTGGAATTCGTACCTCTCGGAAAAAGTGGAAAAATTGGTTTTTGAACCGGTAACCTGTCATAACACTTGCTATTTTGGCTGTTCCAATTTAGCGTTTTTGTTATAAGGAGGCCTAGATTCATTACCTTTGACTAAATGGAATATGATCCCTTGTTAAAAAATAACCGCATGGGAGGTGCAGAAAAAATCCATCTTTGCTCAGGTTGGTGCACTACCAAATTATTTTTTACCAGGATTTTTTACAATAAACCCAATTTCTCCACCAAGCCTGTTATTGTGACTCGTCCTTATTTATTTTGTTAATTCTTTTTAAATTATTGGTGAATGCTTTACATTAAACCTATATTCCGGCAATTAAGAAATCCAAGGGTGATAAAATTAATAAAATATGGAAAATTAAATTGAAGAAAAATACCGCTTTGAGGAACCAAAGATTGAACTGGAATTTGAACAAAGGTTAGACCAGAAGATGATAGTTCATCAACAAACCCGATTGCTGGGTGCCTTGAAGATAAGGAAGAAAGCCATTCAATTCTAGGAATTTTGGAAAGGAAGGGGAAAATAAGAAGGTCGATAGTTAATTGAGAAGTACGGTGTTGGACCACTTTTGGAAAAGGACGAATAAGGGCATTAGCCAGAAAACATGGAAAATGTTTCTTTGGTTAAAAATTAAGTGGGGTTGGGAGAAGGATATCTAAAATAGGAACAACCAACATAAAAACAGTTCTGAATTGATGCCAATTCATACATTTAATAAAACGTTTTGTATCTCCAATATCAAAATATTGTGAGTGAAATACATCTTCGGAAAGAATATTGAAATATCTTTGATACAATAGGTTGGGTCTTCAAATGTGTTGGGGACAAACAAGGCTAACCAAATAAATGGAACACTATAGCTGTACCTTCAAGAGCATTTAGCGTTTTGAAAAAATAAGACATGATAAGATTAAAAGTTTTTAATAATTTGGGCCAATTTGATCTGTTTATGTATAAAGTAAGATAAAATTTTATTATCTAAATTGGAACCGGTTGTTAAAAAGCAAATCAGTTAAAAGTAAAGGAATTGGAGAAGGACAAAAGTACTAAGCTAGTGAAATATATGAAATAAATTCTTTTTTAATCTACAACAACTGCTAGTCAAACCTATAAGAAGTTTATATTTGCAAACAATTTGTTGGAAGAAAATTTTTCCGGTTTGACTTTTTAATTTAATTGATGATATATTCACGAATGTTAATTTTTGTTCCGAAATAGTTCTTTATTTAGTCTAAATAGAGATACTGATAACCTTACTTATCTTAAAATAAAACGGTTTGGGAAGGATTATATTTTAATGACAGCAATTTTTAATGCCTATCAAAACAAAACTTAAACGTTGGTAACGTATAAATATTTATGGGAAAACCAATACAAATACAATTTTCAAAAAGTATTGAAGATATTGTTGATAAAATCATTTTTGGTGGTTGTTGGGCCCCCTTTTTACCTGGCCTTTGGGGAGTTCACCTATTTCTTAAAAAGTTTGTTATTTCGCCCTTATCCAAAACCTTTGGTAGTCCGAGGGCGTAACAACCTTTGCCCCGTCTTCGTTTGAAAAATAAAAAAAAATATTTTTCCCTGAGAAAGGTATAAATTTATTAATTGATTTAATCAGATCTTTCAAAGAAATCTGTTTTAAAATGAAATATAAAATATATTGCCCCATAACGACGATTTTATATTTAAAAAAACGATTTTAAAATATAAGAAACGATTAAAGTATTTTTTCTTAATTATTATCTTAAACGATAACCGATAGGGTGATACAGAATTATATTTTTAGACTTTTAATACATAATCCAAAAATAATCAGGAAAAAAGAAACCAGTCCATTTATTTTCCTTTTTTAATATCCATCGTTAATCAAAGGGAATTTTTTCCATTTTATTAAGGTACAAAAATATGCTATCTCGCAATATAAGCTTATATTGGATTTGAAAAATTTCCACGCAAAGGCTGAGGTAAAATTTTATTATTATTAAAAAAAAACTAGGGAATTCTTTAAAAATAAAAACTCAGAGTTATATTATTATTATCTTTTTTAATAATGTTTGGAATTAAATTATCAATCAAAATAAAAATAAGATGCCCCATTTGTTGACCCCTAATAATTTTTAGCAATTTTTATAAACACAATGAAAATTAAATTTTTTTTTTAATTAAAAATAAACACTATTTTAGCCAATATCAGGCATTTTTACATTTTTGGAAAAAACTTTGATCAATGATATGTTAAATTTTGATTTCCCAATCCTAGCCATTTCCTCGAGTTATTATCAGGTCGGCCCTTTCAACCAAGTTTACCCTTGATTAAAGTTTTTAACGAGTGACCGCCATCTGACCTTCACGGTCCTAAGTGTGTCCTGTTGAAATTTTAAAAAGACATAATGGTTGAACGTCTGAGATGATGGTCCTTGACAATAACAACTTTAAACCTGTCCATCTAATGTTGGATAATTTTAATACCGGGTATGGGACCTAATTTTAAAGGCAGCCTGGGTGATCGACCATTTTTACTTTAAACCAAACCATGGCCCACTGTTTATATTGCAAAGGGGCCCCACTAACTATGCATCAACGTAATTGATTGGGTTTCCATAAAAATAATAAAAAAAGGTTTTAATCAATAACATTTTTAAGTATCTTGTGGTAAAAACCAAAGAGGAAATAGTAAGATGGTAAAATATCATCGTGAGATAAAAATTTACCCTCGATTTTTAGCCAATAAACCTTATATTTGTAGCAAAATTTAATTAGGATTTAAAGAGAATAGAAATTTAACCATAGCTATTCAAAATAATTGATGGATAACATTATTTTCAGAAAGTGGACTTATTGGAAAGCTTTTGTTTTCTGAAAAGCGGAATTGAATTTATCTCCATAAAGTATATCCTTAAGGCCTATTATCGGAAATCAATTGGGAGGACCTTTATTCCGAAAACATAAATTATGAAATTCTAAGATACCTTAAGTAATTTAACGATTTTTATTCTTTCCTTATTTATAATTTTCAACAAAAGAAAACCGTAGCTTCCAATAAAATTTAAAAAGTTTATATGGAGTTATAAGATCAATTATGTTCAAAAATGGGATAAGAATAAAACTTTGATATACCATTAAAAAAGTTTTGTTTTATTTTAAATAACTTAACCGGCTCCATTTTTTTTATCACAAAAGATACCCTTTACGGTTGGCTCTTGCGCTGGCATTACAATGAGGGGAAAGAATATTTCTGCCCTTATATACGGGCCCCAAAAAATTTAAGGAAGAGTGGGTTAACAGAGGCTGATGATGATAATAAACTTATAAGCCTTTATTACCCTAGACAAATATAATATCGACAAACGAGATTTTTCTAGGCGGACTTCACCGAATATTTTCGATTGGTATAAGGGATAAATCATCGTCGTATATGAAAGGTATTTAAAAATGTGGGGATGAAAAAATTTTGCATATTAAAACTTCCTTGATATATTTTTCGGTTTATTTTGGTTTAGAATGCTCTTTTGCGTGCACGTTATTAATTAGGATTTTTGTATTTAAGCCGTTGGCGGAAACGGACCATTTCACCTTTTTGGTTTCATTAGCTGTATTTTAAACTTAAAACATCACCAAGATTGTAAAATAAGGGGCAATAAGGGCACATCCTTGTAAGTTTTAAATGAAACACTTTTATTTACCTTTTCTAAAATGTAACAATTTCCACATGTTGATGAATAAACCTTTTATTTAACGAAATTGGATTGTCCGGTATAATTAAAAGGGTTAAAACTTAATTTCATGGTTTTCTTTTAAGATTTAAAACTTGGAGTTATTATTGTTGCAAAAAAAGTTTTAGCACAGAAATCTTTAAAATGTCCAATATTTTATAAATTAAATAATATTGTTAAACAAAGGGGATGAACAAAAATTTAAGTCCGTTTTTTTATTTTAAATTAATTTAAGGAAATTAAAGAGGATACTTTTTGTTTTTTTAGTATTGTAAAAGACAAGGAACAATATATTTTATTCATGAATAGGATGCTACGTCCAGGAATCAAGCAAACAAAATAATAACTACACTTTACTACATTCTTTGGTACCTTTGATATTATAAATTTTATTTAATTCTTAACTCCCAATGTCACCTAAAGGGCCTTAAAGTTAAGGGAAAAAACAACTATTTTTATTTACAATTATAAAGGTATCTTCAAGTTAATGTGAATTTAAGTTATTGGTAAACCGTCAACAATTTTATTTGATCTCGGTTTGGATTTTGGAATTGTTTTGGTTTTTGAATTTATAATTTTTAATTATTTATCTTAATAGGCTAACAAAGTTTTTCTTTTAAAACTGCTAAACCGTCGCAAGTTTAAATTTTTTTTCTGTATATATTCAAGAAATATTTTACATAAAATTGCAATAACCTCGAAGTTTATGAAAACATTTTTTTTTTATGAATGATTCCACAGATAATTTAAAGTTAACCTTTCCTTAAAAAACGTTTTGTCTATTTCCCAAACGTATTTACGACAATTATTTTAAAACTTTAAATATATTAAAAATTTTACGAAGTCCGAAATATCGGGAATATATATAAATAATTACCTAAAACGGTTTAAAATGGATTGCTTTATTTAAAATCTTTTTTAATTAACGATCATCTTTCTTAATGTCGTCCCGTAAACGTCCACGGGGGAAAGAGAATTAAAAAAAATTACGTACAAAACCGACGCTGCGAATTGGTTTCTGTTTCATTTGGTTAGCTCCAAAAATTATTAAACGTCAGCCATGTTTAAACAATATCAACCCAGTCAGTGTCTTTTAAACTAAAATGACAAAAAAATATAGAAATTTTTGAGATATAAGAAAAATTGTTAGGCCAAAACTTCTTGTATCGGGAATTGTCTATAAAAATTTGTGGTAGTATTTTTTAATAGAAAGACCATTCTTTGAATCCACCCTTTAGAAG
>JAGSMT010000960.1:0-27054 GCA_029286875.1 Lamproptera curius | reverse complement strand
GTAGGTGGTATACAACGCCCGGGAGACATCCTCGTCTGTGGCCTCCATTTCATCGTCAGAGTTTGCCGAAGTGGTCGCATACATTTGTATCGCTTCAAGGGTATAATACCTGATCATCATTTTTTCATCATTTTAGCCTGTGATAGTCAACTGCTGGACATAGGCCTCCCCTAATTCGCCCCTATCCATTAGGGCGTTTCTGGACCGTATTCCACCCTGCTGCTCCAATGTGGGTTGGTGGGTGGACCGACTTTTTACATGCCCACCCGACGCTTGGATCATTTTACTTTTCAGACACTTAGGTAATCGGCCCAAATTGTCCTAACCAACTAGGAAAAAACAATAAAAATTTGTATTCGCAGTACGCATGTACCCGCAGGATTCGCACAACGACCTCCGGTTTCTAAAGCACATGCCCATACCACTAGGCTATGGAGGCAGTTGTATATATACACCTGTTAGTAAGCCTAAATACAAGGTACGCCACCCCAGTCGACACACTCGAGACTGCGATTATGTTATTAGTAAGGGATTTGTTGACAAGGAATCCCACGCTGTCACATACCAGTCACATACTAAAATTTTAACAATAATTACGTATTTTTGAATAATTACATATGTTATTTTTTATCTTTAAATTACCGGGCTGAATCAATGTTTATGAGAACTTGGGTTTATAAAATATGCTAGTCTATATTTTAATCTCAATATTTCTGCTTAATTCGGCTTCTTGACATGTTACAATTTACAAATGTGTATGGTAGAGTCCTCTATTGTCATTTTATTGTCACTAATTATCTTTTGTATGAACTGGTACCCCATGACAGTATTAACTATACATTGATAATAGGAGATTAGTGCTCCGTAATCAAATGTATATTTATAAATATATATATATGTATATATATATATAACTTTAAAATTTTTAATAGAAAAGTAAGAATTATGAAAAAAAAGAAATTTTTGTTACTAACTATTGTACAGAATCACACTTATTCATAAATTAAAAACTCCTTTTTCTAGACACACAATCCACCATATTTATTGTTGAAAATAAACCCATCTGACAGTTCTTAGGAGTAATTATACAAGTCATTTTTACATTTCAAACATTTTATAAGATGCGTTCAGAAACGCCATTTCTTTACATCCTCCAACACCAAAGGAAGATGAAATAACAATTTTAAAATTACTTATAATAATTAGTAACACTACTTGCCTATAGAGGGCGTTTTCCACAATTATTAGATATTTGCAACTATTCGACAATAGATGGCGTGGCATATATTTTACTGATAACTTTAGTAAATCGGACGGGGGCATACATCTAAATATTTTTGATAGTACTGGAGTTAATTAATTACAACTATATTTTGTGGTTATAGCGGTCCTCGATTAAATTTAACATAAGTTACATTTGAGTACTTATCTAAAATCTCGAAATATTAGATAGGTATGACAATTTGGGCCGATCATCCAAGTTGTCTGAAAAGTAAGATGAACCATGCGTCGGATGGGCATGTAAAAAGTCGGTCTACCCACAACCCGCATTAGACCAGCGTGGTGGGATACGGTCCAAAAACCCCCTAAAACCCCTAATAGTAAGAAGGCGTGCATTGAGGCCCATGTCCAGCAATGGACAAACACAGGTTGATAATGCTCAATGCTGCTGATACTTAAATCTTCGCAGATGTCACAACAAAGCCATAGATAAATAACCCCTCTTACTTTAATGTCTATTTGGACCATCATGCTTGCTGCTTTAGTACGTTAGGTGTTCTCGTTGATGCAATAATTAAACGCTTCTGTAATTTAAATATGTGATATGTTATCACTACTGGTTGTTACAACAAATAAAGCGCGGTACTACGGTTGCTGGCTCTCAACTAGAAATCATATACCAACTAGAAGTTAAAATTGAGAATTAACAATATAATAAAACTCCCAAATGAAATTTGAGTGTTTTTTTTGTTTAAAAATAAAGCAAACAAATTATTCCTACAAACCATTGATAAAATTTTACTATAAGATACAATAACGCTATAAAAGAGGTAATTAATTATTAAAAGAACATCCTTTTTTTTTCCCAAATCATTCCTTTAGTTCGTCTTTGACATATATTTTCTTAAACCATCCACCACCTTTTTAAATTTCGCTCAAATTCGGTTAAAATTCGAATTAAAAAGTTGGTGTTTTCGACATGCGTTTGAATAATCGACGTATTGTCCAATTGCCAATCGGCAGTGGTAACCACGGTGTTAAGTTTGTAAACCTTTTTTATAATTTGAATCTGGAAAAATACTGATGTGGGCCGGTAGGGAACACTAGCTGATTCCCAAAAACATTATGAAATAAAAATTTATTTTGAAACATTATTATATTTTGTAAAAGTTCGATCGACAAAAATAAATTAGAAAAATAACAAGAATTGGTATTTATATTTTAAAAACTTTTTTTTTGAGACCCCTCGTTTCACACAATAATATTTCGGAAGCCAAGTTTTTAACAAATTTAATTAAATTAACTTCAAATAATATTTTTAGTTTTCATTCTGTCCATAATGCCTCCTTTCCTTTCCGAAAACAGTTCCATCGATTATGTATCGGTATAAAGGTGAAACACACCAATTTAAAACCAAAAAATGCGATTCTTTCCCCAAGGGCCCGTGGGTAGCCTTCGGGTGTTGCTAGATTATATCTTTTTCCCGCATTACCTCCCATATCCTTACAAAAAAAAAGTTTTTATTACCAATAATGGTTCTATAAAAATTTTGGTTAAAACTTACTACACTTTGACGACATTCAGTTTACTAAACAAACCACCGAAGGAAAAGGACTTCCTAATACAGGTATTTCCTCTTTCGTTTTATAAACTATTTCCCGTTGTCCCTGTGGTCTGCTGTTTTTTTTAAAAACCGGAGTCTGGATTCGCAGCGAAAAAACAAATTGTGATATTTTTTTCCGTTGGTTAAAACTATAGGCCAAACATTCCCCGTTGTCAAAAATGGTTAACACCATTCCTCGGATGGGCGTAAAAGTCGTTCCCTTTTTTTTTGTTAAAAGCTATCCTGAACGGTGTGGCTCTAATAAATAATTATTTTTTCCCCCTTCATTTTGTTACTTTAAACGATGATCCTATCGGGTGAAATAATTCTTTTATTTTATTACCTTAATTTTAAAAGACAAAACATTCCAGCTTTAAATATCCCAAAGTTTTATAATAAAACTTTAAATGCAGTTACAAATCAAAAAATTTTTCCATCTAAAAAAAAAAAGAGTTTGGGAAGTTGTCATCATAAATTTAATCCAAACAAATCCACAGTTTAAGAATTTTCGTTTTTAAATCCCCCTGTGACTGGATTCCCGAATTTGCTGATGGTGTAAATTTCGATTTTTCTTTTTGTCCTCCGGCGCTTTCGTGGCAGTCTCCCAGCCAGGGGATGATGGCTTCGTTCCTCACGGGACAAAATCCAAATCTGACTTCCGTTTTCGCAAATAATTCTTTATTCCATCCTAACCCCCTTTTAAATATCAAAATATTTAGATTCCCTGTAACATTCCGTACAAATCAAAAAAAAATATTTAAACGTTTATGGATACTAAAGATGAATGCAGGTGTTTTTTATTAACGTAACTTTGAAATAATTTATTTTAGAAAAGGAAATTCACACCCTGGGCCCTCACTTTTATTTTAACCGTGAGGTTCCCGCAAGTTGGAATAACCAATTAATATCTCTTTTGTTTCCATTTTTCAAAGCAAATTTCGGCGCATTTATAAAACTTTTCAACCATCAACAGACTGTGATTGGGTTACTGAACTATTAAACTCCTCTTGCCCTAGTGGTTGGGCGACGCGGAAACCGGAGGTCGTGGGTTCGAATCCTGGGGTACAAATTTTAATTTTGTTTCCTGGTTGGTTGGGAATTGGGCTGATCACCCTTGTCTAAAAATAGTATCCATGCGTCATTGGCAAAGGAAAGTCGGTCACCCCCAACCCTATCGGACCGGCGGGGATGGGTCCAAAACCTCTTATTGATAGGGGTGTATTGGGGCCCTATGTCATCGTGGACTATCAAAGCTGTGATGATGAACTTTAAAAATCCATCAAACTAAAAAAAAATTATTGAAAAGAAAAATAGGGTCTGTTTTTCTTCTTCGCCAACCAGGTATTTTGTGATTGTATTAAACTTAATTTTACCTATTGCTAAACCGTTTAAAACTCTAATCAAAGGTGGACTTTACTGTGTTGGCGAGTCTTTATGTGTATTCTTTTAAAAGGAATAATTTACAAAATATTTTTTTCTATTTAATTGTCTATTATCTATGCTTCCTAACACCAACAAAATGCCGGTGTTCTTTTATACCGGATTCTTTTTTTTACAATAAATATCTTCATCATCATCATCATCATCATCCCTCTGATGTCCACCTTGGACAACTCCCCTTTTCCCCCTATCCATTAGGGGGTTTGGATCGTACCTCACCACTGGTCCAATGCGGGTTGGTGGGTGGACCGACTTTTTACATGCCCATCCGACGCATGGATCATCTTACTTTTCAGACAATTTGGGTGATCGGCCCAAATTGTCTGAAAGGTAAGATGGAAAAAACCAACTAGGAAACAACAATGAAAATTTGTTGAGTCCCCGCAGGATTCGAACCCACGACCTCCGGGTTTTTAAAGCACACGCCCATACCACTAGGCTACGGAGGCACTCATAATAATAGGCATAAATATCTTACATGTGTATATTTCTGTCTTGTTGTAAACCTTTGACGCTATTGACAATGACTTTGGACAATAGACCGAAAATAAATTAACATAGACTAAAGTCCTTACGTATAACTTATTTACAAAACGACTTTTAGTTTTTGCAAATGTACTTTACGTATTTTCGCTGTTTTTTAACGTTAGTAGATAAAACAAATAAAGTTGACATTAATAAAATGATAGCGAAATAGCGTTGTAAATACCAAAAGGCAGCACGGTACAAAGTGCCATTTGTCGTCAGCTTACAACTTATGGGGGATTTTATTATTTTATTCAGACCATCGACTTAAACTACTTCAAGAAAATAGTATACACGTCCTGTTATCTACATTCGAATAGTCAGGCTCTTTGAATACTTCGCACCTACAAAAACATAATAGACAAAGCTAATCTGGGGACCGTGTTGCCCCGCGACATAAATACAATGAGACTCATTTTGCATTTTGTTAACCGATAGGATAGACTATTCTAGAATAGCCAAATATATTACCAATATTAAATATTACCAAAATTAAATAATCGCTAAAAACAAAAAAGAGTGTCCAATCTCTAGTCAAAACTAATAATGCTTACATTGGTGCCATTTTGTTTAGTTTCTCCGAGAGCATTGTCTCCGCCAGTTGAATGATTGCATCCGGGTTCGCTGGTGGCGGCTGGAACTCTTCCAGTACCAACCCACCGATTCGGTCCTTTGTAGCAAAAGTATAGGCAGTTGACACGTGAACATGTGCCCGAAGATTCGGGCAGGCCTTGGCCAAAGTTAGCATCTCCCGTGTTCCCCGAACGTTCGATAACACTGCTTCCTTCAGCTCCACGTCAAATCTGACATTAGCCGCAATGTGGAATATCATGTCAACCTAAATTTTCATATTTCTCATTGAAAGGATAATTATTATACTAAAGGAAAATTATTAAAAAAAAAAGTTGTTGCGACTTGCTTGCTTGAATATTGATAGTGCTGTATTGGTGACGACTAAAAGTAATTAGCAAATTGTAATTGTTAAGTTGTTTTTCGGCTAACCATAAGGAATCACGCCTTATTAATTTTTTAATAATTAGAGGTATCTGACGATTGGCTATTAAAATGATTACACAAGGCTTCCAATGGGCATGGTTTTTAAATTGTATAACGTTTAGCACAGTGGCCTTACAGAAAGGCAATGGTAACCGACATAGTAGACTATAACCGACAGGCCCTTGCTTTATTAACCCGAGGTCGTTGTTTCGAATCCCGCTGGGAAAAAACTTTGTGTTATCGCTGTTTTCTGGTTGGTTAGGACAATTTGAGCCCAGTACCCAATTGAAATGGACTTGCGCTTTAGAAACCGGAGGTTGGGTGTTCGAATCCTGCGGGGACTCAACCCATTGTTGTTTGATGATGAAAAGAAGGGATCCCCATTGCCTGTAAAGAAGTGTTAATGATTCATGTGTCTGATGGGCGTAAAAAACCCGTTCCTGCGCCTTATATCCCAGGTCATATTGGTTATCCGTCCCTTCAGGTTTTTAGGTATAAACCTATGAGGGCACCCTGTGTTTCAAAAAAACGTAAATGCAAAGACTAAATTGAATTTTTACAAAATTAAGTATTGGGGTAATTAATACACGAAGGTCAATTTAGTCTTGATGTTTAAATCAAACAATAGTATATTTTTGTTTTAACAGAGGCGTAATAAAGAAATAAACTTTTTAAAATAATGCGACTAGCCTTAGATTATCAAATAGAACCGGGTATAATAATAAATTAAACTTTATCCTTATCTCAAATGATTCTGTATATTATCTGTAAATTTAAAAACCAAAAAGTAAAATAAAACCTGTTCCTTACACCCAAAACCCTACCAAAAGTTTCAAAAAAGTTTAGTTTTGGAAAACAAGTTTATGGGCCTTTGGTTCATAAACTGAAATTAAAATCATTATAGTAAATTGGGTTTACAATTAAAATAAAAGTTTTAAAAAATTTGCCATTAAAAAGAAAAACGATGGAAAAATATATACTAATGGACAAAGTCTATTAAGAGCAAAAAAAAAGAATTGTGTAAGAAGAAAAGAACGCTAAACGCAAATAAATTTTTCTTTCCTTATTAAGTACAAACAGGGTAAAATCTATAGGAGGCTGAATGATAAGAATGAAAAATGAACAAGGAGTTATCCCAATAAGACGCCATTATAAATGAGGGAACAAATTTCCCAACGTGGAAGTTTTTTGACTAACAATGATACACCCACAAAAACTTTACTTTTAAAAACCAAACAACTGCAACATTAATAAACAAAAAAACAAAACACCAAGTATTCTAATTTAGAAATTGAAATGCCCCTAAAAAAAAAAAACAAAGTTACTGGAAACGATAATTTAAATCCTTATCCGGTTAACAAACATCACTTCAAATATTGTTTAAAATATTCTCCCAACGAAACCCCGGAACAATGGTCCAAAATCTAAAATTATATTACTTTTGAAGGGGACAGAAAAGCGACCTTAAACATAACCATCAATACCTAATTTATAACAATATTTTTAAAAATAATTAAAAAGAATAACTTTAATTAAGACGAGGAACCAACCCGCGCGACAAGCTCTTTCGGAAAGGATACTCGACTATAGATCACATAAAGTTATAAATAATTAATGAAAAATCAATTAAACCAAAGGAAAAGAAAAGTTATTGTGTTTTAAGTTTTAAAAAGCCGACTCCTTACACTCGTTCGAATTCCTTTACCTTCAACCGGATATGGACCGGAAACAGCTCAACAAGAGGTTCCCTTATAAAATAAATAAACGGTGTATTTCAAAATTTACGCTGCTGAAAAAAATTTGGTTAAAGAAAGAAGGAATAAATTTTCCTTGAAAGAGGGAGAAACAAACCCCGGCAAAAAAAATTTTCAATGGCCTTAATCAATTCCAAACGTCTGATTGGAAAAGAAAGGAATAAATATAGATGGGGAAGCCAGAACCACCCAAGATTTTGGACGAGATCGTCGTATTTGGCCAAAGCGGACGGAGCTGGAACAACATGGTCAAAAGAACTAGATTAAAAGCACAAAGTAGGACCTTTCATTCAAACCATAAAAACTGGATCATCAATGGTGATCCCAAGATAAAGGGAGGGCGAAAGAATGGGGATTAACCGGAATATACTTTCTAGGGTATTTGAAAAATAACCAAAAGGAAACAACTAAGGATAAAATTTGAAAATAATAAAAACTATAGGTGGTCTGAATATAAAAAAAACCATCAAACTAGGTTTTATCGTGCCTAACTTATGGTTGTCAGACGTGGTCATTAAGAAAAAGGGACGAGAAGGTTTTATGAAAAAACTGGAAAAGGAGCATGCCAGGAATTAAGCTTAATCGGATAAAATTAAAAACAGGGTAAGAATTCTTTTGGAATTGGGCAGGACATTGTTTGCAGGTTGGATAACAAAATGGAAAAACGTTTGACTGGTGGATACCAAGGAAGGAAAAAGGAAAAAGGGAAAATAGATGTGGAGATATTTTCAAACACAAGGGCGAAGGAATTAAATGGATGCAAAGGTTGGGAAACAGATGATTTGAAAGGTTTTGGAAGAGGCCCGCCCAGAGAAAGGACTTCTACAAAATTATTATATCTATTACATCTTAATATTAATAAATCTCCGTACACGTTTTTGGACCAATGGACCCTAAACCATTTAACAATTTTAAATATTTGCACCTGATTTAATTCCAATTTAAAAAATAAAACTTAACTCTTTATTTATAGTCTCAACATTTTTTCTAACAATTTATTTTTTTTTTTTGGTCAAAATTTTGCTGTGACAGTTAAATTCTAAATATGTAATAAGATGGGCTGTTCGTATTAAAAGTAACCCATTGATAATAAGAATTGGGACATTATAAAATAATTGAAAAATTAATTTTTTGGTCATTTAATTTTTAATAATTTAATTTATTTGTTGAAACAAAAATCGCCTTCCATAACCCATTAAAACAGGCCATTTAAAAAGTAATGAGTAAAATAATCTATTATGGAAATTTTGAGGTGGCTTGGACAATTAAATAAAAGTGATGTTGTAACCCAAAAAAAATATTTTGATAACATATTTAATGGGAAAAGATTGGAGGAATTTTAAAATATTCTTTAAATTATTTCCTAACCTTTAAACCATGTAATTAAACTTTATTTGGTTTTTAATTAACCAAAAACTTAAAATATTTTTTTATTAGTGCTCCGTAATCAAATGTAATTAAAAATACAAAGTAAATTGAATATATAAAATTATACATATAACATTTTTAAACGAAAATTAAAAAAAAAAAACAAAATTTTTAACTAATTGTTTGTACAGAATTTTTTGGACAAAAGAAACAAAGGTTAATGTTCAGTCCGTCCATTTTAAAACCAATCCAATGATTTTTACCAAGGTGTTATTTTATGGTATTAAGGTGTAACGGACCATCAATTGGTCACTGTTTTTTCAAATAACATTTATTCAATAAAATAATTGGTTCCTCTTGATATTCTTTCCGTTTTCTTAAATCCAAATTGGTTTTTTCAATTAAAATAAAAAATCCCTTGTTGCCTTTTAAATTTTTTCTTTGTTTACTTTAAATTTTTTTAAACAGAGTCCATTATTAGTTTTAAAAATCTATAAAAACCTTTGATTGATTATATTGATCTTGAAACAAAAGTTTGAAATCCTTGGAGGGCCAAGAAGGACACTCATGTTAACATTTCGGGTTATGTACTTTTTTTGATAATTTTTAGTAAAGCGGACGGGCGCATTGGCTCCTTTTCTGAAATATGGGAATTAATTACAACTATATTTTTGGTTATGGCGGTCCTCGATTAAATTAAACATATTCAAATATTAAGGTGGTAGGACAATTTAGGGTCGATTAAAGGTTTCTGAAAAGAAAGATGAACCCATGCCGTCGGATGGGCATTAAAAAGTCGGTCTACCCACAACCCGCATTAGACCGGCGTGGTGGGATACGGTCCAAAACCCCTAAAACCCCAATAAAAGGCTTGAGGCCCAATGTCCAGAATGGACAAACACGGGTTGATAATGCCTGGGTGCTGATACTTAAATCTTCGCGGAAATACTTAAAGCCATAGATAAATTCCCTCCCAACTTTAATTTCATTTGGACCATCAAAGGCTTGCTTTTTAGTACGTTAGGTGTTCCTCGTTGATGCAAAATTAAACGCTTCTGTAATTTAAATAAGGGAAATAAAAAAAGGCAAATGGGACTACGGTTTGGTTCTAAACTGAAATTCATAACCAACTAGGAAAAATTGAAATTCCAATATAATAAAATGAAATGTAAGTTTTAGTTTTTTTTTGGGTTTAAAAAATAAAAGACATTAACGAGTTTATTCCACAAACGCAATGATAAAATTTTTCATAAGATACATTATACGCTATAAAAAGAGAAAATTTTATTGAAAAGAACAATCTGCTTTTTATTTCCATAATCAGGTCCCTTTTAGTTCGTCTTTGAATATATTTTTCAAAACCGATCCACCATACCAATATAATTTTGCCCAAATTCTTAGAAATATCGAAGTTGAATATGATTTGGCGTTTTCGACATCGTTTGGAATAATCCATTATTGTCATCGCTGAATTGTAATCGGAATAAAGAACCTTTGGTGTGGAAGTTTAAACCTTTTTAAATTTAAGGAATCTGGAAAAATAAAGTGGTTATAGATTGACACGGTAGGGTAAAACCCAACCTTGATGTCCCAAAAAATTTAATTAAAAATTTTTTTAAACATTTATTATATATAATGTTTCAGTAATTAATAAATGACTTTTAAAAATATAGGAGACAAATAACAGGAATTTTGGAAATTATACTATAAATTTTAATTTTAATCCTCCTATGAATTTATATCTCAACAATGATAATTTTAACCAAGTTTGAAATTAACCAAAATTATTGAATTAAATTGAAATTATTTTTTAGTTTTTATTGAAGTCCATAATCCTCCTTTCCTTCCCCCAAAAAACAGGATTCCATCGATAATGTTGGGTTATAAAGTGGAAACAGCACCAATAAAAAATACAAAATGTTTTTGTTTCAATGCTCCACGTGGCCTTCGTTTTAGGGAAATCTATTTTCCCCATTATGTCCGCCGTATCACCCCCACAAAAATAAAAAGTTTTTATTCCAATAACCAACAGTTTCGTTAATTATAAAACTTTTAAAACCCTTTAAAAACCGGAGTCGTGGTTCACTCCGCGTGAATACCATTATAATTGTTGTTTTTCGGTTTGGAAAGGCCATATGGAATCACCCGATTGTCTAAAAATAAGGTTATTCTTCTTTTGGATTGGGCATGGGAAGTCTTCCCGCTTTTTTTTTAAAAATTTATACCTGAACGATTGGGCTGGTGTAATCTTCCTAATAAGGATAATTGGTTTTTTGCCCCTTTTTTGCCTATCCGGTATCGTAAAACGGTAAATAACTCTTTTTTTTTTTATATTACCTTTTAATTAACAAAACAATGGGTTGTTTCTTTGATAACTTTAAAACAAAAGTTTATTATTATGTTAAATTTTAAATGCAGTTACAAATAAAATATTTTTTTCCATTTGAAATAAAAGAGTTTGGGAAAGTCAAATTTTTAATTTATTTATTTAAAATTTAAATTTTAAATATTTATTGAAATTCTAAATTTGGCTTTATTTAATCCACAATTTAAGAATTTTGGTTTTATCTTTCAAAGGTCTTTTACCAGGACTGGATTCCAATATTGGCGAATTTTTGATTTTCTTGTTTCCTCCGGCCTTTTCGGCGGTCTCCCAGCCCAAAGGCAGTGGCGTTTGAACCAAAATCAATTGGGACAAAATCCAACCTTGACTTCCAGTTTTGCAAGCATTGTTTTACTCCAACCCTAACCCCCAACACGATCTGAAATATCAAAATATTTAGATTAACCACCCCATTTCCAGTAAAATCAAAAATAAAAATGTTTAACATTTTTGGATAGCTTAAGATGAATACCATTAACACTTTGAAATAATAAAAGGAAGAAAAGGATTGATTGTCTTCCCACTGGCCCCGTTGCTTTGGTTCAATATCCCGGTGTGGTTCCATGATGTTGGGTCTTTGAAAATTAATACCGTCCGTTTTTTATCTTTAATTTCATAGCCAACATTTACGGACAATTATGACAAAAATTTCAAACCATCCAACAGACTTTGTGATTGGGCTCCACCATCAAAATGCCTCCGTAGCCAGTGGGAAGGGCGACTGCTAGAAAACCGGAGATCGTGGGGTTCTAACCTACGGAGGCTCAAAATTTTAAATTGTTGTTTTAGTTGGTTAGAATTGGGCCGATCACCCAATTGTTCAAAAATAAAGATGATCCTTGCGTCGGAGGAATGTGGTCGGTCCACCAACCAACCCATATCGGACCAGCGGGATGCGGGTTCCAAACCCCCAATTAATGTGGTGGTGATTAGGAGAGGTCTATGTCCACGTGGACTATCACAAAACCGATGATGATGAACCAAAAAAATCCACCATAAAAACTTATTGTGAAAAAAAAAGGGCGCTCGTTTTCCTTTCTTCTAAACACAACCGGAAGGTACCATTTTAATGAATAATAAGGATGTATAGGTTTTGTGGAATTGTGATTAAACGTTAACAAATTTACCCATTGGGCTGGTCCCGACCAATCGGCAAATTCCAGATGTAGTACGAACAGTCTCCTCGGCGATCGCCTTAGAGAACGTGTAAAATGCGGCCATCCTTAAAATCCAAAGCAAATTGCGAAAGGAAAGGATTAAATTTGTTAAACTCAAAGTCAAATAAGTTTCAGAATGTATTTAAAACAAAGTGTAAGTATAGTAAATAACTTGGCTCTATGAACCCTGGGTCCATATTCAAATCTTACAGGGTAACACTTTAGGTTGGGGACTTGTAAAACGCAGAGGTAACTTTCAAAATTAAAATATTCAATATTTCTATAGTGACAGTTTAGTACAGACAACCCGCTACTTTTAACTAATTAAGCGAAACATTCGCCAAATTGAATTATTTTTAGTTGGGCGGGGGAAGAGATAAGGGGATAGTTCGCCTAAACTGTTCCTTTAAACTTATTATCAAGGTGGACTTTTGCAGTTGAGAAGTTCAGAATGATATTCTACTGATATTCCTTTAAAAGTGAGGGAATAATTTTAAAAATTTTCAGGTGTAAACCGCCTCCGTAGCCTAGTGGATAGGGTGGCCAAGAAACCGGAGGTCGTGGGTTCAATCCTGGGACTCAACAAAATTTTCATTGTTGTTTTGTTGGTTTAGGGGCAATTTTGGGATCACCCCGGTCAAAAAAAGGAATGATCCATGGTCGGATGGGTTTAAAAAGTCGGTCCACCCACCAACCCGCATTGGACCAGCGTGGTGGGATACGGTCCAAAAAACCCTCTAAGTTAGGAATTGGGGAGGCCTATGTAACGTGGACTAATTGAGGCTGATGATGTGTGTGATTTTGTCAGTGTATTTAAATGTCTATATTAACAAATTATGTTTCCCTAATACCCAACTTAAAATCCGAATTGATCTTATAAACGATTCTTTTTTTTTAAATTAATTTACCAAAAATATCAAAATGGTTATATTTCTGTCTTGTTGTAAAACTTTTAACTTTTATTGACAATGAACTTTGGAAATAGACCGTAAAATAAATTCCAGAACTTTTTTTTTTAAATGTGCTTTATTTTTTCCTTTTTTTTCGTTTAGTAGATAAAACAAATAAAGGAATGAATGAAATATTGCGAAAATAGCGTTGTTAAATAAAAAGGGCCATTTACCAAAAATTATTTGTCGTCAGCTTAAACTTATGGGGATTTTATTATTTTATTCAGACCATCGCTTAAACTACTTCAAAATGATATACCGTCCTTTTATCACCATTCGAATAGTCAGGCCTTTTGAATAACTTCCCCACAAAAACATAATAGACAAAAGCTAATCTGGGGACCGTGTTGCCCGCGACATTAAAAGACTCATTTTGCATTTTGTTTGGTAGATAGAACTATTTTGAATAAGAATATTACCAATATTAAATAACCAAAATTAAATAATCGCTAAAACAAAAAGAGTGTCCAATATCTTAAAACTTAATTTGCTTACATTGGTGCCATTTTGTTTAGTTTTCCGAACATTGTCTCCGCCAGTTGAATGATTAATCCGGGTTTTGCTGGGGGCTGGAACCTTCTTCCAGTACCAACCCCACCGGTCCGGTCCGTAGCAAAAGTGGGGTTGACAATTGGAACCTGTTGCCCGAAGATTCGGGCAGCCTGGGCCAAAGTTAACATCCCGTGCTCCCCGAACGTTCGAAACACTGCTTCCTTCAGCTCCAACGTCCAAATCTGGACTTGCCGCAATGTGGGAATATCATGTCCAACCGGAATTTTCAATTCCCCATTGGGAAAGGATAATTATTATTGGTTTATGTCAGGAAGGCTTTCCAGTCTGAAACCACAAAACGACAGTGGCTTTGAAACAATTACAAACCAAGACCCCAGCCAAAGTCTATAACTTTGAATCATCCGTGGGACCCCCAATTACCAAGTAAATCAAAAATTTACCTCGGTTCAATAGTATTCCAGTCATTGTCATGAGTCCAAGTCCTTTCTCAATTATGTCGCCTTGGTGATTATTTTTTTTTGGAATTGGCCTTTCCTTTGTAACGACTCAAAAGCCTGAATAGAAAAGGTTTAATTAGTTTCAACATTTTTAAGATTAAGATTATTGTAGTGAAAATTAAGAAACTTTTTAAAACTTAGGGATCCTTAAACACATCACCATAGTCTTTCTTGAGCAACTTTGTTTTCCTTTTCGGTTCGAACATCTATTAAATTTTTTTTTTCAATTGTCCTGAATGAAAGTTCATCTGTGATTATGCTACCATATTATTATAACATTAATTGGATAGAAGGAAGGGCAGGAGATGATGAGCCCAAGTCTTGAAAATGAGTAGGGTATTGGTTAAAATATTTAAAAATAATATTCCGGTAGATTTGGGGTCCTTTTTATATAATATAAATTTAAACCTGAAAAGGTTAGATAGGCTTTCAAATTTTGTACCGGCATGGTTTTTCTAGAAAATAATTTTCCCCATGAAACCTGTTCCTCCAGTTACAAAAAATTGGGTTCTTTCCGGTGAATTTTGAATTGTAAATTGCTGGGGACTATATTCTTTAATTTTCAAGTAATGGATTCTATCGAATCTTGTTGTCTTTAAAAATCCATTTTAATAAAAAAGTTTGGCAATTAGTATAAAACAAAAGTGAAGTGTGGGACTATAGTGTTCAGTTTTTACCATGTAATAAAGAACAGGAATAAAAATAGAAAATGGAAACAACAAATAATTAACGTTCCCGAATTGAATTATGTATACCACAAAAATAATCCATCCAAATAAAATATTATTTTTAATAAAAAATTGTCCAAATTTAAAAGATCTTTCTAAACATATATTTCTCTGCTTACTCTGTTTATTAACTTTGTTTTCCATTATTTGTTTTTCAATTTCCTAATTTTTATTTTTAAACTTTTGTTTTGAATTGTTATATTTTTTAGTTGGACATGTGGGTAACTTTTTGTTCAATGAAAGAAAATTTTTAAATATACCAGCCTAATCCCAAAGAGACATGTAAAAAAATAATTAATGGTAAAGCTTCAAATTCACCTGGGTCAGTTTATCCTCAAATTTATACATAGTTTGAAGGCTCCAAAACAAAGTAGTTTTGGGATTTCCTTCCTTTAAAAAGTCCAATCCAAGTACGATGTAGCCTTTAATTCTTCGTTTCACCGCCCCATAGCCTAGTGGAAAATGGGCTTGCGCTTTTAAAACCGGAGGTTGGGTTGAAATTTGCGGGACTCAACAACTTTTTCAATTGTTGTTGGATGATGATGATAAAATGCGGTTTGATCACCCCGATTGCCTGTAAAGTAAGGGGATCCGTGTGTTTGATGGGCACGTAAAATATCGGTTCTTGCCCCAATCTCTCAGGTCATTGTTATTATCCGTCCCTTCAGGTTTTTAGAGTTATAAACCTATAGGGTGCCTGTGTTTTGAAAAAAAAAAGGCAAAGATTAAATTGTTAATTTTAAAAACCTCTAAGTATTTGGTAATTAGAACGGAAGGTCAATTTAGTCTTGATGATGTTTTAAATCAAACAATAGTATATTTTTTTGCCACAGGCAAAAAGAAATAGACCTTATTTTTATCAAATAATGCGACTAGCCTTAGATTATTTAAAAATAGAACTTTGGGTAATAATAATAAATAAAACTTTATCAATTTGATCCTCAGAATGATTGGCCTTAATATCTGAAATTTAAAACCAAAATAAATAAAATAAAACCTGTTTCACCAATACCCCACCAAAAAGTTGAAAAGACGCTGATAGTTATTGGGAAAAACAAGTTTTTAATGGAGGTTGGTTCATCAACTGAAATTAAAATCAATATAGTAAATTGGTTAAATTAAAAATAAGGTTTTAAACAATTACCAAAAAAAAACCATTGGAAATAATCACTAATGAGACAAATTTTAGGAAACAAAGAAAAGAACCGTTGGAAAGAAAAGAACCTTAAACGAAAAAATTTTTCAAAAAATTTTATATGTGGTACAAAAGGGTGTACGCAAAATCATATAAAAGAGCTTGAGTGATAAGATGAAAAATAGAAAAGGGTTATGCAACGGGCGTTGAACATTATAAATGAGGAAAACAAATTTTCACAGAGCTTTTTTTAGTACTAACAATGATAACACTCCAAAACACTTTGGGAAACCAAAACAACTTTGAAACATAGAAAAAAACACAGGCCAACCAAGTATTCTCATTTTAAAATTGAACTTGCCATAAAAAAAAACACAAAACTACTGGAAACGATAATATTGCAAACCTTATCTTTAACTTAAACATCCAATTCCCGGACCAAAGTTGGCTGAAAAAGAATTGACTATAGATCACCCGGTTATAAAAATTAAAGAAATAATCAATTAAACCAAGAATACAGAAAAAGTTATATGTGTGTTTTATAGATTACAAAACCCGACCTCCTTTACACTTCGTTCGAATCTTTTACACTTCAACGGCGATATGGACGGAATTAGCTCAAAAAGGGTTAACCCATCATATATTAATATAATAAATTATATATGCAAAATGTTACGCTCTTAAAAGGTACGGTTAAACGACAAGGAATAAATTTTCTAAGAAAGAGGGAAAATAGGGAGATCCGCTTTTAAAAATTTTCAACGGTACCTAATCTTGTATTTAACGTCTAGATTGGAAAAAGAAAGGAATAAAAAGATGGGGAACTAGGTCCACCCGGTTTGCGGACGGACGTCGTATTTGGGCCCAAAGCCAGGGCTGGAAATGGTTAAAAGGCTAAGCATTAAGAAGCCACAAAGTGGGGCTTTCTTTCAATAATAAAAAACCAAAGTCCTTATCTAATGGTTCCCAAGATATTGTTGGGTGGGGCCGAAAGGAAGGGATATGTAAGGAATATACTTTCTAGGGTTTTTGAAATAGCACCGAAAAAATGCAACTAAGGATAACACTGGGCCGACAAATAACGAAAAACTATATGGTAGTCTGGATAACAAAAAACCATACGAAACTACGATTTTATCGTGCCTAACTTATGGTTGCGGAACGGTGGTAAAAAAAGAAGGCGAAAGAGAAATTTGCTTTATGTTAAAAGAAAACTGGAAAGGAGCATGTTAGGAATTAAGCTAATCGGATAAAATTAAAAACAGTGATTAAAAGTTCCTTAAATGGCATTGGGCGGGACATGTTTGCGGGTTGGAAACAAATGGAAAAAACGTTTGTTAGTGGATACCCAGGATGAAAAGGAAGAAAAAGGGAGACCAGGTAATAGATGTAAGATATTTTCAAACACAAGGGCGAAATTAATGGATGCAAATTCGGAAAGGATTTGGCTTGGGAGGGCCTAGGCCGCAAGGGATTCAGCAACTGGGACCGACTTTATTATTATATGATGCAAAATGTTTAGTACGAAACGATTGTGACAGTTGGCGATATCTATTTCGTTTTGTATATCAATAGATGGCGCTGGGTTTAATAATAATTCTTATACATAATAAGGAAGAATTAAGGCCAAAAAAGTTTGGCTTTTAAATAAATTAGTTTTGGTCACTTAATTTTATAATAATTATTATCTTTTGTTAAAAACAAAAATGCAACTTCAAAACCATTTTTAAACGTATATCTTAATTATTGGTACTAAAAAAAATATTTTTTGAAGGTACACTTACTGGGTAACTTTAGATATGATCTTAAAGACCGAAAGGGCTCCAAGCATTGGAAATAATAACGCATTCTTGTTTGGTTGATTTGGGCTTTATCCCGCATACATAATCGATGGAATCTGTTTTATGGCAGGAAAGGAAAAGGAGGTTTATGGACTACCGATCGAAATACTAAAAAAATATTTTAAACAACTGGACCGTTATTAGTTTATATTTGAGATATTAATATAATTTTTCCCCGTTGTTTTTCCTTTTTTTCCCTCATTTGCCGTCTTTTCGCCATCCTACCTTTTTCCAGGAGGGGGTTCAGTTTTATAGACCAGACCGCCGTCGCTTTTTCCCATTTTTCGCGGGCCCAAAAAAAACAAAAGTCGGGCCTTTAAACCCCCTTACACGGGGGCTGTTCCTTTCTGGCCAAAGGCATTCCGAAAAGTTGCCCACACCTTACCAAAAGTTGCCTTTTAATTGCCTACGGGCTTGGCCATCCAAAGGCCTACCTTTGAACCGCTCTTTTCAAATTTCGAGGGAAGGCACCCCTCCAACCAGACGCTCCCCCTGAGGGGGCGCCAAAACTCCGTTCTTTCTCCCTCTGTTATTCACGCTATAACACTGGCGATATTCCCAAAATTACTGTTAACCTTGGCTTTTCGCAGACGACACCGCCCTCATTTCCCTCTTCCTCCCCACCCTTATCCACCGTAAACTTCAATGTGCAATCAATAGCCCAGGCGATTGGTCCGCAAATGGAGGATTGAGTGAAAAAAAAGTGTTCAAATATTTTTAACGGTCTTCGTCGGATCTGGACCTCCTCTCCTACCATACGTCCGTTCCAAAAAAACCGCCCAAATGCTCCGATGTAGGGCCAAATACTGGGAATTGAACCTCTAAAGAAAACCGGACCCCTGGGGAAGAAAGCCAAATATTTGGGTGTTACTTTGACAGAACAGACTTCAAAAAACCCGTCAAAGATAAGAGAAAGAAAAGGCCCAATTCTTTATAGTCTCTTTTCTTAACAAAAAGCAAAATGCCTCTTAATTACAAACTTTATTATAAAAAGCTTGGATACGGCCGATAATGGCATATGTTAATCTTTTGCCCATATATTCTCCCACCTGACTTTTGTTTTCTTTTAGGCCCGTCAGCGTAAATGATCGTCTTATTCTTATGTACGGTTATGCCTAGACCCGTGTCTAATGTGAAGCTTCATCTGTTACTGAGTTCGGAGGAGGAGATCCCCGAATTTGGGACCAAAACTTTAAAAGGGCCCGCATTTGGGATGTGGTTTTGGATTTTGAAGAAAGGATTTGCCACTTAGCCCTCCAGGGCAAATCTGGTTTATTTGACCAACCTTGGGTTGAAAGTCAAAGGGAAGTCTGGCCCATATATCTTTCGAATTTATCAGCCAACCCCCTCCTGGTAAAAAAGGAGGTGCACAAAAGACGAAAATGAGGAAAAAGGACAGAAAAATACAACGGCTCTTTGCGTATCTCAATATATAAGCCTAATTGGGTCCAGTTTTTAATAATATTTTTTTATTTTGACGGTATCCATAATACCTCCTTTCCTTTCCTGCCAAAACAGATTCCATCCATTATGTATGGGGTATAAAGGGATACAGCACCGAATGCAAAATTAACAAAGAATACTTTAATTTGGCCCAAGTTTGCTGTGCGAAACGGTAAAACTTCTTTATTTTTTTTACCTTTTAAAATTAAAGGACATAAACGTTATATAAGTATAAACCAACTTACTGATTCCCTTTAATATACAACTAAATTTTATATAACGTAAAACGTTTACAATGCAAAGTTACAAACGGTTTTTTTTCTTCTAAATTTAAATTTAAATTCTATCTGGAAAAACTCTTTTTGAGTTTGAGAAGTTGTCATCTAATTTGAATCCTAAATATTAAATTAAGGGCTGTAAATTTTATCATTTTTAATCCACAATTTTATTATTAAATAAAATTACTTTACGGTTTTTCCGTTTATTTTACATTTTCAATTCCAACGTTTCGGAACACTTTCCAGCGGCCGGGACGGGAGCTTTGGAGATGTCATGCGTCTTCTTGCCAGTGCTGGAAGCGGGTTTCCAGATCTTAATTTTTTGGAATTTATTTTAATCCTGAACCCGACCATGGCAAAATGAACTGATTTTATCTGTACAGCCGGCAGTGGGAAATGGGGTTTTAAATTGTTTGCGTTTTATTTTTTCAATTTCCCCATGTGACTGGTTTCTTGAATATTGCTGATGGGGTAAATTTTTAATTTTCTTTTTGTCCTTTCGGCGCTTTGTGGGTCTCCCCAGGGCAACTTGATGGCGCGCTAAAAATCAACGGGACCAAAACGAATCCTAACCCGTTTACAAATAATGTTTTTACCCATCCCTAACCCAACACCATCTGAAATATCAAAATATTAAAAATTACCTCGTATACAATTCACAGCAAATAAAATAAAAATTTTCTTTTACATATGGATAGCTACAGATGAATCGGGTGTTTTCATTAACCAAATTTTTGAAATAATTTAGTATTAGAAAAAGGATAATTGTCTTACCCCCTTTGGGCTCGTACACGTTCTTTGGTCTACCCATCCCGGTGTGGGTTCCACGGAAGGTTTGGGTTACTGAACTTCATTACATCATTGTTTCCCGATAGTCCAATGCTGGACAAGTCCTCCCCAATTCCACCTTTAACCATTAGGGGGTTTTTGACAATATTCCCACCACCTGGTTCCAATCGGGTCGGTGGCCAGATTTTTATCCACTGATCATCCTTTTGAGGCAATTTTGATCGGCCCCAAATTCCCTTCAAAACAACAATGGAAATTTCTTGTGTCCCCGCGACCTCCGGTTTCTTAAACACGCCCCTTGCCCAGGCTACAGGCAAAACGCTTATAAGGTTGGGGCAAAGGGGCTGATCCACTTGTCTGGAAAAGTAAAGACAACCATGGTCGGATGGGCATTAAAAGTAGGGTCACCCACCAACCCATATCGGACCGGCGTGAAACCCCTAAAGGGATAAAGGGTAATTAAAGGGGCCTATGCCTAATCCATTGGACTATCACAGGCTGATGATGATTAACTATTAATTCCAAAAAAACTTATTAGAAAATAAAATAAGACCGCTGTTTTCATTCTAAACACTGGGTACCCATTTTTTAATGAATAATAAGGTTGTAATACTTTTGTGATTGATTACTTGAATAAAAAATATTATAATACAAGAAATTGATTTTGATTAAAACTTTAAATTTATCTACTGCTGGTCGCAAAATTACGGCAAGTCGCTAGACAAAGTACGAACAACCCTTGGGAGATCGTTTAGGGGCGTGGGCCGGCCACCCTTAAACCAATCCCAAGCACATTGGAAAGGAGAATGAAAAATTTAAGTTAAATCAATGCCAAATGGTTTAAGGGCTCTTAAAACAAAGTGTTAGTATAGTATTAGAGTTCATCCTATGGATTGAAGGTCCTTAAAATGTAACAAGTAACACTTTAGGTTCGGACCTGTACCGCAGAGGTAGACGGTTTGTCAAAAAATATTCAATATTTGTCTAGGCCAGTTTCTTTTAAAACGAAACATTCGTTAAATTTGGGATTATTTTAATGGAAAGAAGAGATTAGGGGAAGGGTTGCCATAAACCAATCCTGAAACCGATAATCAAGGTGGACTTTCCTGTGGAAAGGACTTAAAAGTCTAAATTGTATTAATATTCCCTTTAAATGAAAATTCACAAAATAAATTTGTCATTGTTTAAATTCTTTTAAGGGTTATATTATCATAATATATTTCCAAATACCAATTAATAACGCGGAATTGTTCTTTTAAACTAACACGATTCGTTTTTCAATTTACTTCACTAATAAATATTTAACAAGTGTATATTTCTGTTTTGTTGTGAAACTTTAACGTTATTGACAATGATTTTGGACAATAGACCGTAAATAAAAGTGTAAAGAACTTAAACGTATACCTTTTTTTCCGACGACAATAATTTTTGTAGATGTATTTTACTTTTTGGTTTTTAACGTTAGTAGAATAAACAAACAAAATTCCGCTCAACATTTTTGGAACAATTGAGCCATATTTTTTTGTCAAAATAGATTGAATGAACTTTATTATGTCAACTTGTGCAAATCTAAGATTTTTTTTATTTCCACATTCGAATATGCTATTTAAACATTTCGCACCTAAAAAAACATAATAGACAAAAAAATTCAGCCATTTCTAAACAAAAAAGTCGGTTTGTACGAAGATGCTTTAGTTCTAACTTATAAAGCATATAATTTGGGACAAAATTCCCAATTTTTGTTTTAACTTCAAGATTATAAATAATCGGGGACCGTGTTGTCTCGCGCCATAACTTAAATGAGACTTATTTTGCATTTGGTTAGCCGGTAGGATAAACTAATCTAGAATAACCAACTATATTACCAATATTAAAAATTACTAAAATTAAAAAAATCGCTAAAAACAAAAAATTCCAACTTAGTCAAAACCAATAATGCTTTATTGGTGCCATTTTGTTTAGCCTTTGGGGGCATTTTGGTCTTCGCCGGTTGGAATGATAGCGTCCGGGTTCGCGTCCGCCTGGAACTCTTCCAGTACTTAACCACCGGATTCGATCGGGGGAAAGGTGGTAAGGAAGTTGAACACGGGACATGTGCCCGGTTCAGGCAGGCCCAAAGTTAGATCTCTCGGGTTCCCCGAACGTTTCGATAACACCGCTTTCTTCAACTCCACGTCAAAATCAACTGGTCGCCGGGAATATCCATGCCCCAAAGAAAATTTAAAAAAATAAATCACTGCGACTTGCTTTTTAATGTTGATAGTGCTGGAAATACGACCAAAATAATTAGAAAGTTATATAAGTTTATTTGACCATCAAAGGTCCGCCTTATTCATAATTCAATAATTAGGGGTTTGTGACAAAATTGGATACCAAAAGGATTAACAAGGTTTCCAATTGACATTTTTTAATTGATATTTTTTGGTAGCCCACAGAAAGGGGTAACCAAGTAGAACCCTCTGGGCCTGGCAGTTTGGCCCCAGTTTAATAACCGGAGTCGGGGTTCCCGAATCCCACGGTAAACTTTTTAAATGTTTCGTTGTTTTCGGTTTGGTTGGGACAATTTGAGCCCGGCACCCAATTGTCAAAATACGTAACCATGCGTCGAATGGGGATGAAAAAAAGTCGGTCCAACCTAACCAACCCCTTGGACCAGCGTGGATCAGGTCCTAAAACCCCCTGACGGAGAAAGGCGTTTTGGGTCTTTTATTGGGGATTCCGCCTGGGACATCCCCTAATAAAAAAACTAAAGACAGGCCATGATGATGATGATGAAGATGATGAAACCGATATGGCCCTAAGAATTAGCAAAGGTGAATGGGCCCTGCCCACAGGATCGTCGGGATTGCCGGGCATGCTCAGCGGTAGGTTTCCAGACTGGAAACCACGACGACGACCAGTCCTGACAAGCAATTACAACCAAGACCCCTACAAAAGTCTATAACTTTGAATCATCCGTGGAACGCCTCCAGTAAAACAGACAAAATGTTTACCCTCCCGGTTACTGGTTTCCAGTCATTGTCGCTGAGTCCGGCCCTTTCAATTATTGCCTTCGGACAGGTTTATTACTGGACTGCGGCCTCTTCTTATGTAACGGAATCCAAAGCCAGAATAGAAAAGGTTTTTATTAATTTTTAATTTTTTTTAAATTAGGGATAATGGATTTTTTTTGGAATTTGTTTACTAAAGGGAAATAATTTTACAGGATCATTAAGCACATCACATAGTCTGTCTTAAGGTTTGGTTTTTTTGGTCAAATCAATAAAATTTTATTTTTTTCAATGTACTGATAAAAGTTCATCTGTGATTATTACTAATTATCAAACGTTAATTGGTATGGCCCAGATGTTGGGCCCTTAAAAAATTAGTAGGGTAATAGTAAAAATATTTAATAAGGAATATTGGTGAGGATTTGGGGTCGGCTTTATAAAAGGTTATTTATAAAAATTGGTTTTCAAAAAATTTTCCCAAACCCTTCCTCCAACAAAAATTTTCCTCCAGCAGAATTGTTAATTAAAAACCAAAATTTTTTAGTAATCGGATTCTATAATTTAAGTTGTTCTGTTAATTCTAGTTGCATTTTTAATAAAAATTTATATTTATAACAGATTATTGAGGATAAAAACAAGTTGCCCCAAATAGGTATAAACAAAGTGGGTAACTACGTAATAACTTTAACAGGGTTGGAATTATGTAAACGGGCAAAAATAAATAATCCAAATAAAATATTGTCTTTCTTAATAAAAATTGTCCTTGTCCAAATTGGAAAAGATCTTTCCAGGGCCTTATTTTTCCTTATCTCTTTTACGTTTAGTTTTCTGTTATTTAATAATTCAATTTAAATTTCAAGGTTTTTTTTAAACATATGGTTGGGCCATGAACTTTTGTCCAAATAAAAAAATTTTGGATATACAGCCCTAATCAAAGAGACATGTAAAATTAATTTATGGTAAAAAACAAGTAGTTTTAAAATTTTTCAGTCTCTTAACGAGTCGATCAACAAGCCGGGGCGCAATAATTGCTTTTTCCTCCGTAACCCAGTGGAATGGGGTTGGGCTTTAGAAACCGGAGGTTGGGATTTGAACCCTGGGGAATTGAACAACTTTTTAATTGTTGTTTCCTATTTGGGGTAATACGGTTACATAATTGGCCTGTAAAATAACATGATCCATTGTGTTTGATGGGCACCAGTCAAAAATAATTTGATAATTGTTATTTGGTTTGGTTGTATCCAATAAACTTTTTCGGGCCAAGATTGGGCTGAAAATAAGGTTTTGTAAACAATTTGAATTAATACATTTTGTTTTTATTGTACTTTTAAAGGATGATCTTTTCGTTTATTACGAATTTTAAAAACGACTTATGATATAAAAATTTTTTAAAGTCAAATAAAGGAATTCGCGGAATGTTTCGGATATCCATCTTTCCACACTATATATACTCAAACACTCAACACTTTTCAAAGATGGCAAACGGAGGAGTTGGGTCATTTGCGTTTTCTAATAGGTGGGGCGTATCACCATCAGGCGGAACGACCAGCTTGTTTATCACTTGAATTAACTAAAAATACTGTAAAAAACGTAAAGGCACAAAATTAATTTTTCAACACACCATATATTGCGCCAAACCATAAAAAGGTCAATTTTGTCTCCCTTGATAACGTTTACGGAATAAAACAATAGTATATTTTTGTAAGGTTTCACACTAAAACCTTGTTGCTGATACTCTTTTTTTCGTTTTTATTGAAATTCCTTTTAAACAGAGTCTTTATTACTCTTAAAGGAAAAACGATGCATAATATTTTTGAATTTTGCTTTTTGATTAAAAACAAAACAGGTGTTAATACACCTGTTTTGTTTGTAGAAAACATTAAACAATGAGATGAAAGAAGCAGTCCTTATGATTCCATAGATTTATGCAAATGTCCTCAAATGAATGAATATACCGTCCAAATTTTTAAATTTTTCCCTCGTTGGTAATTTCCCTCCCAATTTTGCTGTCAGGTCATTGGTCTTCATCATCGCAAGCGTTTGGTTCATTGTTGGTTCCAACATATAATAATTGTTTTGTTTTTGCATAAAGAAATTATTATATGTATTCGAAAACACAACAATGAGATGAAGACTTTTTGATTTCGGCTGGTGATCTAAATTGTGAAGAAAGAATGGGTGTGAAAAACAATTTTTTTTATACTGTAATTAAACCTTCTTGTTTTTTTCCTCCACGCTTTCTTATTCTCAAAAATAAAATAAAATAAAATTATAGAAACCCATTATTATAATCACTCCAAAATTAAAGTCAATGTCAAAATGTAAAACATTAATTATTCTCAATAAAGAAAATGTATTAAAATCCATTATTTTAAAATTTAATTTCTAAACATTTATTTTAAAAAAAGAATAATTATTTTACTGATAAAAATTAAATACTTTTGTTTGAGCCAACTTCTTTTAGATATTCGGTTTCAAACCTTTCAAACATGGTTTTAAGTAATCTTGTAACATGACTTTAGAAATTTATTTATAAAATTGCCTTTAATATCCTGACAATCTGATTTTCTGACTCTTGTTAAAAAATACTACAGATGCAAATATTTGATCATTGATTTTTTATTTTAGGCTTTTTCAAAAGTTATTTTAATGGTTTTAGCCAAAAGTTTGAAATGCACGAAAAGCAGGCTAAACCTTATGGTAACAAAAATTTTTACTACCTTGAGATATAAAAAATTATAATTTGATTGATTCTTGAACCATATTTTGTCTTAATTTTTACCAACTCCCAACACAAATATACACAATAACAAAAGGACACATTTTAGCTTTATTTTGGAATAAGAAGCCAATCAATTTTTTAAAAGATCCCCCACCCTCATTAAACAAAAATTTTTGAAATGGTCCAATATGCTCTTTTGAGCAAAATATCTTCAGAATGGTTTTGAAAGCTAAAAGCTCATGTTAATTAAATATATAAAATGAAGGTTGAATCCGGGAAACAAAATTCAGAATCTTCTAAAACCTTTTTTATTGGAATTGTTGTTCTTACCAGGCAAATGTCAAAGACTTTGTTCTGAGACATAAACAACAACTTAAATTGATCATGGCTTTTTGTTAGAAGTTGTGTTAAATTAACCCAAAAAAATTGCCAAGTCATAAATGAATTTTGATAATTTTTGGACATTTTCAATTTGGAACCTTTCCATACCAAATAATTTAACCCGGCTCCCTTAAGATGCTGGGAAAAGCTTTTCCGACAACAAAATTCCCACATAAAAAGATTTTTAAGCACCATTTTATCTGTAAACCTTGTCATTAATCCTTACCTTTAGTTTGTTAATTAGATTTTTACTTTGTTAACAGGTTTGGTATATGTTGTTTGGAAAATGGAAAGGAAAAGAATTAGGGACATCCTCCTTTTATTAGAAAATTTAATCCTC
>JAGSMT010000096.1:4200000-4471981 GCA_029286875.1 Lamproptera curius | reverse complement strand
GTGTTGGTCGAACCTCGACCAGGTGGGATGGCGATCTCCGTGCAGTAGCCGGTCGAGTTGGCAGCGAGTAGCAGGGATCGGCCGTTTTGGCGTTCGTTTAAAAAGGCCAATGTCCAGCAGTGGACTAATAGGGGCTGATAACGATGATGACGATGATTCAATATATAATATAACATAAGCGTTATCCTATCACAGTATCCACAAATCTTCGGTGGAGCGCCTGCTGATGCTGAAAAACTAACGGAACTGGAAGAGGCCCTTAAAATATTCGACACGTCGCTGGAGGGACAGAAGTACGCCGCTGGGGCCAGCCTCACCATAGCTGACCTCAGCTTGGTGGCCACCGTGTCATCAATTGAAGAGATCGACGTGGACTTAAATAAGTTCCCGAATGTCCAAAGGTTTTTTTTTTTTTTTTTGGCATACGCAGGCAGACGAGCAGTCGGGCCACCTGATGGAAAGTGGTCACCGACGCCCATGGACATTGGCAATACCAGTGGTAACCAACGCACTGCCTACCGTGAGACATAGGGTGTTAAAACTCGTTTACCCAGTAAATACGCTGGCTACGGTGCCCTTCAAACCGGAACACAGCTGTGGTTTTACACTACTGCTTCGCGGCAGAAATAGGCACTACGGTGGTACCCACCTAGACGGTCTCCTGTAAAAAGTAAAGTTTTTTCCTATTCTATTCCAGTTCTACTGATTGCTCTCTATCACCATCGCTACATCAGTTCAAGCGTATATAGATTTGCAGATATGGCTCCTTTTGAAACCTTTGGAATAAATTTCTAATTTATCATAGTTAACCAATGCCCATTTCACGTGAGTTTAGCCATTTATAGAATATGATATTAGTAAAATATCTCACGAAAGTTTTAATTGTTTAAGGGCCAAATAGGGTTTGGAATGGATCTAAACACAGCCTAATTTCATAGCGTATCACGTTCATATTATTCAAACATCGTGTGGTGGTGTACGTATGGCGGCAGTAACTTGTCAGAACGTTTCATATTTTGCCATTTTGTCGTTTGATAGTAGATTTTAGACCGACTTCCCAAAAGGAACGTTCTTTTTATATTTGTTTTTTTGTTCTTATTTTTCAAATGAGCTGTCTTTTGGTCCCATTTTTTGAAATGGTAAAAGATAGGCTTAGAAGTATATTTTACGTAATTGTACTTCTTAAAAGGGTGTAGAATAAAGTAGTGGACAGATTTATCTATGTTTCAAGAATAAACCACAATAATCACTTGTATGTAAAACATTTTGAAAAATTGCAATGAGGCAAATTCAACGCTCTTTTAAGGTAATATAAAACAAAAATAATTCTTTTACTTATGCTGCTTATCTACACTTACAACGTCGGTAAGTATATGAAATACGTCATTTAAAAAATAATACTATTTTATGTGATTCATTAGCCGAAGATCACTATTGTTCACGCAATTGTTTTGTAAGAAAATTATTTTAAGTAATTAAATCATTTATATATTTATATTTCTTAACCTTTCCATTACATTATAGGTGGTACGAGACAATCAAGAGCGAAGCGCCAGGATACAACGAGGCGAATGAAGAGGGACTAAATGCCTTCAAAGAACTCGTCGACGAGTTTAAGAAGCAAAGAAAAGATTAACCATCCAGTTAAATCATTTACACCTCCAACATACGTGATGAGAGCACGTTGTTTGTTAATAAGTCATAATATAAGACGAAATAAATTTGTTATGCTTAAAATTTTATTTTATTTTCAGTTACTTAAATTTTTATTGTAATTTTACAAATAGTCATTTTTCTAGTTGTTGTCGTTTATCTTTGGCTTCTAATCCATCCACGTGTACCCAACTAAGAGTTTTTACGCAAAGCGACTGACATCTTACCCCCACAATCCAAAGGTGGTTCTATAAATTTTTCAAGGCGCGGTAAAAACTGAAAAGTACCGCGCCTGCCCGTTTTTACTTTATTTTTGTTATCATTTGACTTTCACCCGGTAAAATATATATTTAAAATAAAAGTTTAAAAAAAGTTATAAAGATAAATGTATTAAAATATTTGTAAGCGCAATACATTTTATAGATCAACAGTTCTTTTATTTTTATGCCTAATTGCGAGGAATACGCTACAGAACCACATGTCAATATTTCTAGATCTATTTTAAAATGGCCATAATTTTCAAACTAGACGGGATAGGCTTTTTTTTTTTTTCTTACGATGGTTACGATTAATCCTGCCACCTCGTTTAAACGTTTTAGGACAGACACAGTTTATATGTATCAGCGATGTAGATTATTAAATACACTTATAATTTTTTTAAAGCCTTTTTCCCATTGATTAGATGATAATATTTCATGTACAATCATGTTCAGCTAGATATTTAAACTTTTATTTTATATACAACGGGGCATCATAATGTTAGAAATAAGGCACCTGCACCACCTGTTGCGCATATGAAGCTTGTTGTCAATGGTATAATAAAATAAACATCAACTTGAACAAGTTTTATAATTGAACATATATTTTTAGCTTTGTATTCGATGTACTAACGTTCGTACCAACTGGGACGTGAAACGCTTGCGCGTACAAATGTACAAAACACAATTCAATAGAGAAATGCAATTGACACCCATTGACATAGCCATGCCAATGTGGTAAAGAGGCTAAAGTAATTAATTTAGTTATTAGCTCAATTAAGTCAATGGCGTCATTGTAGTCATGTCGTCAATTTGGTCAATCGTGCCAAGGGGTTGAGAAAAGAGTCAAGTGGGCCACTGAGCTCATTCTGGTCATGGCGTCAATGTGGTCAACCGTGCCAATGAGTTGATCAGAGTCAAGTGAGACAATGGGTTTACTCTGATCATGGCATCAATGTAGTCAGTTCTGCCAATGGGTTGACCAGAGTCTAGTGGGCTACTGAGTTCGAAGGTTCACCAAAGTCAATGGTTTATAATCGATTCCGCCGTGGTCGCTTTTTTTGAGCGAGAACGTTGGTTTTAGTAGGTATACCTGCCTTCCATCTTGGACTGGGGGCCCAATATCTCCCTGCCCCTTACCTGCAGGATCCGTTATAAATAATCCTGGATTTCTAACGGCAAAAAAAGGTTGAGCTGAGAGCTCTACCGCGCCGTTGCTTCCACTCGCACTCAGTCTCTGGCGCTTGTCGCGTATGCGGCCGCGGCTCACGATCGATCGTAACAGAGTCATTTAGACCGTTTGTCACAGGTCAATTTAATGATATCGAGATGAAGGCGACTAACCACAACTTTGATTAATGTTAGTTGATCAATTGACATTTTAAAACAATTTGTTCGACTGCCGAACTGTATATCGTAATAGGAACAATACATCGTACGAATAATAGCGCCAATATTCATCAGTGATCGTCCATTAATATCTGAGTAAAGCTAGATTAATCAAACAATGAAAATGAATAGGGTAATAAATGACTTTTAAGAGAGATTAGTAATTAAGGACCTCGATGTTTGCTATGAGTTAGTTGGAATCAAAACAACTTAGAATTACCAAGCTAGTTTATGAGCAGCTTAAAACAATTATAACTTGAGCTCATATATCAAAAACCAAATTAACTCTGAAAGTCTAGTTCAGCCTATGCATCCATGTCAAGACGACCGCATATTGATAAGCGTAGCTGGTGCTTACTTTCGTAGAATAGACTATGTAAACATTCCTTATTCAAGGTTTGAAGACGGAGTAGTATATTACGTCACCTCCTGATCTAGGTCTCGGCGAAACGAATCTACGACCCGTGTGTCTCTTACATAAGATCACTACTGTATCTAACGCGAAGTGCACTGCAGAAAGACACATTAGCTGTTGAACATGGTAGGACACAGAATAACGCATCTATACTAACTAAAGTTTAAGTTAAACATGTAAACAATCTAGTCGCCTGACCGCAATCTATGAGATAGGAACTCAACTGAATGATACAAAATAGCGCCATTGTCGCATGAGTCAATGCACATCCTGAAAGCTAATATAATCTAAAGCATGTCAAAATAGACACAATTTCCTTGAACGATACTAAATATAATCATCATTAGCATACAAATTTTCTTTGACAATTGGTCTTACTGAACATATAGACAAAATACTATTTAATTATAAACATAATTAACTCATCTATACATTTACATCTTTTTACAGAACGTGAGGTACTATAACAATCGCGGTCTATTCTTGTAGAATTTTAAGCGTAAAATTCATCCTTGAGTAAAGGCACTATAGAGCGAATTATCTGGTGAACGAGATCTAAGTTCGATTTCTGCTCGATTTATCGAAGAAGACCTACTCTATTAACTTCTATGATAAAAGAATTAAGCATAAAATAAGATCAAGCAAGCATTAATGCTTTTGTCACAAATCCAAGGAGATAATATCTTCTTATTGCGTTATTGCCTGTTTTACTTCGGTAATCGACCGAGCAGGCTATTATCAACCAGTGCCATATTAGATAACAAACTAAATTGTATTCCTTATACCCAAGTCACCATGACAACATAACATTATAGACGAATATGGATTTCCAACTAATTTAAATTTGAAAGTTTCTATGTATAGTTTAACCTAAGTACCTAATATAGCTTATACAAGTAAAGAACACAGTTTACAATTAACGATTGTTTGTTCCGTATTAATCTCCATCAACCATCCGGTGTTGTTAGTCAAACTATTCTTAGATTCTAGCAAACTCTGCCATTTTTTTTCTTTTATCTATATACATTTAAAATATATCTGTATATGTATACATTTGACAATGTTTACGAGGTTATTTTAAGCTACCTTTAACACAAAAAATCTATGAAAAATTCTAGGTACGGACTTGCATCTTACACTCTAAACTTTCCAGTTTCATTAAGGGACTAAAACACTGCATCTATGCAAATATATTTTTTTATTTTAAAAAAATCAAAGTGTAAGCGATAACTTTAGCACGTGAAATAAAATTCTTACTATCTGAATCCACCCAACAATCTGATAATTTAACCTCCTATAATTTTAACCTGAACATAGCTGCGCTTCTTCACTGCTGTTTGGCAGTAGAAATAATCAAGGAGTTTACGAACAGTAGTTTCCCATAGTCCACCTGTTAACAGGAAATTTATTATCCTCATAAGTTTCAAAGCGGAGGAAAGAATTCACTTCTAAGACTGATAAGTTTTGCGTACTATCTTATCAACATGGGCCCACCCGAACGTCTTTCTAGATGTGGGCCAGAAAATCGATTAGTCACTCCTGGTGATGCGACTTTTAAATTATACTAAAGTATACTACTACGTGTACAGACAGTCGTTTTATTGACGTAGGACAAAGGCTCGAATTTAGTAGAAAGTCAGCTTTGTATTACTGTTATTCGTAGGAAGGACTTTAGAATTATATGTCCTGATTGTTACATCCCCGCTTTTTCTTGTACGTTACGGCTTTTGTAAATACTAACAACTCGACTGGTAAAGAATTTTTTTTAGCTTTAAGTCCGCCATTGTACTAAATTGTGCATAAAATTTAAATAAATTACCCACGTTTCCTCATAGTGGGATGCCATAAGACATTATATTGTAAACGAGCTATATGAACATCGGTTAGCTGTCTAATTTCTTTAACTGCATAAGCTGCTGAGCTAAGCTTACTCGCCAGCCTAATACAATGATTAAATAATTAATTACAGTTTACAATCTATTGTTTACTCTTTGAGCTGTGGAAATAAATATTTCAGTACCTATGGTGCTGATCTTCAAGTGACACTGGATGGCTTTACAGTCAACCCCATCATATGGTAGGAAAATTGCTAGGAAAAAAAAACAAGCGAAACATTTCTACTTTAATATGTAATGCGAAGATAGATCTCTGTTAATATTGGTAATAATGAAATAAAAACCTGTTTGTGAAACTGTTATACACCTTTTATTCACTGGAAGGTATAAATATCGAACTTATCTATCGAAACAATCTGGCAACAGTACCCCAGGAAGTGTAATAACGAACTTATCAATTCGTTTACGAGCTTATCAGATTATTTTCATGATATGTGTATTTTTCACACAAAATTTTAGTTATTGGAAAACACTATTAGGGAATTCTTAAAAAATGGTAAATACATTCAATTCCGGTCAAAACAGAAAACATCGTGATGCATCATCGAAACCTAAGAGTATTGGTAAAAACTGATAACAATACTAGAATTCTTTTAATTATAAGGAAATTATTGCTTTTATTTTAATGAGTATAACTATAAAGCTTCAACATTTTCGTTACCGGTTTTTAATTAAAGGTACTTAGTGCTTAAACCAACCCGATGAAGTAAAAGTAAGTAGTAAAAGTGTACATTGACCAAATTCGGTAAACCAGTTCAAAGGCACACAAATGTATGTTTTAATAAGATAAAAAAGTTGAGCCAGTTCAATATTTTATCTTTTTAATTTTATGATTGTCATTTACTCTATTTTAAAATAAAGTTGGATGTTGGACTTATTTTAATGTAGTCTAGAACGAGATGTTTAACAAAAACAATCCGTTCGTATTACTTCTTACGTATTAGGTAAAACGCATTAATTTTAACTATACTTAATATGTAAAAACACTTCATTAGATTACACCGCCTCAAACGTAATACAATATTATAACGAAATATATATCACTTTTATTTATATGCATAAGCTATCTTATTTTATATTAAAAGGAGAAACTCTGTCTTGTCAATGCAGGGAAAATGTACAAAAAACATTGTTCTAATATACCAAACGTAATTAAAGGAGCAAAGTCAAGTGTTAAAGTAAACGATGTAATATCACCAAACCAAATATAGATAAGCGTCGGACAAAAATACCGAAATTACAATTCGTCTCGCAGTTATTCCACTCTCGTCGGTTGGCCGCACGCCCATTATTTTTGGTTACACAGACATCAAATAAAAAAAGTAAGTATATTTTTTTTACGGTTGCAATTTATTTTCGGCCATGATAGCTGATAAATCATATAGCAATAAGTTAATATTTTAGAAATTCAAAATGTTATCATTATAACTGTTATTCTACTTTATTAGGGTTATATTTGAGTTGCTGTTGATTTGATTACAATGCCTTGACCTTGAATACGTTGTAAGGAGTCGTTTTAATACTAAAATTGTATACAGAATTTGTATTTAGTACTATAATCTATAACTACACTCCATGTCAGCAAAAAAAATTAAACCGGTGGGAAACTATATAAAAATATATTATTCACAATATCGTTCTGCAATGGGAAAATTCCGTAAAATATCGCATGATTATTTCAAGGTGTAACAAGCACCCAACGTTAGCAGAATATAGAGTACTCACTTAGCTTAATTAACATTAATGAAAACATATAAATTGAACTAAATGTAGTAGATTAACCATTTCTATACCAAGAGGTGTTTAAAATAAACTACATGTATTGTTATTTCTTTAATTTATTTCTTTCATAGGAAAAAAATATTTTTTATTTAAATTTCAGTCAGCTTGTAATGTTCTCGCATTACGTCATCCTAGTAATTACAACGGCAAATTGACGGGTTAAAGAGTCGTAACATCCTTTGGCTCTCCATTCGTGAAAAGTTTAGTTTGGCAATATTTTTTGCAATTACTTTGTTGTGTTACAGTTATTAACGCAGAAGATAGGACATAAGTGTACGACAAACACCGGAGCACTCCCTATTCCTCTTAGTACGAATTTTCACATGTCCATCCGACGCATAGATCATCTTACTTTACAGGCAATTGAGTGATCAAGCCGTTGCCCTAAACATCTTGATGAAAACTACAACGAAAGATTGTTAGATCCTTCAGAACTCAAACCTACGTTGGTCCAATGCGGTTTGATGGATGGACCTACTTTTTACATGTCTTATGGATCATCTTATGTTTTAGACAATTGGGTGACTGGCCCGAATTTTCGTAACAAATCAGAAAACAACGATAACACAACCGGTTTTTCGCGGGATTTAAAACCACGACCAGTGCGGACTAACAGGGGAAGGGGCCACGCCTGACCTCGATCTTGGTCCTAAATGTTTTCGCGTTTTCATAATACTAAAATATGCTTAGTACCTTGTATCTCTCAAGATAAGCCTGCACAGTCATTGAAAGTGTTTACGTGTACACAAACTTAGCTGACGGAATACGCTGAATACCGTCTGTGTAGCTGGTACTTCTGAATGAAGGAAGCGTGAATAATTCACTTTAAGCATACACTTACTTGTACTTAAGTCGAAAAATATCATAGTTAAATATATCTTTCAAACTGTTGATGAGAAAAAAGTTGCGTTGCGAAGAAATTAGTCAAACTGATGAATCGGGATGCAATGTACAAATCATTGATATTGAGACAGTAAACATAGTTGAAAGGTCTATTAAATTGGTGTTAATACAAAATCCACAGAATGATGAATTAAGAAATACTAGGAAGCGAAGAACACGTCGTGTTAGAGTCTTCTCAGAATTTCATTATCGGAAGGGTAGTGAGTATTTCAAATTAAGAACGGACTCTTGAACTGTGAAACCAGTGAAAGCACTTAAGGACACATCGTTGTTTAATTTCCGTGTTTATCTTGATCATTTAACGAGACAAATTTTAAGAAATGGATTTACTACATCAATAAAGATTATATTACTGCTAGCCGATTATTTGCATGTGGTTGTTAATTACATAAATAAATTTGTCTCTGGTTTTGTCAGAGATGGAAATTAAACAAGAGGTGGAAGAATAACGATGAAACTAAAAAATGGAGAACATTTACATTGCTTTTACATGTCACGTTATGTCTTAGCTCAACCAAATCTTGCTTTCAGAAGCCAATGTGAAGATATTTATTCGGAAACCAGATTTTTTAGAATTAGTACAATTTTAGCGAAATAATGATCCGGTACAAGAACATGCTTAAACTTAGAGATGCGACTGGTGGATCAAAGACAGCATAAAAATGAATTTATTCTATTCTGAATGTAGCAAAAATTATTGCAGACATTAAAAAGGCAAATATTACGGAATAATTTTGACAGCACTTGATGAAATAAAAAGACCAAATGAATCAAATATTAGATTCGTTCATTAGAAAATGACATTGTGGAAGAACGGAACTCTTCAAGGTTTTTGATATCTGAAAAACTGTCTGAGATACGTCAAAGACATTCAGCAACAGCTGAAAAAGATGACTAGATATTGCGTTGTGCAGGCTCAAGTTACGACAATCCGCGTCAATGTCGGTAGTCCATGGACAAAGTGCAAAAAATCTGAAAATAAATCCAAAAGCATGTTCAGTCCTGGTTCTAATCATTCCTTGAATCTTTGAGGATTTTTATGTTTAGTTATCGTTCATTTCATGTCGTTTTGGAACAGTAGAATTAATTGTTTTTTTCATCATCTCACAGACGATAACAATTACTGAAGATAGACAGATGAACAAATTTAAAACAGTTTTTTGATATGTGTTTTATTAGTGCTCATTACAGTCAAGTAAAAGTCGTAAAGAAAAGCATAGAGACAATCGATAGAGTAGTTTGAACATTTTCAAGATCCAACAAAGGCTAATCTAGGTACAGATCAGACAAGTTTGCTGGCTGTTGCTAGATTCACCTTTAACATCTAATAAATTTGGCTTTCGTACTGGAGGAACTATGAATGTTAAACTAAAGCCTTGAATGAGTATTTATAACTGAATAACACGATTTTAGAAAATGCTGAAACTTTGGCTCAAAATGCAATATATAGAATCACATATGAGAAACGAGGAAGGGGAAGTAAAAGAACGATGTGGTGAATTACTCTTTGTGTTGGATTAACAATCACAAATTGAATAAGACTGGATCAATGTTTGAATGCATAAATTGATTTACAACAATTGTCGACACGATACGAGGCCATGAAGAAAGTCAAATATTTTCCAAATTATTGAATGCAAAGTTTAGTAGAGTTCAGATGACGCTCAGCTGTAGAGTTAATAATTTAATAAATCTTTATATTGAATTTTAAGCAATTTTGTAGAAGATTAAAGGTACTTCAAACATATAAAAGCATTCGATATTGTTGTTCTACAATGACAGCCAAATCTAAATATATAATAAATGGGATTTCAGTGGATCTTACCTTACATCGCTTACATTTAAGACTTCTTGACCATTTGCATCCGTTGCATCAGCGAGCAAGTTTTCGAATCTAACAATTAAAATTATCTCGATCTATAATGGGTCAAGAGCGATGGTTAATATAGCCTGATGCTTTCATAAAGAAATTAAAAATGTTTACATGAAGTCATTGAAGTTCAGTAAATGAAAGACGAAACAAGTATAATAATTATACTTATCTATTGAAAACAGAAAAGCTACCTTGAGTTACTATTTTTACGTTCGATTCTATTTATATTTCGAACCATATCATTCCATATGTAGTCCACTGCTCATACCTTAGTGATGGGCTGTCTTTAGAAACAGGAGGTGAGTTCGAACTGAGGCTCAAAAATTTTCATTGTTGTTTCTTAGTTGGTCAAGGCAATTGAGCATCACCCAATTGTCTAATGCAGATGATCCTTGCTCAGGATGGCAGTAAAAATCGTCACCACCATGCATTGACCAAGTGGTTGAACATGTCAAAACCTAATGGATGGTGTATAAAGAGCTATGTCCAGCAGTGGACTATCACAGGCTGATGATGAGTGATATGATGATTGTAGGTTTATTACCTATGATTTATTAAGCTAAACTAATTTAGAATTTAATTTAACTATCCAGATTTAACGAAATAATCATAAACTACTTATACAAACAAATGTAACTGAATAAAAGTTAGAAATACATTTGTTAAGCTGTTGGGGCCGTCATTGAGCTTTACGCCCGGGCCTCTGACGGCTTAGTCCGCTGCTGCCCACGACCTCCGGTTTATCGAGCAAGGGCCAATACCGCTAGACCGCGGTCTTAACAGCTTATTAGAGTCTATATAAAATACAATAATTAGATTGTTATTCTAAGAACTTATTCAACACGTCCAAAGCGTAAGCCCATATTGTTATTATTAGTATTAATACGGAGACCGTTACTAATATTTTTAATACTAAAAACAATACTAGTGTAATTGTGTTGTTATGTAAGAAAACCTCAGTTATACTGGTTAACGACGTATACAATAGATTTGGGAAGCAAAATATACATTGGAATAAAATTTTAAAAACTTATATAATTAAAATGAGGCTTAACGGTTATTATAGAAGGGGGTAACTTGGAGAAAACTGCGAGTATCAATTTTTAAATTGTTTTTTTTTTATTCAAGGGATTTAATTTTGTGCAACCATCTTTAATGTACATAAAACACCTTTAATTAATGGGCTTAAGTACATCGCGGAAGCTGATCTTTTCATTTAGATATTTTTGTTTTTACTTATTATTATATTTTTTATACATATGATTATTTATTAAGCACAAGATAATTTTGTGTTAGCAATACGATGATAATACCTTTTTGTTAGGTTTAACGCGAAGGCTACGTTGGCGGACTTGATGAGTAATCTTGAACGAGCACAACAATGACGCGGCACATTGTTTCTTTTGCACGATTTTTGTTTAAATAGTTTAACGGCGTAGACTATGCAACAATTAATAGACTCCTTATTTTGGGAAATATTTCAACTTACAATACAATAAAGTAATAATATACCAAAAAATATCAACGTTTATTTAGTGGGATTGCGTGAAAATTTTATCTTGTAATGATATAAAAAAGCTTATTTATCTCTGAATTTAGTTTATATATCGTCAAGCAACTATATTAATGAAAAGCAACATGTCTCACGGACGACAATTATTAAAAAATAAATGGAAGTGTGCGTTAGTGCACTATAATATCTCAAGTGCGGGTTTAAATAGTCTAATATCAATCAGTATTAATATAAAAATGAGCGCGTTGGTGGACCGTCGCCATACTCAATACTCACGCGATGTTACTAATAACTCTATGGACAAAAAGTCAATACAATTATTTGACTAGTTTAAAAACTCCCGCGAGTTACTTTGTCTCGAGTGAAGTAAAAATCGATCAGTGTTCGAAATTAATAAAAACTATTTCCATATTTAGTTATTCGTTTCCCTTATTTCGTAATTTGGCATATAAAATTATGTTAATCTTATAATTCCTGACTGCACCTAGTGTGAGAGATAGAAAGTATGAATATAACCTATTCATTTGAATAAATATGTTTTATTCTATTATGTCCAATTTATAAAGAAATAAAAGCAACAAACTCTGGATATCGAGTGTTTTAATATACGGTCAAAGATAAATGTCAACTTAGACACAGTAGTGTCGAATCCTGCGGGGACTCAACTGATTTTCATTGTTCTTTACTAGTTTGTTAGGGCAATTTGGACCAATCACCCAATAGTTTGAAAATAGATGATCAATGCGTCGGATGGGCATGTAAAAAGTCGGTCCACCCACCAACCCGCATCGGACCAGCGTGGTGGGATACGGTCCAGAAACCCCCTAATGGAGGCAACAGAGGGAGAACTAACACAGGCTGATAATGTTAATATGTGTGATTAAACTTTATTGTCAACTTGTACATGTCGATTTTTACGTTCACAAGATTACTAGCGTTTAAATGACATTTTCGTTTTTTTGTGCCTTATACTAATCCAATCAATCTTCTCAGCATGACGATCGACCTGTACTACCTCCCCGGTTCAGCACCATGCCGAGCTGTGCTCCTCACAGCGCGTGCCCTGAACCTAAACATCAACTGCAAGCTGCTGGACCTCATGAAGGGTGAACACCTCACACCTGAGTTTCTCAAAGTATGTCTGGTGACTAAGTTATTACTTTTTGACCTAGTCGTAACAAGCGATGCAGGTGTTTAAAAGTTTATAGCTGTTTCTCTACTCCATAGGCAGCAATGAAGCGATGAGTAAATAGATATTTAACTGCTGCGACTTACTATTTCGACTATTATATCAGATATGATATTAATTCCTACACTAATTCCGGGCTGTCTTTTGCAAAGAATCAGTCAGTCTTCTTGTCAGTTCTACTTAGAATATAGTGAGAAACACTCAAAACTGCATTTCAAATTTGAGACGTAAAAACGTTTTAAGCAAGTTAAAGAAATTTTTTTGATAAATAATGTTTAATTAAAGAGTAATTTTTATAGGACGTTTAGTGTTACTACGATTACGTTTTTTAACTCTATGTCGAATCTTATTCGGCTATAACCTAATCAATTGCAATCTTTATGTAAATTCCGACTATAGACAGGTAACGTCGTGTATAAGCCTATTAGAACTACACAAAGTAATAAAACATATTATATTATAATAATTAACCCGTTCTGTGCAATTGCAGATAAACCCACAACACACTATACCAACACTTGTGGATGATGGATTGGCTTTGAGCGAATCGCGAGCAATCATAGCTTACCTGGCAAACAAATACGGCAAAGATGGAGAACTCTACCCTCAGGAAGCGGGGGCTCGTGCTTTAGTCGACCAGAGACTTTACTTTGACATGGGCACGCTGTACCACCGTTTCGCAGAATACTTTGTTAGTATACTCTTTTGAACATCCCAGTGTGGGATAGGGTCGTCGAAATAGCAGAAAAATATCGATATATCGGTGTTTTAATTTTAGTATTTTATTAAGTAAATTTTGATATATCGCTATCAAAATTTACTTTGATAGCTTTATATAAAAAATAATAAATGAGTAAGTCTATTCAATCATCGTACCTAAGTACAGAAATACCAAAGAAATAGTCATCATTTTAAAGAAATCACGAACACCAATGATAAAATTAGTTATTTATTATTAAATCCAGTGATTACTTGATACTGACGAAGACTCTTTGATCTATGTACTCAGCTGCAACACGAATGAAGTGCCAATTTAAAGCAACAACTAGATTCGAGATTAAAACGTAATTTACTATAAAAAATGTTGGTTTATTCTTCATAAAAAATATAGACATATATACCTTTGCAATACTAAAATTTTATATCGATATATCGAAAAAAAAATTAGGGGCAAAAAATATCGATATAGCGAAGAAACACTATCGATTTATTTTCAACAAGTCTAATGTGGGGCGAACTTCCACAGAATGGAGTGACGATCTGTGACAATGTGTAGGTGGATGCATGTAGTACAGGATCGTGCCTCTTGGCAACCAAATTTTGGGGAGGCCTGTGCTTAGCAGTGGTTTGGTGTTGATGTATTTTTGGATGGTTGTATCAGTGATAACATACTTACGCGGCAAAAAGTAGTGTTCAAATACGTTTAATGGTTAAGGTTTCAGTGTAATGGAATAACCAGGGTGGCAAGCAATTTTGTGATATTCATACAGCAATTCTTATCAACTGACGTCACGTGAATGTCTTACAATGAAAATATGATTTTAGTATCACCCATACACTATTTAGATTAGAAATCCACTACGATCGTCAAATTTATGTACAAAGTTAACAAAGCCAAATATAATTAACAAGTAGAACCATTTGGTTTTGTACAATTTAACCAAGAAGCGGCAAGAAGTAATATCATTTTGTGAATTGTCTTGTTTAAAAATAGCATTCGTAACAAATGCTTTAATCACGATGAATTTTAATTGCTTACAAAGAAATTTTTAAGCGACTCAGACGCAAGCTATTATTGTATTCCATGTACATAATATGAGCGTAATCTCCTCACAGTATCCACAAATCTTCGGTGGGGCGCCTGCTGACGCTGAGAAACTAACGAAATTAGAAGAGGCTCTTAAATTTTTGGACACCTTCCTCGAGGGACAGAAGTACGCCGCTGGGAAGAACCTTACCATCGCCGATCTCAGTTTAGTGGCCACCGTATCATCATTAGAAGTTATCAACGTGGACTTCAATAAGTTCCCGAATGTCCAAAGGTATACACAGACTGAAAAAGAGGATTTTGTTTGAGAAACTTATCAGCCTGTGTAAATCCAGCAATGGACTTACACAGGCTGATGATGATGATGAAATTAAACATTTAATGTGACTAACTACACCAAGCAAATATCGCGCTAAATTGAGTATCTATAGCGGAAACAAAGCGATGAATCTCTATATTTATACTCTTTAAGTTCTTATTTATTTTCTGTACGTAGACTTACTCTTAAATCAGAACATTAACGTTTTCAGAACGCTTTGGACAAGATAAGACCCTAGGGCAAACTAATTAAAAAACTTTCAAGTATTGTTTACCACACCAAGAACATATTATATTTAATGTCGCCGAGCCGTTGCGACATTGCAATATACCTAAAATATAGATATGTATATTGCATGTATGACATTAGAGCAATATTATGTTCCATTTACATTTCGAATCTACCTAATCTCAATCAACACCGTGCCAACTATAGCACACATAAGTCGGGGCACATTTTAATTTGTTTTAGATAATTATGGCACCAGAATGAACCTTGTTTACAGACTCTAAAGATAACAGAGCTTGTTATTCCTTTTCTTTCTTGTTGTTCCTGCGAGAACGAAGCAAATTTACTTGTTCCTAGTCACCGATAAACCAATTTCGATATACTAGGGTTGTCCAACTTAAATACGATAGAAAAAAATACGTTACCTGGAAAGGAACAAAAATATGTCTATAATTCCTTAATGCTGCTTTTCAACGAACTAGTAATAACTTATTAAAAGGTGACACAATTGTTTCTTGCTAAACCTCTTTCGACATTCATTTAAGCAATTTTAATCATTCTTATTTGTATAAATAAATAATCAATAGAATATATGATTCTTTGCAATATGCTTTAATGTTCACGCTGGAATTAGGCGCAAAATTTTTATCCACCATCTTATTATTTTAAAGGTGGTATGAGACAATCAAGAGCGAAGCGCCAGGATACAAAGAGGCGAATGAAGAGGGACTAAATGCCTTCAAAGGCCTCATCGACCAGTTGAAAAAGAAATGAACAAGTTAACTATCCCACAACCTATCTACCTTCACCATATTTACTGTGTACTTGTTCTGTTTAAGTCAGCCATAGTCTAAGACAAAATACATTTGCTTTGCTATAAATTTGTTTTTATTTTTAATTATTTAAACCATATTTTTATGTTTACATTTAGTTATTTTTCATGTCATCTTTAGGTCAACTTCTAATTAATACATAAAGCTAAATAACAATTTTTACGCAAAGCGCCTGGCATCTGACCTCTGCAACCCAAAGGGTGAACTGCATTCTAAAGATGAATTAATTGTCAGAAAATTTGAAGGCGCTGACATCCTATAACGACTGCTACAGATCGATACTAAATATGGTCTTGACAACCGGGACTGACTGACGCATAGACCATCTTACTTGCCGGACAATTAAGTCATCGACCCACATTGTCCTAATTACCCAGAAAACATCAATAACGCAAAGTTGTGTCCCTGCGGGATCCCAACCCACGACTTCTAGTTTGTAAAGCAATGACCTATACCGCTAGGCAAAGGAAGCGGTTATTACTATAAAACTCCTTATTCTGTTGAATATGAGCAAAGATCCGTCAAGTGGACCCCCATTTACCACTTGATCATAAAATTTAATCTATATATATTTTCATAAGTACTTATGATTGAAAATGATCCCCAAAACGATTTTTAAAAATTTTGATTTTAACAACATTTTTTTTACAATGAAAATTTTAAGCACTTTTAATTAAAAATGGATTAAAATCAACCGTAAGAGATAAATTTTTGAAGTTTTCAGCATCCATGGTCAAATGTCTAAACTTTAAGAATATATTAATGACTTAAGATTATTTGTTTATTTTCGTATTGTTAACTAACTTTTAAGTTAACAAATGAAAATTTAACTCATTCTTGGTAAAAATGCATTTTTATTCATCGGTCACATGCTTTATTAATTTAAGTTTAAGATCCGGGAAGAAAATTTCACTGCTCGCCATTAGTTTAAACAAAATGAATTCATTTACGACAGCGGCCGAGCGCTGTGGAAGCGCCGCGCTACCGAGCGTCTCGTACTGCATTGAAGCTTTTATCAGTGATAATCTAAAATAATAATACAAAATATTATTATTAAACAAATTTTATTATTATTTACGTTATACTATTATAATTATTATCAATAAAATTTTATTTTTTGTTAACAATATCATAAAGAATATAATCATTTTTTTTTTATTTTTACCAAACAGCGTAAATTCAAAAATAAATAATCAATTATGAATGATTCTGAATAATGATAATGATTGAAAAAATTGGGCAGACTAAATTTCATACTTTAAGACCGAGGCAATGTATTTCTGCTGGAAAAAGTGGAACACATAATGTATGTGTATGCAAAATCCACCAAAATGTAAAATTACAATTACATGGATTAAAAAATGAACTGAAAAAAAAGGTGTTGATTTTACTGAAAGTTCCAATGACTTGATTCAAAGCTCTGTTTGCGCGCAACCTACATCATCATGTTTTTTCAACCTGTAAAAAGTGTCCAGAAGTTAATGCTGTTATTGATAAGTTAAAATTATTAATTGAAAGCCACGAGATAAAAGACATATCGTTCAGTCAATGGAAAAGTACCGACAGGTAAGGAAAAGGGTTCAATATAAATAATTTAATTTTATCAATTTGTCTAATGATTGATTTGTATACACAGCTTATTATCTAATACATTCTATTAAAATTTTGCAGGACTGAAATTGTTGAAGCTACGTATTCAAAGGATGATTTTTTGGCTGACTTGAGAAATAAATGGTCCGAGCTGTTAAAGCATGATTTTGTGGCTAAGTCTAATCTGTTGATGATGGAGAGTTTGTAGTATGTCTCGATTTTTCCGAAAATTATTCGTTTTTTGTTTAAGATGCTATTCAATCACACCATTGGTCCAATGATCAGGCAACACTTCACCCTTATGTAATTTATTATAAAGTAAATGAAGAAATGAAGCATGAGAATTTTGTTGTCATATCAGAAAAAGTTAGTCACGATGCAAGTTCGGTACATTTATTTAATACTAAATTGATAGAATTTTTAAAAATTAAATTTGGTGCCATAAAATTAAAAAGATCAAGTATTTTTCTGATGGAGCCGCTTCACAATATAAAAATAAATATAATTTTGCCAATTTAGTTAATCATAAAATGATTTTGGTGTTGATGCTGATTGGACTTTTTCGCTACATCACATGGCAAAGGAGCGTGTGATGGCTTGGCAGGAGTGTAAAACGACAAGCTTATCGTGCTAGTCTCCAACGTGATAAAACAACCACATAACAACCCACTTTCCTCTCTTCAGTGGGCCCAAAGTTCTTTTAAAAAAATATTTTGCTTTTGTACGATTAAAGATCATGAGGTACATGAAAAAATACCAACCACGATTCGAACGATTAACAACAATAAAAATACTCGCCAATTTCATCACTACAAACCATTGGAAAATTTTTCACTAGAATGCAGGCTCGTTTCAGAAGATGAAAAAGTATTTATTAACAAACTTTTTAAAAAAAAAGTCAAAGTATCTGACGACAAATTTACCATTTAATTATTTAAATTAAGTTTGTTTGTTCTATTCAGTGTGTTATGATTATATTCTTTATGATATTGTTAACAAAAAATAAAATTTTATTGATAATAATTATAATAGTATAACGTAAATAATAATAAAATTTGTTTAATAATAATTTTTTGTATTATTATTTTAGATTATCACTGATAAAAGCTTCAATGCAGTACGAGACGCTCGGTAGCGCGGCGCTTCCACAGCGCTCGGCCGCTGTCATAAATAAATTCATTTTGTTTAAACTAATGGCGAGCAGTGAAATTTTCTTCCGGAATCTTAAACTTAAATGAATAAAGCATGTGACCGATGAAAAAAAAATGCATTTTTTTACCAAGAAATGAGTTAAATTTTCATTTGTTAACTTAAAAGTTAGTTAACAATACGAAAATAAACAAATAATCTTAAATCGTTAATATATTCTTAAAGTATAGACATTTGACCATGGATGCTGAAAATTTCATGAATTTATCTCTTACGGTTGATTTTTAATCCATTTTTTAATTAAAAGTGCTTAAAATTTTCATTGTAAAAAAAATGTTGTTAATATCAAAATTTTTAAAAATCGTTTTGGGGATAATTTTCAACCATAAGTACTTATGAAAAATAGACATAGATTAAATTTTTATGATCAATTGGTAAATGGGGGGGTCCACTTGACGTGATCTTGCTCATATGCATAAGGCGTTTCATATGTCATTAACTACAAATTTTACATGCAAGGAACTAAAACTAAACAATGTAACCCCAAGAATGTCGTTATAAGAGTAATAATAAAGCAAGAAGCATGACGCCATAGATTTATATATTTTCATTATATTAATATAATATAACTACATAATTCCATATTTTTTGACGTGACAACGTCTAATAAATTGGTTCAAGATAGGTAGGAACTCTCGAAAACTGTGTCACAGCGCCTCTCACGTTACGCTCTCCATAAGCAACCATAAGAGAGTGAGAGGCACGCGTCTCTCACTCGCGCAGTTGCCCTCCTTAAGTGAAAGAGAGTCCTACTATACGAATGAATATTCACATTACAATCATTCGACCACTAAAAGACGTTGTCACGTATAACTTTCGCCCGTATACCGATTTTACAGGCAACCAATTTTTTCGGCACTGCTACATACTTGAGTATTCATTTAAAACATTGGGCTACATACCAATTATCAACAATCCCATACAAATAAATAAAATTGGAGTGTCTGTTTGTAACATTAAAATAGCCGCTTAAATAAGATTACATTGTAAGATACAAATAAAAATAACATTTTCTTTAATTTTATGCGTCTGTCGGTGTTTGTTCTGGCTTATCTCAGGAACGGCTGGTCCAATTTTGACGCGACTTACACTGGAAGATAGCTGATGTAACTGAGAGGAACTTAGGCTACCTCTTCTTAGAAAACAACAGAACATATTTTTCTATAAAAGCACGCGGACGGAGTCGCTCAACAGCTAGTATTAAATAAAACAGTTATTCGAATTCAAATATTTATTTCCACATACGATCATATCAAACAGTACAAACCATTGCAAGTCATGCGAGTACCATGTTACACATGAGTATTTAAATACAAAACATTCAAATTATAGAAAGTTTTCCATATTTCCGACGCTTCATGTTCGACATTATAGCTCTTACATGTTACTAAAACAATTAATTATCAAAATTAAACTCACGTAGACACGAATTATAATTACTTAAAATTACGCGAAGTGGAATGTTTTAAATTATATTTTCCGACCATTTCTAGTTGATGACTCACATTACTATTCTATTTGGTATGTTATTAAATTACTATTACACTTGTTGTGGGAAATTATTATACGTTAATACTGTACAGAAAAAAAGCCTCAGCATTTGTAATCAACGTAACCAATAGCAATCTACTATGCTTGTCATCTTTAATGAAAAATAGATGACATTACTGGCACATATTTCGTACAAAACAATACTTAGTTGCCATTTTAATAAATTTAAGTAAATAATGCGCATTAAATATCTTTTACGCTTACAATTTCTTCGCTCAATTTTAAACTTTCTGTTAAATGTTCAGAATACGAATCTCACGCCTTCAGTGGCTTGTTCCCCATTTTCACATAGATATTGTACAAGACAAAATGGCGCATCTAATTATATACTAAAAACTGACTAGTTACAAAATAATTATACTTTAGACAAGACATACTCGATATACATATAAACAGTTTACAGATGTAGTGAGAAATTATTTTCCTTCGGAAAAACTCGAATCTTTCTCGGAATACGATGACACCCGAACTATCAATGAATGATCATATTAAATGTGAGTGACATTTTCATATCCATTAATATGAAACTATATTGTTTTTAGTGTTATTGAATAATGGCATTGCATAGCACGATAAATGCGAACTTTTCAAAAAAATTACGAAGGAAAATTTTATCCCAGTCTCACAATCGGGTAAGTATGTTTTTATTTATTTCGAGTTTTATTTAAATAAAAAAACGAAACTACATTACTTTTGAATACAATGTTAAAACGATAAAATGTAGCGCACTTAAAATTTAACTTAGCCTACTGTGACTAGTTAAGAGGTAACGAAATCATTAAAATGTACAATAAATATTCAAGTGGGACGTAGATTTAGGCTTATAAATTAATTTAAACTAAGTTAAAGTTAGAAAAGGAGGGTGGGCAGGTAGAAGTGATACAGCGCGGACCCGTGTGGTGAACTGGTTTGGGGAAAATGGACGACCAAATTGTTTTTGTTTTAAACTAGTACGCGAAAGCCTTTAAACATAATAGTATAAAAGAAGTTGAAACGCAAATGTATGAGTGTCAGCAATTTTATGTTTCCAAACATACTTAGAAGATTTTTCCAATTATTTAATCTCTAATCATTTTATTTCTATTGATAATAACGGGCATCATTATGTTAGGAATACGGCATTTTATTATAACCATATTTTCCAGTTTCTATTGAATTACCAACTGGGTCGTGTAAGGCTTACGCGTACTAAATGTACAAACCCCAAGTTAATAGAAAAATGCAATCAACATACATTGAAATAGCCATGATAAGAGGAGAATGGGGTAATGTAGTCAAATGGGATAAATGGAATCTCTTAAATGGTGTCAAAGTGATTAATTGGATTATTTGGATCATTTACCTCAATGGTGTAACTGTAGTTATGGTCACATTGACCGTGGTCAATCAGGCCGATGGGTTCAACCAAATCAATGGGATCAATCTAGTTAAGGCGTCACAGTGGTCAATCATGCCAACGGATTCACCCGAGTCAATTAGGTCACTAGTCATGGCGTCAATGTGGTAAATTGGGCTAACGGGTTCACCAGAGTCAATTGGATCAATGGCGTAACTCTAGTCAAGTCGCCGCTGTGGTCAATCGTGGCAATGGTGCCGCCAGTTCACCAGTCACCATGGGAAGGTCCGCGCCACCGGAGTGGCTATTTCCACTTCTTGGCGGAGAAGAGCACCGCCCGCTGGCGCAGGAACAGCGAGTAGCTCTGCTTGCGCAGCGCGCTCGCCTCCGCCGCGCTCGGCGCCTTCGCCTCGGCGCGCTGCGACGCGTACGACCGCCGCCCGCGCCCGCGACCTGTAGGCCACAATACATCACTTGAGAATCAGTCACAGGTATAAGAGTGCGCAATAGTATACGAAATATTTAAATTAGTCGATGTCTAACTATCTGCCTCCGTAGCCTAGTGGTATGGGCGTATGCTTTAGAATTCGGAGGTCGTGGGTTCGAATCCTGCGGGGACTCAACAAATATTCATTGTTGTTTCCTAGTTGGTTAGGGCAATTTGGGTCGATCACCCGATTGTCGGAAAGGTAAGATGATCCATGCGTCGGATGGGCATGTAAAAAGTCGGTCCACCTACCAACCCGCATTGGACCAGGGTGGTGGGATACGGTCCAAAACCCCCTAATGGATAGGGGTGTATTAGGGGAGGCCTATGGCCAGCAGTGGATTATTACAGGCTGATGATGATGATGAATGTCTAATTTATGTCTGAAGGTATATTCCACCCACCTGCCCCCCCTCCGCGTCCTCAGGACTCGCGCTTGACGTGCTCCGAGGGCCCCGGCTCGTCTTCTTCACGGCCCATCTGCTGGTCATGGAGCGTGCGAAGGTGCCGCACCAGGTTCGACTTTACGTTGAAGCCCTTGTTGCAGAGGCCGCACACGAACGGACGCTCGCCTGGACACAAAAGGTTATTTCAAGCTACATGGAAACAGCGCCATCTGTCGCTTAGAATCAAATACTATACAGAGACGCCATAAACAATGCAGAGAAACGAAACCGACGCCATCTGATGCTTTATGTCAAGTGCTATTAAAAAAGTTTATTAAGCAAACGAGGCAGTGGCGCCACATATCAATCTAAAGCGAAAACAGCGCTATCTCTTGCTTCGAATTAAAGTCACATATTATTTATTGACTAATCATTCCAAGCATTTGGCTTTACCGAGCACTTCAGACGGTCAATATTTTAATAACAATAATCAAACATAATCTAATAATTCTAGAATGTTTGCTTTGTGAAAACGCAGTAATGGTACTTCCCTTTTTTACAAGAGACCGTGTGGGGTGTAAACCACCGTAGTGCCTATTTATGCCGAAAATCACACGTGTGTAAACACTACTGCCTTCCGGTTTGAAGGCCACTGATTGTTTTCAAACGAGCGTAACTCTTACCGTTAGTTGAAAGTCCTGCTCGTCTTTAACACTTACCGATAAAAAAAATAAACGCCACGGTTAAATGTTAAGAAACAAGAACGTAAAAACTATTTAGATGGTTCGATTAGCAGCCACCTAAATAATAAAGGTAAAAAAACGTTACGTTTAAATAACAAAACCTACAATATAGGATTAAAAAGAAAGAAACAAATTCATTTTTAACTCATCTACTCAACTATCAGGAGAAATTGAAATATATATTTAATCATATATTAAATGTAAATATTTTAATAACTAACTTTACAGATTAGCACAAATACAATACGGGTTCTAGTAAATGGTTGTGTTTACAGCAGTAAAATGACAGAGAAATAAACAAAAATAATCCTCTAAAAATTATTATGAAAGCTGCATTACAAATATTTTATTATTAAAAACGCATATATCGATAGTATCCTACCTAGGTACTTCAAGACTTTCTCAAATAAGATGTTATAATGACGCCTAATACAATAAATTTTAAGCTTATCTCGTAAATATTCTTCGAATACTTTTTACTACATTATTAAACATATTTACGACACAGTACAATGTATAGGTAAATATAAATAAGACCACTCACCCGTGTGCGTACGCATATGTATGAGCATGGATGCGTGCGATGGGAATGTCTTGTTGCACTGCGTGCAAGTCTTGTTTTGCGCGCCCTCTGTGAAACGATTGTGACGTGTTGGTGGGGCACTGTTGTTTGATATGGCCAATTCTAGACAACCGACATTGAACGTGGTAAGACACAGGGTACACTGAGCCGTGCTATATCGTATTGCAACGCTTCCAGCGGCTTGGGAATGGAAAAACGCGAAGTTACAACATAAACAGTTGCCTCGTATGAGATAGATTCGGTTGAGAATTGGTGAAGACAAAGTAAGCCATAGCAACATAGTGTAAGTATTACATATAAGTCGCTTGTCTCTGAGTGATTGACACTTGGTGACAATCTGTCAATAAGTTTCTTGTTCCTATTAATAAATTATTCATTTATAATTATATATCTATTATTATTAAAAAAACATTTATTTATAATTAATAATTCATTTATAAAAATGTGAGGTGTATGAAGCCACCTTGTTGCCATGGGTCACTTTGCTCACATTGAATCCGAGTAAAGATTAAGTGAAAAAGCCTATCAAAATAATGTGGAAGCGTTGCAATAAAATTATCCGAAAAGCGAACATAACTGAAGGTGATTATCATGAGTGTAGCGTACCGTTTAGAAAATAAAATAAAATCAAATAAAAGAGATACAACAGACACTTGAAAGAAAGCCGGGCAACATGGGAACAGTAGATCCACAGGAGTTTTTATGGCACACGGATAGAGGGAGCCAGTGTCGAGAATCGGCCACATACATAACAACCAGTTTTCAGCTATGTTTGGAAATTGATTATTATAGTAGAGTTCTACAAACTGATATAAAGAATATTGATAAGAAAAAAAATCCTACATTAGGTTTTAGTTAAGTCGGAAAAATATATATATTTGCATCTAATTATAAAGAATACAAATTTTTCTTTCGAGTTATTTTGAATGCAATACAATATGATTGGCATAGTTTAAATAATTAAAAATAATATTTTATTTCAACGATCATGTATCCTTGAGGCCTAAGACCAACTTTACAAAGAAGAAAGTTAAATAACTGAAAGTTTTTTTTTTTATTGGTAACTAACAAAATTTTCAAACACTTAGGCTTATACCAGAATATTTTTTCCGAAAATTTATTAACAGTTCAAGTAGTATTTCTTGCACCAACCTGACTCGGTGTGTGTGCTCTGGATGTGGCGCACCCATTCAGCCGGATTGGGGAAGTGCTTCTGACAGAGATCACAGCGCAACAATGCCATGGTTTCTTCGGTGTCGTCGCTCTGTAATTAAAATATTCATAGTTATTTTCGCATAATAAGCTATATTTATTATTTGATTTTAATAGAAAACCACAAATAAAAATTAAAGTCTTGATTAAATATATTTGTCACACCTTATGAATTTCTAGCATATTTAATCCTGAATCTAGCAAACAAGTAATTTTGACTGGTATAGTTGGAAATTTACATTTGAAAAAAGCTGGTCATATACCAGCTTTTTTTGTTAGTGTTAAAGAAATATTGCACTATACGAATTTATAAAAATGTTTTAATTCTGTACAAAATAGGACTGACTCGAGAAGAAAAGTAACGTTCATCACTCGAGATCCTTTCATATCAGAACAAATACACTTACCGCAGATCTGTGCTTCCTCTTGCGCGCGTGCGCCTGGTCGGAGCGCGCGTGGCCCTGCACGTGGCGCACCCACGCGCCCGGCAGCGTGAACACCTCCGCGCACAGCTCGCACGACAGCGGGCTGTACATCTGCGGGCCAAAGTGCCGTTAATACTGACCTTAACTTCTTCGCACTTCTACTACGCAACATCATTTTCAGGAAAGTTTTTATTGGCTATTAAGGCAGACGAGCAGTTGAGCCAACTGATAGTCAGAGGTCACCAACGTCCATAGACAATAGCATTACCAGGGGTTCCATGACTGCGCTGCCTATCGTGAGGCCAAGTATGTTAAAGTCTCGTTTACCCAGTAAATGCACTGCAGCCAGCGTAATTACTGCAGTGCAGCCTTCAAACCATAACACAATAGTGTTTTTACACTACCACTACTGCTACTGAAGTTCTCATATTGGATTTTAAGTGGCAAATGATGATTAATATTTGGATAAGATATATATATTAATAAATTATTAATAGTTAGGTATAACAAAGTTGATGGTAGACAATAACATTTAAATATGCTGCCCATAAAATTATAATCAAAATATCTTTTAGTTAAACAATAAAATATTATGAAAAGTACAACTTCATATCTTATCTTCATCCATATTATTGTTAACCCATACAAAATGCCATATAAAATTTCCATAAACATTATTAAATACATCATGCGTTTTAGTTAGTTTAAAGATATGTTTTTCTCATACAGTTCTAATAATTATAACCCTCATATTTCAAAAGAACAATCCTATTGTAATTTTTTTTCACTTACACTTTAAAGATATTTTTATAGTATCTCTTTTATAGAAAATTTAATTTAAATTAATCAAACAATTTTTAATAAAAAATGGCTAACTTTTATAACAATAAATAAACACATGCATATATAAAATTATATTTGATTTCTTTTAATTCTTTCTCACATATAAATCTCTACTAATATAAGGTAATAAAGAGTAATCCACATTAAAAATCAGTTTAACAAAGTATGTATTTCCACATTAGCAAGAAGCCTTACCAGGGTTTCTTCTTCAATATCCATGTCATCAGCAGGCTCAGATTTTACAGTCATCTCTGCATGAAACATTTCAGCTATAGATGTCTCCTCCTCCTCTATGCTACTCGCATCCCAATCTGGTTCTTCCTTCACTTGTACTTCTGTAGTTACGTCTAGGGTGCTGTGTGATGATTTTTCTGAAAAACAAATCAGTTTTTAATTTTAATTTTATTTTAATATGTAATTATAGTTTTTTATATAATATTTGATGAAAATATGGGTAATTTGTGCTTTATTTTCTTTTGTATTATCCATAAAAGATGAAGTTAGACATTTGGAAGGCTAGTTACTCAATAATTGTGAGATATTGTGTTTGTCTAAAATAACATACTTGATGATACAGATGCATTATCCTGATTATCTTCAGTATCCTTTCCTTCTTCTGTTTCAATGGTAACATCAGTCTTCTGTCTCTTTCCATACTTCTTTTCAGCGACATGTCTTCTAAGTATCCTTGGTGGGGGGGCTTCATCCGGAGAATCGTCAGACATATTGGATGCAGAGCGCTGACTGTAGATATCGGATTTGTTATCACAGCAGTAGCCACGGTGTCAGTTTGTGGTGCTGGTGCTACCAAGATAGTTTGGCCTTTAGAACCACCAGGTCTTAATGCTGCGGTTGTGCCACCTTCACTGGTTTTAATAAACACCAGCTTTGGTGGGCCAATGAACATAGGCCTGAAAGAGTAAAAGATACAATGCTGATGTTATTGAAATATAATCATAATTTGCATCTTATTAGCAAGAAATTCATAAAAAACACTATTTAAAATTTATTTATTAATGTCATAATAATTTAAAGTATTAATTAATGAATTGAAAAACCCAACACTATCATTCCACATTTTATTTGGATTAATTATATACAATGAATTTATTTAGTGCAGAAAATATTGCAACAATTTACAATTTTTTTTTAAATAATTCTCTCAATACTATATATTTAGACAGTCTACCTTGTAACTGTGCCCTGCTGTTGAACAGTATTGAAGGTTTTGAGGACTTTGTCATCTTTCTTAAGGGCTAGCTTTGATTGATCATCCGGTTTCTTTGCCAAAGTGGTTTGTTTGTTCAAGTTTAAGGAAGTTGATGCAGCTGCCGTTTTCTCTGCAGGTGCTGTATCCTCATCATTCTGCCTCCAGAGACCACGAATCTTCAGAACCTCGCCAGCTTTCAAAACAGTGTCCAGAACTTCATTTGACACTGTAGTTTCCCCTTTAACATAAACATTTATAAATTACAGCTGTAATAGATTACTGTTTTTCTACTAAGAGAGGATAACGTTTGCAAAAATACGCAAACGCTAATAAAAAGAAACTCCTTTATATTACATAGATATAACAAAACATTTTTTTTTAATTTTAGAAATATTGAACCCATCATAAACACAGTGCGTTAACCTAAACAATTGATTTCTCAGTTTTATATACCTATATTACGCGTTTACTAAACATTACAAACCTTTATACATGTATTCCACGAGGATTTTCAACGCTTTCGTTGAAATCTCCGATGGTAGTACAACGTAGAGCATTCCTCCCATCCTGGTGACATACCGCTGGCCTTCTAGCAGTGTACTCAAGTACACGCTGCAGGAGCTTAAAATGAACCTGTGGGCGGGTATCTGAGACCCGTCCATCGTACACAGCATCACATCCGTAAACCGCTCCGAGCGGAGAAGCGCCGCCACGGAGCCGTTCAGATGCGAACTGTGCGAGTGCCATTTCAACTGGTAAGTGTCCGTTGAAGTCATCACGATCTCATAATGAACACCAACACCACCTATGGAGACGATGTTTTGTAAACAAACAAATTCACAATCCACAGGTTATTACAACACACATTATCGATAACAAGTAATTGATTATTTAACCCACCACTGCTCTCTGAGACACTCTTGTTTGCATTATACAAGAAGCTTTTTTATTTCTAATTGGTTTAAAAAAATGCGGAAACAATTACAATTAGGACGCGCCTCGACAATTATTGTGTCAGTTGTTTTTATTTTTAAATTAAGAAGCGGTAATAAAAAAGACACAAAAAGTTCTAAAAAATAATATTTTAAAAGTTCTTGCCAGTACTAAATTATTATCATTAAAATATAATATTTTATTTAATACTTCATTTCTTTTTACCAATAATGTGATTTTACCTGAAATCTCCTGTATTTACCCTAAACATATGGTGCGACCTTTGGTAATAGCCATTATCGTTAAAAATAGACAATAATTAAAACTATAAAATGATTTACTCCACGTATTCCGTGAAATATACACGCGCAACCACCGCGTGCGACCCTCGGCTTCGGTGTGCGGCGGCTGCGGCTGCGAAAATCGATTGGAATACGTATTGATTCAACTACAAAAGCGGGGTTGCGCGTTTATCTCATCGATCCACGCGGGCGAGCGTCGGTCGGCGAGTCGCGGTTGCCGTGCGCGAGGGGCGAGACGAGTGACGCTGCCGGCGCCCGCCATGCTGCTATGCCGCAATGCCACCCTGTTCAGGCGCAAATTGCTCCTTCCCATGAACTCTACCCCACGCAATCCCTATACTATACTTATAACCGGCTATATCGCAATCCATAATTCAGGTTCTATTATTGTTACGTTTTGAAAAAGAGGAAAAAAAATGTTTGCATGCTGCTATAAGTATGCAATGTTTTTTCGGGCAGGACAAATCTACACGAGTATTATAAAGGGAAAAGATATTTGTTTTTGCGTAAAACTCAAAAACTGTACCTATTGCATAAATTCTTTAAAAATTATCATCGAATAAAAAAAGGCTATATTAACTACTCGTAAAATTCGTCAATACTTATTAAAAACAGGTCAAACCAAGGTGTAAACAAATGTGTAATGTCTCTTTAATCGTATGCGCTGGATGGCTGGATGGAAGTATAAATGAAAAAAAAGCATCCATGTGACGTCAGAACGGCCTGCTAGTATTAATATAAACATATAATTAATGATATAATATGACACATTTACATTACATTAAAATTTTCCGTTATGAATCACGTAAATTAAACCAGTGTGGGTTTAATTAAATACGGTTTAAAACTTTATATTATTATGTTGAACTGAATTATAGAAAAAATGGCATTCATATTATAAACTTACAGTAAATCATCTTTATGCGAGTTTACACTTTTGGGCATTATTTGTATAATCAAGAAGGACAATGTAATAGGCACTATCACAACTAAGCATTTTTATTGTAATATGATCTCTGACTACTCTGACTCTATGACTCTAAATGACGTGCATAGATGTTAAAATTTTCTTTATGTCTACAAAAAATCCTGAATTTTCAAAAGATATATTACATCATCAGCCTGTTTTAGTCCACTGCTGGACATAGGCCTCCCCTAATACACCCCTATCCATTAGGGGGTTTGGACCGTATCCCGTAACTGCCTCCGTAGCCTAGTGGTATGGGCGTGTGCTTTAGAAACCGGAGGTCGTGGGTTCGAATCCTGCGGGGACGCAACAATTTTTCATTGTTGTTTCCTAGTTGGTTAGGGCAATTTGGGCCGATCACCCAATTGTCTGAAAAGTAAGATGATCCATGCGTCGGATGGGCATGTAAAAAGTCGGTCCACCCACCAACCCGCATTGGACCAGCGTGGTGGGAAACGGTCCAAAAAATATATTATCTACTCACAATTATGTCCAAATTAATATAAAAAAACAATTATAAGTTATTTAAAATTTAGACTCTTGTATCTCATTTAAATAATTTAAACCTATAACATAGCCAATTTTCGTAAAAGGTATATTAAATATATAATCAAAACTTCGAGCTAGCTTAAAATCTTTAACGCATCAAATAACTTTATGGTGAAATCTTGTCTTTACAGTGGGACAAACTTTTATTAACACATAAAATCATTTCTATATAAGCATTACTCCATTTGTGTAGTGACCTTTAATTTACTAAAGTTGAAAATGAAATAAAATACAGGTAAAGTTCTCTTGACATCAACTTGGTATATCTTTTAAAGATGAATAAACAATATAACGATAAACATCCGCGATGGATCACTTAACTTAGCTAAACTCGCGCTTTAGCAACTTAGCGCATTGGGCAACTGCAATAATTATTAATTAGTGCTTCCCCGATAAGATCCGGCTTAAAAGGAACCGAAACTAGGTTAATTACTGTCAAAATGCGACGACCGCAATGTTTCTTGCTGGTTCTTCTCCGAACAGGTCAAAACTTTGGAAACGGTGGTACATTGACGTTTATAAGATCTCGACAGAGCCTGAATTTAATAAAGAATATTTGAATAAAGAAAAAATTAAGTCAATGTAGCCATCACTTAACTGGAGAAACAATAAGTTTTGACATTTTGCGCCGCTCTTAATTCATCATCATCAGCCTGTGATAGTCCACTGTTGGACATAGGCCTTCCCTAGTACACCCCTATCCATTAGCTGGCTTTGGACCGTTTCCCACCGCGCTGGTCCAATGCGGGTTGGTGCGTGGACCGACTTTTCATATGCCCCAACGCAACGATCATCTTACTTTTCAGACAATTGGGTGATCAGGCCAAATTGCCCTAACCAATTAGGAAACAACAATGAAAGTTAGTTGAGTCCCCGCAGGATTCGAACCCACGACCTCCGGTTTCTAAAGCATACACTCATACCACTAGGCTACAGAGGCCGCTCTTAATTGAAAAGGGCATATTGTATACCGATAAGTTGCCTGACCTGCTTCCCTCCTAGCTTCAACCAATAAAAAATAAACACTCTTTATTACAAGTATGTCAAATCTTTCATGCCGTTGTTGTTTCATGTTGTTGTTGTTGAACGCAACTTAACGTAAAGATGACAAGAACACAGTTGTGTAATGTACCGTTTTATATTAAGTCTCTAAGGGAGTCGTATTATAGATGAAGGACGCATATATTGTCTTTACAAATATTATCTGCAACAGTCAACTCAGAACTATCTATCGATATAAGAATTTCAGCAAAATTCATTTGTTAATAATAATAATTGAGATACCTGTTCATTCACAACCGTTGGTATCTAACATTTATGAGCCCTTGGTGCTAAAGTATCAGAAAAGAGATGCAGGTTTATGCAAGGTTTAAGTTGCACAAGCCTGCACCGGCTTTAAACTTAGGGAAATAATACTCCATAATAATTATTATACTTTTATTCAGTAAAATGTTGTTTTAAAACTGCACTAACATTTTAATTGAGTAGATGTACTTATAATCACCAAACATATGCCGTTATATTCGAATTGGTTTAAATCGAGATGTAATTATAACAGCGATTCTTTAGAAAAAAAACAGAAGTGATTTTTGTTAATAATAGCTTTGTTAATGAATAAACTCTGCGATGCTAGAGAAAAATTATTAGAACAGTCCATGTGTGGATTGTATGAACTAAAAACTAAAGTCGTTAAATTATAACATCACGCCCAAACCAACAGAAGCGAGGCATGTGTGAATAATTATCATTGGAATTATGTTTATTAAAAGTAAGATATTACTTACGACGTTTACGTGCGGCTATTTTTTTTTTACTTTTCCTCGTAATTATATTAAACTAATGCTATAATTTGTAAAATTTTATCGTGTATTTTATTACTCATAATTTAAATCCGTAGTTTGGAAGTTACTAAAGAACCGAAATTAAATTTAAAATAACAGTCAACGTCATTGCTTTGAGGGTTTTTTCCGTATTAACGTTGTAAATATATGGTAATCAATTTAAAAAAATTACATATTTTCTTAAAGCCGCTGATTAGTGTTAATCTAATTCAAGTTTTTTTTTTAATTTGCTATTATCACACATCACCTAGTTCTAAAACATATACCCATTTATATAAATACGTTTACTACATACTAGCTTATGAATTAGTTAAATATATAAAGGTAAACATGTATTTTGTTTTAAATTTAAACAAGAAAACAAAATTACACATACTTTCATGGTCAACGCCGGGCGCATGAGTTCTGCGAAATTTTATGCTGAAGTATCTGACGATGCATTGATGTTTGTTACTATATAAAAAATAACTATGCACCAGATTTTGATAATCGTGTACAAAATCAAAGTGACATAATTGTGTATCATAATAACGAATAAAAAAGATTTTTTTAAACATAAGTATTTACGCAAACGTACAAAGCAGTTGGCTGAAGCCAAAACAAAATAAAAAGTAAAGCAACGGGATTCTTATGATGAGCAACTATCTCGCTACTTCTGTCCGATGTTGAGCAAATGCTTTTTTTATTCATTCTTTATTTAGGTAATCAAAACCTATTAATTAGAACGCAATAAAGAGGATTTACGAGTAGAAAAGCCAATTTTTAAATGTTACCACAATAAATTTTAATTTTAAATAATATTAATCAAACATAGATAAGTGTAACTGCAAGTGAGTACTTGCTGCTACACTTATCTATGGTTTATGAATATTATTAAACTACAACAAACGTAAAACAACAATTAAATCAACAGCATTTATATTACACAATTAACATACAAATACAGATGTTTAACAAAGACAATTAAAACAGTAGTATTTATATTTACATTTTCAAATCTTAAGTTTTAAATCTACGTTCTTACACAATTATTTCAATTCGTACAACTCGATTGTTATTAAAATTATATAAACTTATATATGCTTTCCTAAACTACTGATGATATTGTAAAAAAATCTTAAAAAGTGTTTGTCGATTGTATACGATTATTATGGATACGTAGTTCAATGTTTACTCTACATTGCACTGGTAGCAACGACATGGATGCACGAATTGATATATGGATATTGCTTGTATTTATGTCTGTATAAGTTAGCTATATTTAATGTATTTGCATTATTATCTTGCATTCATGTATATATTGTTATTACTTAAAACATACACCATCAGTAAGTTTAAATATTATAAGCTGGCACTCGACTATGACGTACAACTTTAATATACTAGTATCTTAAAAATATTTTTTTTAATATAATATGGATGAAACATTAATAAATGGATATATTGATGCCATCTTATTTTTTTTTTTAAGTAAAGTTTTTAGATTGAATAATATTAGCATGGAGCCTTGTGTAACCATATACATTATTTTAATAGCAATTTAAACTATGCTACCACAACAACAACGAATAACAAATAATATTAAGCCTAGTTTTCACTATAAATACGTATAAGTATGACTACGGCAGTCGCCACACCATCCCACGCGTGCAGGGAGTAGGGCTTGCGCGAATCGCGTGCGCAGACATTATTGATTTTCCGACGGTGACCCCACAGTCGACGCCTATCATCCCCCTTTCCTATAACAATATCTATGGTGTATACAGTTGCCTAGCTATGTAAATATCTATAATTATATATTTGACGATTGCTGTAATGCCACCTGACTGCTGTCCTTTGAACATTTCTAAGGTTTAACATCTCTCGTTTGTTAGAAATAAGTTACAACGGATTGCCTAATTGCAGATTCTAATCGTTAATTAGCAAATTGGAGGTTTTATAAATTTGCGTAACTGTTCGAAATATGTTAAAGTCGTATTAAGCAAGATTGATTATTGCAACTTTTATTTTTTTCTGAAAAAAAAATTGTTGTAACAATCAAATATTACTGCTTATCCACCACCAAAATTGTAACAATATGGATGAAATGCATGTGCGATTATTTATTTATTTATATAAAACTAGCTGGTACCCGCGATTATGATATATTGAAATATAAATACGGTGTATTAATTGTATATCTCTTTTATAGGAATAAGACACTAAGTTTCATGGTTTTTATTCAACAAAGACGTATTTCTACATAAAATTCCATCCCCCATTTCAACCACTTTTCTCGCAATAACAATTATCCAATGTCCTTCCTTGTAATCTATTCTACCCTATGTATAAAATTTAATCATCATCGGCTCAGTAGTTTAGGCGGTAAAGATGGACAGATAGACAGCCAGTGTTACTTTTGCAATTATAATAATAGCATGGAAGTATGGATAACATAATTAATAGTTTGTATTTTCAACACTCACTCAATGATCAGCTTTTTAGATACTCTTTCGATCGTTGGTGGGACTAAAAGCGCCATCTAGCAGCAATTATATAAACCTTTTGAATGTTTGACTCAAATAAAACAAAGATGGCAGGTACGCATAAATTTAAATAATAATAAATATGCTATAAAATATGCCTTGCTGATGATTCTGAGTCGAATTTAGTTTATTCGAGAATGTGCTGGCATTTAAATAAAAAATTAGTTCCCTGTAAAATATAAATATAGGTATACGGGCAAATGTTATACATGACAACGTTTTCTAATGGTAGAATGATTGTTAAGTGAATATTTATTCGTATAGTAGGAAGAAGGTTAAAATAATAATAACAATAATTTGAATAACAATGCAACATTTATGCATGGCAAATTAATCTTCATTTGAATCTTTTTAATGTATATTAATAATCAATTTGAAAACTACTACGAATTAACTTCATTTTAAATTGTAATTAATGAAAGAAGAAAACTAGTTCATATTAAATCTTTGAATTTGTGAAACGCGCGTTTACTACTGGCGTAGTGATTGGTCGTCCCAGTTTGCATGTTTGAGAACCTTGGTTTGACAGGTTACAGATAAAAAATTGTTATTTCATTTAGTAACATAGCAAGACGTGCTGATTTTTTAGAGTCAAATAAATTATGATTGGTAGAGAAACGATTTATACAATTTTTTTATTTAACATAGTATTACAGTAACATAACCTATTCACTCTAATTAAGTGATCAATCACATTTTATCGTGTTCAAAAAAGGAGTTATTTAAATTTTGTTTTAATTGTTTTATCAATGATTAATTTCACTACACAAACGTGGGAACGTGGTTATGAATACAGACTCTATTTGTTTCTTGACAAAGAACGTCGAGTAAAGAGAGACGAAAGGCATAAACCGGTAAGCATATCCTCTTTTTTCTTTCTTTCTGGTTCCCTTCACTTAAACAGGAACGATCAAATAAAAGGCGCTTTACTTTTTATGGTTGCTTATGGAGAGCTTTACGGAGGGGCTGTGACAGTTTTGAGAGTGCCTTCCTATTTGAATTTTTTAAGACGTTGTCACGTCAAAATTATATCAATATGGAAATAAATTAAAGTGAAAGTTATGAAAGTGCAGTTATTTTAAAAATACGGTTTCAAATCTAAGTTTAAACATTTAAGTCCAAAGAATTTTATAAAAATTTGAACATTTTATTTTGTTTTATGCCATGTTTATCCATAGCTGTGCGGCACCTTTTTGGGTACAAAAAGGAAATAGGTAGTTATATATACGCACATATGTAAAAAACCAAACAGATACTATAGGGAAATAAATTTAAAAACAACGATATAGACGTAAATGCTTGAATGTTATCATCGAATCAACATTATCGATGTACGATAAATACTGATTGAAAAACATTAATGTTTTCGGTATCAAAAAACCTTTAATCCCGGCCCCAGTGGAAGGCTTTAGAATCCGGAGGTCTTTAATCCTGCGGGACCAACAAATTTTCATTGTTGTTTTATTGGTTAGGGCAATTTTGATACCCATTTGTCGGTGGATCCATGGTCGGATGGGCATGTAAAAGTTTGTCCACCCAAAACCCGCATTGACCAGCGGGTGGAGATTCCAAACCCCAATGGATAGGGTGTTTAGGAGGCCCGTCCAACAGAGACTATCGGCTGATGATGAAAAAAATGGTGAATAAAATGAAAAACTTTTTTATCCTAGAAGTCTTTTCTAATGTTGAAAATCAAGAAAAATTAGGTTTTCGAAAAATATTCTACACATTGTAGACATAACAACAAGCCATTATTTTACCAAGTTTTTTTTTTTTTTATTAAAATAATGGTTTATGAAACAAAATTGAACTTCATTGTAAGAGTAAAATTAAAGTTGACAGTATTGAAAAGTGTGGGTTCGAACCGTGTGGAAACATTTTTGTGTTATCGTTGTTTTCTAGATTGTTAGAACAATAAGACAATACTGGTCACTCAATTCTCGGAAAATAATGAATCCTTGCGTCGGATGGGCAAGTAAAAGTTCCTGGTTGTCTAGACTTACATTTTTGGCAGTCGTTGCAGGATGTCAGATCCTTCAAATTTATTGACTAATTTATCCTTAGAATGCAATTTCCTTTGGGGGGGAGGTCAGGGCATGCCTTAAAACTTTATTTGGGAAAATTTAGGTGAAAAGATGACGAGTCCAAAAACAGCAGATCTCAAGTTTACTTCATTTACTTTCATCGGGGGTTTGAGTGAAGAAAGTGAACTTAGCAACATTAAACTTTTTAACTTTGAGCACCTTTAAAACCTAAACAGAGAGAACGCCTAGGCAGAACTCAAAGTCGACATATCGAAATTTTTACTCTTATAGCATCGACGATTATTGTTCTTTATGTTAAAACATCGATGTTTTTAGTCAAACATCTATTTTACAAGTTAAAAACACATCTCTACTAAAATGACATTTGAAGTATAAGTGAATCCCATTTGTATTGTAAAACAAACTGTATTTATTAGAGACAATGCAATTGTATGGAAAATAAATAGAATTTTTCAACATGAATTCTCAGTCTAAATCAACATCGTTGTCCACCGATCTAAATAACTTCATATATGGTGTATCCAGAAGGAATTTTCAAAATGCACCGGACTTAACCAAGACTGGAATTGTTCTGCTGAAAAGCTTCCCAGCTGCCAGAGATGCAGTTCTTGAGTACTTTGCGATGGTATTTCATGATGCCGTCAATGTAGCCATCAATCAAGGGGATTATGAGGCAAGCCTTGCTTATGTGACGTTTACTGCAATACCTAGATTAATTTCATTATCAGAAAACTAAATTTATTATTTCCACAAAGCTTTATAGTAACGCAGATGCATTTAATTATGTTCTAACTGCTCTGCTTATTTAAAATAGAGAATAAGTATTACTCCATTCCTCTTAGTTTTAATAGATAATTTTAATAAAACTTTTTTAGAAATTTTCCAATAGGGATACGTATTCAAAATAATGTTAGTTAGTCCCCATTGCACCTTAAGGGATTGACAATTACATAAAATTATATATTTATAATAATTTTTTTGCAATTTGTGCCGAAATGCAGAAGGAAAAACTTGCCTTTGCCCAATATATTTTGTTTATTTCAAGTTAAAAATAAATGACTTTACATTATATTTTTAACATGTGAAATAAACCACACTATTTACTTATTTCCTATAAGTTATTCTCATATTTAAAATGTATTAATCAAGTTTAATTTAGATTCAACTAGTAGTTTATTAGTGATAAATTAAACAACATCCATACTAACAAACTTATGTATTTATAATGTTAATAGGATAGTTTAAGAGTAATATTAATAGTATTGGATTAGAGAGAAAATTGGTGTTAGTAAAGTCTGACATCAGAGACTGATGGTCCAGAAAGGAACAAATTCTTGTTTATGGACAGCAACCATGTTCAAAACACCGATTTTTAATCAATAAGGAAGTTAATTTGGGATAATTTAACTTGAAAAGGGATTTTGGTATTAAGGTCAAGCTTATTGGCCACTTGACACCTTCCAACATGACTCATTTTCAACACATGGTCCACCTGGTTTAGAGGCACCAAAAATTTACTATGAATAATGTTTAATTTATTTTTTTTTACAGCATGATTCTAGTGTGAATGGATCTCTGGAGAGTGTCAGCATGATAGGTCCTGAGTTATGCAACCTAGGTGAAGCTTGGGCACCATTCATAGCTCCATGGTGTATCAGTCTCATGATGGATATAGCCACAGATAAGGCGAATCTACCAAGTGAGTTAATTTTAATGTCATTTATATCACAGAAAAGAACATTTTTCTTTAGATTTAAATTTTATAAATTGCAAAACTGATCCAGTCAGAGTTTTGGGAATAACTACCAAAACTTTGACCTTTTAACCGGAAGAAAGAGCCAAATGTATTGATATGATGCTAGGTAAATAAATTGCTGAATTTGTATTTAGGTTTTATTGACTAATTATAAAATAAATATATCCTCACATTTAAATACCTTAATAACTGTTATTATGTACAACAATCGGAATCATTGGAAATCTTAGGCCACTTGACCGGCCTTCCATTGAAGTGCCAAAACAGCTGGTGATAGTTTAACAAAATTAATTGTATTAAAGATGTTCTTAAAAGATACTTGTTATTTACAACTGTTTTAAAAATTTTAAACCTTTAATTCACTTTTTATTGTCATCATCAGTTTTCTTACAATAGAAAACATTTCCACATTTTTAAAATATTTGGTGATTTTAAAACTTAAGTTTCTTTAACTTAAATTATCTAAACCATTCAGTATTTATACTATTTACATGTTCTCTTTGAAAAATAATAATTGTCACAAACAGGATGAGGTTGTTCAGGGCCGTTGGCGGACAGCGGAGGCATTAGTGCCCCGGGTTTAGCCTCGGACCATGCTGAGCCCTTTTTAGCCCATCTTGCTAATCATCCACCTGCTTTGTTCGTGGGAGCATTGGCCCACCTTTTCAGGAATCATTACTAAACATATACACTATTTTATAAAAGGTAGAAAGTTTAAACCAAAACAGATATGTTTTTTAAAATATTCTGACAAATATTATGTTTGCATAAAACATTTTTTTCTCAGATGTTTTGTTTTTGTCGTATATATTTTTTCAGTCTATAATTGTCAAGAAATATTTTCACTGTACCTTAGAAGTCAGGCTATTAATATATGTTATCATAATTTTTATTGTCTCACATTCAGGAAGCCATTAAGGATAACAGCCTTGCTGAAAAGAAGAGAGATGTTATTCCGTACTTACTGAATTTGGCCTTTTGAATAGTTCTGAAAGCCTAACAGGATATTGAACAAAATGTAAATAAAATTTATAAAATTTGCCAAGATACATTTGTTATTTTTTAAAATATGTAAAATGAGAGTTGTGTTTTTTTTGATTAGTGGTTGTTGGATTAAATGAGCAATATTTTCTATCCATTAATATAAACAAGTTTGTCAAATGTCAAAATGAATAATGTCATTGTATAATTGAGAGATGTATTGTGCTGAAGCTATTTATGAGACCACAATTAATACAAAATTTTCCAAAAAATTACAAAGAAAAATCTATTCTCAATGTATATGTATACCTTGCATATAGGATGGAAATATGATTACATTACATCTTTGATATGTTGTCAATTTGTTTGCAAACTTTTAGGACAATGATGTTTGGAGAACTGTCTGTGTACCAAGAAAAGTGGCATGGGAAAAGTCAATCCCACACCCAGTGGCTTTGCTACTCCGTTCGGATATTAAATGCCTTTTGCTGTTACTGAAACATTCTCAGAAGAATTTGTTTTCTAGGCAGCTCTTAGGTAACTTTAATTTTTCTTATTTTTAAATATTTATTCAATAGTTTGTTTCGATTTTGATTCTCATTTTGATTAAACTTGTTATAATAATTTCAATAACTGTTAATGAAAAAAAAATTGTGAATAATTTTAAAGAACATATTTTATTATAAGTAAATTTATAAAAAAAAGTTGAAAGAGCTGTGGATTATTTATCAATTTTTTTCTAGTTTATTAAATGGTTTTTTGACAATTTTTGATCTGAGTTGTGGGAATTGATCCCATTTAAGCGTCGGCAAGTACAAAAAAAGTTTATTTTATATGTACTTTAAAGCGGTGTAAAGTAAAATTTATCTTTTTTGTTTGAAAAAATTTTTATTAACCTTCTTTCTTGCGTTGGGTTTTATTTATGTACTTACTCCGTGGGCTAGAATTTGATGTTTTTTCATTATAAGTAGGATTAAATTTTTTCTTTAGGCTAATATAGCAAAAACCTAGCAATGTTTATAGTTGTCTATTAACAAATATTGCATTTGTAATTATTAAAATATATTTACAGAGTACCTTCTACAAAAACTGGAATTTGAGTGCCTGTTCCTCGAAAGCAATGTCCCTTTGCTTACCAGTGCTTCTGAAGAAATTGACATTGTGAGGGAAAAACTTCTAACAGGAAATCAATTGGAACAATATTCTATTGCCAGAATACTTATTTTAGTCTGTAAGTAAACTAATTACAAATAGTGCTTGAACATTCTGTTTAAATAAATTGAACAAATATTCTTTTATTCATTCAAGCTCTGTAATTTTTATGAACATCAATTACATTGGTGTAAGACATAACTTGGAGGATCTTAAAATTTTTATTGGACCATGGTTTACATATTTGAAGTGTTAAAACCTACGTTCCGATTTAAAGGGCCTATCTAGTATAATTACTTGGCAACTTATATATTTTTTTGGTTTATCATTCACTATAGATTATCCTTCTTGTCCAAATGCAAAATAAATCACTATTTCGTTTAGATAAATCTACCCTCAGAGTTCGTGACCACCATAAGTTACCTTCTCCAATACTCGCGCAACGACAAAACCCTGGCTCTTCTGGTGAGAATCATATCCGGTACAATAACGATGCACACTCCTAATGATTCAACGGACATCAGCAGTGACACTGAGAGATACCAGAACTTGATTAAAACTGGTGTGGAGTATGCCTTGAGGAACTCCATGATATCAGACACACAGATAAAGAAGTGCTTCATTGAGGGTGATGTACCCGAAGGCCAGAAGACATATTTACATCATTTCTGTCTGAATGTTATCAAGCTTCTTTGGCTGAGTTGAATACTTACTTTACTTAATTGTACAATATATTTGAGTTCCGTGATCATGGATGCTGGAAAGAACTGAACGTGTGAAAAAATATATTAAGTAACGCGAAATCTGTAAATTAGTCATTTATATAACGAATAAATAAAATGGAGGTCTGTTTGTGTTTGAAAAGTATTTTTTCATCAGGACCGGTAGATGTTCCCCGAAGTTATTCCACTCGTCCTGATGAAGGATCTCCAATAGGCAAAACTAGTCCGAAACTAGTCGGCACCAATGCCGATTTCATAGAATACGTTGTTAGTGCAATGACTTAGGAAAGTTTTAATTGTTTAAGTGGTTTTCTATGATAAAATTGTGGTCTTAACCAAAACATTTAACAAAACAACCTTTTTTTTTTGTATTTTGCCTGTCTGTCTTACCGCAGGTTTATCTCTGTAATAGTTTGTCTGATTTTGACGGTACTTTCATTGGAAGATAACAATGTAATTGAGACAACTTGATTTTTAATAAAAAATAAACTTTAACCTTGGAACGTTTATCAACAGAAAATAGCGAAATTGAATATTCAACTGGTCTGCCAATGTAAACGTTTTTAATATTCGCTATAAGGTGTGTGATGTAAGATTTTAAATTAATCTTTATTTGAACTGGTTACGGATCCAAATGAGATATGCAATCTATATGAACAAGAAAAGAACATTGATTTTTTTTATATGAACACCCTTTTATTTACACATTTGGCCATCACATCCTATTACACACTATCGAAATAATATTCAACTGCCTCCGAAGCCTAGTGGTATGGGCGTGCTTAGAAACGGAGGTCGTGTCGAATCCATACTTCATATTTTATTGTTGTTTCGGTTGATTAGGGCAATTTGGCCGCTCACCCAATGTCTGAAAAGTAGATGAATCCATGCTCGAGTGGGCATGTAAAAAGTTTATCCACACACCAACCAGCATTGGACCAGCTGTGGGATACCTTAAATGGATAGGGTGTATTAGGGAGGCCTGCCAGCAGTGACTATCAAGGCTGGAATATTATGGCATGTAAATAATATTCAATATTTGACAGATGGGAAATGGGGGAGCGCCACCCGCACCAGGAAATATAGGGCGAGCTGTGGAGGCCAACTTAGGTCGTCTAGGCGGAGCCCTACGGCACTACGCCTCTTTGCTGAGACCCCGCCCGCAATACACTATGGCCTCGTTGCCAGAGATGCCAACCTGCCATGCTTTGGCTGAAGTAAGTGATGAACATGATTTGTTTATTTATTTATTTATTTAAACTTGCATTAAGTGTACATAGGGACTTAATGCAGATTTTCCCAGTCAACCTTGGGTGATGGCAGAATAAAAAGTAGGAGGTGCAAATATCTGTAGTTAAAAAGAGAAAGTAATTTAAATATATACTAATAAATAAATTATAATATATATATAATATATATATACGCACAAAATATATAAATGTTTATATTTAAGCATTTTATTATTAAATATATTTTAATAAATTAAATAAATAAAAATATATATATATATATATATATATATATATTTATATATATATAAAAATAATACATAATCAAATGTTATTATATCTGTAAAATATCGACTAATAGTTAATTTAGTTCATAAGCAAGGCCTTTACCTTTCCTTTAAAAGACAAAAACTTTCCCGTCTTGATTTTTAGAGGAATCATTCCATAAGAGGACAGATGTAATGAAAAGGAGGAATTAAATGGAAGTCAGAAAACGATGAATAGGCATTGAGTAGACGGATGCGTCGAACGAAGATTTTTGTTGCTGACATCGCAAAGTTTGAAAATGGAAGATATATAGGAGCCAACAGGAGAATTAAGAAAGAGTATAGAGTGGTAAGGGCTGTAAGGAGCGTCGCTGGCTATAGGTAACCACTTGTTGGGAACGATGCAGAGATGGTCATATTTACGAAGATTTAAAACGAATCGAATGCAAAGTTATTTAGAATTTGGTCAAGTTTATTAAGGTGATCTGCATTCATAAGATAGCACACGTCACCATAGTCGATAATAAAGAAAATCAGGCAGCCAAGAGTCATTTGTCTGAATGGGCAAAAACTTGTTAACGATAAGCAACGCAGGACACCCTGTGACTTTCTGAACAACTAGCTATTTGGCTGTTCCAATTTAGTTCCGGATAAGAGGCCTAGTTCTTTACAGTTTCAATTAAATGGGATGGATTGCTGTTAAAATGTATGGATTACAGTTAAGTCATTTGGCCAAATTGGAACTGCAATAATTATAGCTTGGCACTTAGACGGGTTAACAGCCAAACCAAATTTGTCACACCAGGTCTTTATTGTCAAGTCCATTAATTTTGCTGATTCATATTTAATTTATCGGTGGATTCGTGGAGCTACAGTTTGGTCATCGGGTAAAGATGATACGCACATTGGAGATCAGAATGGATAAAATTAATAAAATCGAAAACAATAGTGGAGAAAGTATACCGCCCTTGAGGAACACCAGACTTGAGATTCCAGCCGCACGATGACAGTCACAGCAACGACCTGATTGTTGGTTCCGAAGTTAGGAGGAAAAACCAACCAGTACTTCTCCGAAATCTAACATGGATAGGACTGGCAAGGAAACATGATTATTGAAGGCATTCGTGAAATCAATGAGCATCAGAAGTGACCACAGTTATCCATACGCCTTTATATCGTTAATACTTTGAGCAGGAGTAGTCACCATGTCCAGGCAAACGATTGCAATGGACAAAAGTTTTGCTTGAATAGAGTTTAAATTTGTTTATGAACACAAGACTCTAATACTTTAAAGGAAGGCAAAATAGAGATAGGTCGATAAAGTGAGAAGTAATGGTTAAGGGCATTTTGGGAAGTGGAGAATAAGAGCCTATACGCAGGAGTAAGGAAATGAACCTGAGCATAAGGAGAAATTAATAATGTGGGTATTGGAGAAGGAAATCTAAGATAAAAATAATATTCGCCGGCAACTTGTCATAGCCAAATCACCTGATTTAATAGAAAGGATTGTTTTTATATCATCGGAAGTAACTGGGAAATTTAAACGATTGAATACAGGTCGGTCAAACCATCTAAGTAGGAAAATGTATCATATGTTGTTAGATGATCTAAAGGAAGTAGTGGTGAGAAAATGGTGATTAAATCATCCAAGCCTAATGGAACTGGAGAGATTTGAATTATGACTTACTGATACCAAGTTCCAAGAAACTCCCAGGATATCGGCAGGAGAAGATTTAGTTATATTTCTAGGAAGTAACGGCGTTAGCATTGCGTATCATTGATTACAATGATTCCGTTAATTTGTAAACGGACCAATTTTTCGTCATACGGCTAATTTTAAATTTAAACGAGCGATTTCGTGCTCATGGCTGCGTGATACTTTCAACCTAGTGCTGCGGACGTTAATTTAACAGGTCTGATGACAGGATGGATGGATTTAAATATGATCTGGAAAAACAAATTTGAATTAGTTTGAAATACGATAAAAATGGCCGTTATTCAAGTTAATTGCAAGTTAAGGACTTTTATTTTGGTCGAGAAAAAAATTCGAGATGATCACTATTGAGCAAATTTTACTATTTAATAATGCTTACATCTGTCTGTTCCATGTTGTTCAGAGTTATATTTTTTATATAGATTTGTATACAACTACTATTGTTGGCAAACAATTTAATTGTAAATAGTTTTATTCACTTTAGTTACTATAATTTATAATTAAGTATTTTATGATTTAAAAGTACAAGTACCCAAAAAATTTGTTGCCTGTAAAATCGGTATTCGGGCGATAGTTAAACGTGACAACGACTTTTAGTGGTAGATGATTGTATTGTGAATATTCATTCGAATAGTAGGAAGAAGATCAACTTTTATTCTCTCTCTTTGTCTTTCTGTCACTTAACAGCAAAACTTGCCTGAGTGAGAGAGACGCTTGCCTCTCACTTTCTCCTATGGTTGCTTATGGAGAGCGTTACGTGAGTGGCAATGTGACACAGTGCACGAGAGAGCCTTCCTATCTTGAACCAATATATAAACAATTGAACCAATTTCAAAACTGTACAAAAGATGCTTTGTTATTGAAAATGTTGTAATTTTTATCTAATTTTTGGAAAATCCTCATCAAACCACATGAGGATTTCCCAGAATTAGCTTACAATTTTTAGCTAAATAAAAATTTACGTTTCAGGTGTTAGACAGGGTCGATATAACTGGAATCAAATCGCCCCCGCCTAGTGTCGAGGCCATATTGAAAGTGGTTCAGGCAACGGTCAAATATTTCTTTAGGTGTTTACACATTAAAGGTGAGAAAATGCATGTTCTGATTAAGTATAGTGTCGCACCCTTTTACAATTGACAAGGAATAGAGAGGCATAAAAATAGTCTTTTTATAAATTTAATATACACGACTTAAATAGACTTTGAGCATCACTGGTTATAGTTTAATTCAAATTCAAATTAAATTCAAATATCTTTATTCAATATAGAAGTTTACACTCTGCTTATTGATTGTCAAACACACCACCACGGTTCGGAAAAGGACGCCAAGACCTGAAACAACTGGCAAAGAAACCTAGGGCTATTTTATGTCATCTTTTAAAAATAACAAACATTTGATAATTGGACATTACATAATGAATTTTGAAACAGGACCTGAGCGAGATTCCATTACCAGGCCAAGTTATCATTTAAAAATTCATTAATATCGTAATAACCTTTAACACATAAACGTTCCTTGACTACCTTTTAAATTTATTAATAGTTAAATTCTGAACGTTTACTGGGATTTGTTGTAAAACGTTACATTGTCCACAAAGACTACTTATTCTTCTGCAGCTAGTTGTGGAAGAATTAGGATTAAATGTTTGTTCCTTTGTATCTATGTTATGTGGCATCAAATGTCTTAGGAAATCATTTATTTTTTACATATATTTTTTTCAAATATGGTTTGAGAACTAACGGTCATTATTTTTATTTCAGTGAACAACTTTTAATGATTCTTTGGGCCCAGGTTATGACTGCACGAAGGTTTTTGAGGAAAAGATCGTAGTATTGCTGCATTTCACAGTAGAATGAAAGACATAATACTATGAAAATATTAAAAATATACTAAACGAGCTTTCTCCACATCGGTTAATAATCAATTCTTTCACAGCGTGGCTGCAAGAGCTAGTTTATTTAGCCTATTAATTGGGCCTTAGTTTCTGATCACAGTTATTCTAGAAACACAGTTGATTCAACTACGTTCAACGCCTCCAATAACCACTTCAAATTTACCATGTTTCACAATTAGGAGTCTGAATTAATACATTTTGTTTTCCTTGGTTTAATAGGTTATTTTAACTAAAACCAATCTGCTACTCTAGAGAGTATTATTTCATCGTCATTTATTGACGTATGTCGTTTAATTTTAAAAATCAGGAGGTATCATCTGGTAAATAATACTATCTCTTCGCTAATTTATCAGCACATGGTCGTTTATATAAATGAGGAAGAGGGCCCAAGAATGGACCCTTGTGGACCCAATTTACGGGGCCTTGGGAGATTCATATTCACGTCAACCTCTGAATTGATGGCTCAAGTACGAAGACGAAGGTTGAGGGGGTATTTTATACCATAGGATGTATTTCCTGACCAGGTCTCATGGTGTACACAATCAAAAGCCTTTTGAGATCAAGAAAATGCCTAAAGCATCCTGTGATGCTTCCCAAGTCAAAAATGCTTTTGACTAGCCTGATGCCTGTTTGTTTGTTGAGCGACCCCTAGTGAATCCATACTGTTTGTTATTTAAAAGGCAATGCGATTGAAATGTTTTTAATTGATTTAGTAAGAGTTTTCAAATAATTTACCAAGAGTAGGCAGTATAGATATTGGTCTAAGTTATTATGTATTACATCCTGGATTTAAAATATCGGAATAATTTTGCTTTCATTGGTCAGAAACTCGCCCTTCTGATACTACATTGAATATTGCCGCTTAGGTGAGGTGATATTACATCGATAATAGAATTTATTACCTTAACAGAGATCCCCTAGGTCTTAGTTTTTTTTATCCAAAGTTTAAAATGTACTTAAATATTCCGTATTTCGTCCGTAAATTAAATTTCTGTACATTCAATTGGTATTATTTTTAATAGTGACTGGCAATGTTGAGAAGATAAAAGGGACTTGGTAGTAGAAACCGAATTGAATTTAATATATAAATCCGTGTCACGAGGTTTGTCCGAGAACAAACCTGGAAATTTTTTATGATTTTAACATATAACTATGTTGGTCCACTAGGCAAAGTTTAACCAACTTAAAAGATAGAATAGCTTACTTTTTAATTATTAATCGCAATAATGTTTTTACAATTATTTTTCTATTTTTATTTGATGCAAAATGTAGGCTTTAAAAGGTTGGTAAAAGTTGGCGATTTAACGAGTTGGTCTGTCAATAGATGGCGCGGTTTAATAGTATAAACTTTTCGTTGATAATAGGAGAATTGGGACCATAAAAAGTAATTGAAAAATTCTTATTTTGGTCATGTAAATTTTATAATAATTTTATCTTTTATTAAAAACAAAAATGCAACTTCATAACGCGTTATTTTATACCAGACCATTAAATTAAAAAAGGTAATAAATAAAAGTCAAAATTAAGGTTGTATCCTTATAAAGGAAATATTTTATGACATATTCAATGGCGGATTCGATTTAGATTCTGTAAATATTCGTTATTAATTGTTGTATACGATAATTGTTCCTTTACGCTTGACGACGCATGTAATCAATTTGAAATTGATTTTTTAAAAACCATGCAACTAGAACGTTAAAATTATGTTTAAATTAGAAAATTTTAATAGAAAATAAAAGAAATATTTTTAAAGTAACTTTTGTATAGAATTTTGCACTATATCAACAGAAGAAGGAACATTTTGATTAATCGTTTTCAGCCTGTCTACTTTAAATACCAATTCAATCGATTTTATATCTGTGTTATTTTTCTTATCAGGTGAATGGAGATATCGAGGTCACTGTTATTTACAAATGACATTTATTAATTAAACATGGTGATCCCTAAGACTGATATTTCGTTTATCTTAAGCCCAGATTATTAATTTATTTTTTTTGAACATTGAATTTCATTTAATTTGTAATTTTTTTTGTTGACCGTTTAAATGAATTTGTTTGTTTGTGTATCAAGTGGATTCGAGGACGGTTGAGATTCACAAATGGGTCAGGCAGATGGCGCTGCAGTCGGTATCTAGGTTATTCGTCTATACTGCAAGTAAACTGCTGAATCGACTGGAATATTTATTTATTACTTCGTTTGATATCCTCATCGCTTGGTACATCATACAGGATAACATATGTTGGAATATACATATATATTCTGTATTGTTTTCAGATGTAATGGAGAAAACATTGGGCGTTCAGAGCGCCTGTCGTCTACTCCGCAAGCTGTGTGTTCATAGCAAATTGGCTCGAGCCGTGGCATTACGGGAGCTGTTAGAGACGGCCATGTTCAGAGAGGAGCGCGCTTTTGGTTCGAAGCCTCATGTCCCGGTGCATTGCAACAATCAGCAGTTGCTGATGCACCTAAATCAAAAACATGTCAGTTGAGCCCTTAATATATATCATCATCATCATCATCAGCCTGAGTTAGTCCACTGCTGGACATAGGCGTCTCCTAATACACCCCTATACATTAGGGCAGTGATAGCGAACCAATGGCACGCGACACAATATTTTGGCACGTAGCTAGGCATAATGACGATGATTGGTTGGAAATTAAAAAAAATTAAGAATTTGAAAAGAGCTAATTGATTTCCAGTTTAATTCAATATGGATTCAAAAAATTTATTGCAACAAGGAAGGACTTGAAGTTAAAGAAAACAGAAAGATTGACAAGATTATAAGTGAAAAATTTTAGCAACAAAATTTTGCAATGTGGAAACGTTACCAACATTTAATTGTTTAAAAAGTTGGCTCATGCTATTGATGTGAGATTATTTTCAGAGATGAATTATATCAAAGACTCGATTAGAAACCATTTGACAGATAAATCTAGTTTAACATGCATGCTACAAAGTAACACTTACAAGCTCAATATATTCTTTATTTATCATCTAATATGAATGACAGAAGTCACATTGATTTTTACTTTAATAACGTTCAAAATGTTCCAATTTTGTAGTAAAGAAAGAGTTATGAGTTTATAGTATTTATTATTAAAATTTTCTTAATAATCACATAATCAAAATAATTTCATGGCACATCTATGAGCTCATCGCAGGTTTCTTTAGAAAAATGGCACGTTGGTACGTTAAGGTTCGCCATTCCTGCATTAGGGGGTAATATATATGAATACAATATAAAAACATAAACATATAATTTAGCCAGCTTTAACTCGGTACTGATGTAAACAAAATGGCCGGTAACTGTCACTCAATTATTACATCTCTGTGACAATTCATGATTTAACATTAGATGTATGGCCGTGAATTATTGTATTTATACCTTTCCAAGTGTAGTTTGGATAAAGTGTACATAATATTTTCTCTTGTTTTCGCGAATTCTTTATGATCTAGTAAAATATATTAGTGTTTGTCAATAAAGATCAGATGTCAAATTAGTAGCAATAAAATTTTGCGTTTATAATAGTGTTAGGTCACTTAGTGACTTTTCATTTAGATACAATTATAGATCAATTTTATTTACAACTCTATCAGTTATATCAATAATTTCAAAGATTTTTACATATAATTCGATATAGAATTATTAATTATTTGATAGACTGGCAATAAGAATATATTAGTAAAAGCTTATGTTATTACGTATTTTGAATTTAATTTGCTTTGTTATAGTTATTTAGTGCAGATGTCGTCGGTCGTTTCAATCTTCCTTCACTCTCATCGGACGAGAAAGAGAAAGAAGGAGTGCATCTCCTGCATAGTTGCAGATCTATAATGTAGATCGGCCACCATAGTCATAATTGACTCAGAGGACATTATAATTATTTGTGAAGAGTACAGACTGTAACAAAAAGAGATATTGACTCTCAATATCATTATTGCAGAAGAGCGTAGCAAAAATGTTATTGACTTCTATATAATCTTTTAAAATTACAGCAGCTAAATATGATTTTTCTTTCCAGGGTCCCATAACACAGCTGACTCAAAGTCATACATCGGTGTTCCACGCAGGCATCATAGGCCAGGGTGTGAGGAAATGCAATGATTCAGATGACCACAAAGTACCACCGATTCTGACCACAAACAATGAGCTGTTAATGGGGGCGCTCATGTCATGCATGGTGTGTAATAAATACCTGACTTATTCCTAAACTAGCTGGCTTTGAATAGTAGTTTTCTTGCAGTTCTATAGAGTTATTACCTTAGCCCGAACTATGCAAACCACAGATTGTTGGTTTCAGGGGTGGACTTTGTGTTAATCTACTTTCTTACAATTTCCTGACCTGTGGAGGAGTAAAAATTTATGTCTTGAAGTCTCTTTGAAGTTGAAAATACTATTTTATGGAATCATAGGATCAGTCAGGTATTGGAATTTCAAATATAGTGACATCTGATATACCCAGTTTATCCTTTGGGTTGTGGAGTCAGGTGCCCCTTGGGGAATGCTAAAAGTATTTTTTTCTTGTACTGGGTACTATTTGTCTACTCTAAATATATAATAGCTTGGAGATAATAACTATGTAAGACAAGTCTTTCCTTACCAAAGAAAGTCCAAATATATGACAAATAATTTGTTTGACATTCGGTCAAGAAAAATTTTAAACCATGTTAATGAAACAGGATAAGAGGGTTGGAAGTGGGAATACTAACAATATGATGTCCGGAAGTATATGTATATTTATATATTGTTTTATGTTTTTGCGACTTACTGTATAAATATGTGTGATTGTAGGATGGCAACAGTGGCATAGTGGAAGGGGCTACGTCCATCTCTCTATTACTGGTGGAGTTGGTTTCACCCGATGTCATGTACAACGGGCTGCCATGGCCCGATGAGGACTTTACTAAGGTATGCTTTGTGTTTGAATACTCAAGTAAAATGTTAATACTAAAAACTAGAAATCAGCCAGACTCAATAGACACAAAAAATTTTGAAAATATGTTTTTCTAAAATTTGTATTGGTTATATATTTGAAAATGGTTATTTAAATGTTACACACTGACATCCCAATGTTATTTATTTTTATAGATTAATATGTCTATAAAATATGAGCATATTTATGACTATTCAATATATCATCCATGTATTGTATCTGTGCTACCCTCTTTTCTTATTCTGAAAATGCCTGTGAAATTAAGCCCGCTGCTAATACAGATATATATATATATATAAGTAAATAATACAATATATACATAAAAATACTTTTTCTTTTTTTAATAAATATATAAAATATAGATACAAACAGCCAGACACAAGAAAAACACTATGTTCATCACATAACTTTTTTCCCATGGTAGGAATCGAACCCCGTGTGGTTTTTCAGACTTAAGAGTCAGGGTCACTAACCACTGTGCCAAGTGGGTCGTCAATTATTGTTAAAAGTTAATAAGAGATGGATTTTTACTAGCGCCAACACTTTTTGTTAAACTCCATTGGATTATTACTTTCTTATTTCGCTTTGGTAATAAAAAAATATCAAGCAGTATTTAACTTTGAATGTTCTGCTTTATACACACTTTGGATTTATTTGAGCACCTTCATAAACCGTTGGCTGTTTAATGGTCAATCAACCTTTAAAGTATAAATATAGAAGAAAGATATTTAACTTTAAAGGTTCCAAGTTTAGTAGTAAAGTTAAATCATTACAACATATGTCAATGAAAATCTACTAAAATAATAAAACAATTATGCGCACAGTACAGATAATATATGGAATCGGAAGAAACATAGTCGAGTGTCAAACTTTTGTAAAAGAAATTGGCGCTTGATGCCGTAAAAGTTTCGCAAAAGACTTTGTTTAAATAGTTTCAATATATTATATGATATAATATGTCCTGCCTAAAAGAAATAACGCAGGAAACGTTAATTGCATTTGAATATACCCATGTCAAATATGATACGGATATACTTGGTAATAACGTATTCCATGGTGATGTTGAGGCGTTGAAGGATTTTTATTGGTTAAAAATCACTTATTGACCACGCGTTGCCATGGGTTACGTTGCTAAAAGTTTTCCATATCGTGTTCGGCTGAGGTGTAATTAAAATGTTGTATGTCTGTACCTTAGAGGCAACCAATTGTAAGTCGATTTGCATTGTTATTATGTGTTTTATATGTGATTGTATGTTTGATGAAAAAAATATAGCGGCATATATATATTGTATAATATTACATTTAAAAAAATATATACTTATAATATTTTAGGCTTATGCGATATCAAGTTATTTGATGATTTGTTGTATTTACGAAAATATATATACTAGTAAATTAATAAATATTATTTGAAGCGTTGTTTCTCGTTTGTTTGAAGCCGTTACTTCGTTTCTCCGATGATGGTGGAACTATTTTAATATTTTTATTCAAATATTTGTGAAATTGGTGTAAAAAATTATTTGAATAACATAATATTTATGATATTAATTTTTAAATATTTTGAAAATTAAATTTAAAAATTAAAAATCGTTGTCGACTTTACGTTTATTTAAATCGCAAACGCCCATTAAACGTTTCGCGAAAGATTTATATAATGGTATCTTAAAAAGAGTACAAGCGCTATAAAAAAGGATATTTAACGCAAAAACTTTAATAAATACAGTTTAGATTCTTAAGCAAGAATAAAATTCTTATGATTTCGTGGGTCCCTTATTCTGTCGGGAAATGTACTTAATTCACGGACGCAGTGGACTCAGTAAATAATCAGATATACGTGACTAAAAAATTAGTTTAAAAACGTGCAGAAGACAATCTGCCTATAAAACGTTTGGAACGTAAAAAGTACATAAACGTAAGCGTAAAAAACAAAATCACATCCTCAAAATAATGCATGTTCTTTATTTGTTGTGCGTTATCAATGTTTTGTGATACCATTGTCAAATAAGATATGGAATATGCGTATAAACGTGATAATAATAATTTGTCTTCGGACAATTCATTTCTTTATTGGTGGATCTCTAAACTATAGACAAACAAATAAACGGCCAAATTAAAGATGGAATCCACGGAAAATGTTTAATGTCGGATGCAAACGCGTTCTCATTAGTGAGCCGCGGCCATGTTCTTTTTTGGCGCCAAATGAGTTTGACATGAGGCTTGGTTAGGCGAATTCTTTATTTAAATTGGCTAAAGTTTGTTACGATGTCGTGTTTGTCCGATTAGAACACAAACTGTTGATATTATTTCGTCCAGCTTTCACATATTCCATAGCTTATTCGCGACGGGTATGTACTTGTTACATGTAGCCTTATATATATAATATCTTGCAGCAAGTGAGCATAGAACGCGAGCTGTATATGCGCGGAGTGGTGGAGCGATGTGCGGTCGCCAGAGCGGCCTTGAGACGCGTGGCAAGGGCCAGACCAGCCCTGTGCCTTGCCTCCGCCCTTCTAAGGGCCACTGCTGCCACTCTACTGCATCGGTTGAGAGCTCATCTCGGTATGAAAAAAAATCTATACTTGATTGTATTAGTATCACTAATGTTATTTTCGAGATAATTGTATACTTATTGATTTAATAAAAGACTCCGGATTTTATCGCGCCTAATTTGGTTTCGCACTTCACCCGATGTTTCAGACATTATAATGGATCCTGTCTGCTCGTGACCATATACATTTAAAGTATTTTATTAAATCATGTGTAGTATTTACGTAAATACAAGAAAATGTTAAAGGTATTTAGGAAAGATTTGAATTTCGGCATTAAATTAATAATCTCTAAAAATTCTCAATCGATTAAAAATTGTTTTGCAACAACAAAGCTATGTTATTTCTGCGAAACAGAGAATACGTTGGTTACCTGAAAGACAATGAGCCACAAAGGTCTTCGGTCTTATTTACTTACGCCAAAATATTGCCACAAATTTCGTGTGATTAATTCTTTTGTTTACGGGATTATAACTACACATTATTGAAAAAAATGACTTTGTACGGATTTTAACATTTTAAATTGTCAACGTTTCGAACACTTTCCAGTGGCCGTGGTCGCGGTGGTTCTATTCAATAATAACCATACAGTGCAATGTCAATTGTAGACCGGCACGCGCAGTCGTTGGAGATCGCGGGCGAGATGTCCGCGCTGAGCGAGCTGCTGGCCACCATGGCGCTGGGGCAGCTGCTGCCGCACCCCTTGGCGCACGTGCTGGACCTGGCGCCGCACCTCACCGCCAGCGAGGTTCGATTATCACTAACTTGAATTTAAAATAATGGCTGAACAAACCAGTCCGGGCAGAACTGCCGTGGCCTAGTGGTGCAGTAGGCGTGTGCTTGAAACCGAGGTCGGGTTGAATCCTGCGGGACACAACAAATTTCATTGTTGTTTCCAGTTGGTAGGGCAATTTGCCGATCACCCAGTTGTCTGAAAAGTAAGATGATCCATGGCGATGGCATGTAAAGTCGTTCCACCACCAACCCGCATTGGACCAAAGCGTGTGGATATGGTCCAAAACCCCAATGGAAAGGGTGTATTAGGGAGGCCCAGACCAGCAGGGACCATCAAAGGCTGACTAGGATAGTGTTAAAAAATTTACTTGTGCCGGTTGAAGCGGCACCGTAGCCAGCGTATTTACTGGGTAAACGAGACTTAACACCCCATGTCTCACGGTAGACAGCGCTTTTGTGATACTACGGGTATTGTCTATATCCATGGGCGTCGGTGACCACTTCCCATCAGGTGGCCCGACTGCTCGTCTGCCTGCGAATGAAGAAAGAAACGGTTATACAAGCCGTAGGACCCACATGGGGAGGATTGTCCATAATGTAGGGCCTTGATAATGTACAGATGATCTTGTCCCTTTGTCATGCAATATGTATAATAGAGATGTCGCTGCATGTATGTTATATGCTAAGGGGGTGTTCACGTAACAGATCTGGCATCTAAATAGTGTTAGAAAAGTGTTGATATTGGTCGACTGCCAAGTCTTAGAACGTACTTGAATTTAATCTTGGATAGAATGGTTAGACTGAGGTTGTTTTTGCACCTGATTTTTATTGTTTTCTATACGAAGGTAGACGAACAGTTAGCCAACCTGATGTTAAATAGTCACCGACGCCCATAGACCAATGCTCTGCCTACCGTGAGACCTAGAATGTTACGTCTTGGTCGTCCAGTAAATACGCTGCCCACGGTGTCCTCCAAGCCGGATGACAGCAGTATTTTCGCACTTCTGCTTTGCGGCAGAAATAGACACCCTAAGCGGCCTCCTGTAAAAATGTCATAAATATTTTAAAATTTTCAACAGGAAACTTATTACGGAATTATATATTTATTACCTTTACTATAATTATTCTACTTTCTATTTCGTTACAGCAGAAACATTTTTTTTTTAAATTATATTTTTATTCTTTTTATTTTTTTATTGTCACTTAAGTGCTTACTGTATGTTCATTTCAGTGTATTTTTAAATGACAAAAAAAAAATGTTTCAGCTCGTTCATACGGGATTGTCTATGGAATTACACCAGAGACCATGTGCCGTCGCCCGCGTTATTTACTTGCGATTCTTCAGGTATTGTAAAACTTGCTTTTTATTTACAGATAACTTCGGACATATGATATTTTTTTTATTTAAGTCAATACTTAGTGGACATTTTGTGTAAAATTTTAAAAAATATCATTATTCTCCATTTATAATTTTACCAGGTTTTGTTTAAATAAAAAGTTGAATACGCAATAAAGTTGTAGCAATCGTACTGTGTGCACATTTGCAGTATTTTATTCGCCCTTGATTGTATAATTACACATTTGCTCCTACATTGTCTTTAAATGTTATTTATTTACTTATTGTTTGTCTTATATTTTTGATGGATAATCAGTCAAGTTTTTTAATAAAATATGAGTTGCCTATATGTTATAATAATGCGCTGTTTTATTTCAGGCCTCATTGCAAGTCCGCCACGACCACACGGAACCACTGAGACTTATCATACAGAAGAGAATCTCAAAATTGGGCCACCTTTACCCTATCTGTTTAATCAGAAAGAGAACGTTGTAATGATGAAGTGTGTTCAATCATGCGATGCATATTGTATATATTTAAATAAAATGCCCTTTTCTGTGTCTTTATGGACATTATTATTGCCCTCTAAAATGACTATAAAATTTGTTTAATGTTTGCTTTTTATAATTAGTTTATATCAGCCAGATAATCAAAAAGATATTGATAATCCTCAAATTAGTCCAAAAACACTGTCTGCTTTAGAGAATGATAGTGTTTATTTTATTTTATTACACGAACTGACCGCGTAACTTTACGTGTATCGAGAAAATAACACTTAATAGCCACATAAAGTTTATCCATTCATCAGCATCATCATTATCGTAAACAGCCTTTAGCAGTCCACTGCTGGACATAAGTCTTTTTAAAGAACGCTAAGAAGGCTGATCTTGTTGGCGTCCTTTAAAAAGTGTTGCTCATAATTGCCACGCTGAGCAGGTGAAGTGACAATTGACTAATTGCACTTGTATGTGATCTGTTTTACTCCCCTTTGTAAGGTAGATCCGCCGCCGTTCATCCTACGTCGGTTAGTATCGGGTCGTTTGTTAATTAACATAGTTTCACCTGAATATAATTTTTGGTACAGTGTCTGGCTAGTTGACGCCTGCTATAGGTAGTCTTCACATCATCATCAGCCTGTGTCAGTCCACTGCGGACAGCCCTAAGGCACGCCACCGCTTCCGACTTTGGCATTCTCATTCAGGCCCACACCGGCCACTTGCGAATGTCGTCACTCCATCCTGCCTGGTGCTCAAATGGCACCTTTACAAACCTACGTCGATATGTATGATGGCATAGGGCTCCCTTTTCCTTAATCCATTAGGGTTTACCGATCCCACCACCGGCCAATGGGTTGGGTTGGACTGACTTTTCGATGCCCATCGACGATGGATCATCTTATTTTTTCAGACAATTGGGTGATCGGCCCAAATTGCCTTAACCATAGGAAACAAAATGAAAATTTTGTTGAGGCCCCGGATTCAAACCAATTGGGACGTGGGCCCAGCTTTTAGTTGAGAAATATAATAATATTTTCTAAAAATATATAAATACTTTTTTTCGGTATAATTGATAATTTATAATATTTCATTATTATAAATATTATTAAAATATGTTGATCTTATTTAATATTTAGCATTTTTATCAGCTTAACCAAGTCGTTTCCTAGTTTTTTTATTCAATACTTGCTATCTATAAGATACAATCAAACGTTTATAGATTTAAAAAGCGTCACCATTGCTAAAGGTCAAACAAAATCTGTTTTGACAGATCTCTTTATGTCCCTGGTCAAACGGTTTAATGAGACTTTGTTTTACTGATAAACCGAAAAAAATACGGAGAAATACCAAAAATTCTTTTTTATTTTTTAATAATCAAGCATCATTTTCAGAATAGTACTTAACAAAAGTGAACAATATTGAAAGAAGTGCAAATATGAGTGACGACACTAGAAAACCAATATGTCTAATAATTTTAGGTTAGACTTTGTTTGCATAATTGTTGCTAAACCCAAAGTTTCAAAATATTGAGTCTCTAACTCTTTCCCAGGGAATGGCAGGAGGTAAACCCTCATTTTAAAGACTAGCTGGAAAAGTTACTGATGGGTCTCGACCTTATCTTATCAATTTAGACCCTGCTTGTAGAGAAGTACCATATCCTGCTAACATTGGTATGATTTCTGAATAATTTTATATGTAGAAAACCTGGAGCTTACTTTTATGTCCAATGACTATCCTGTTTTGTTTAGTTGTAGAGTCATATCTAAAGTCAAAATCATTTATTCAATTTTACCTACCTTTGAGCATTATGAAGTCAAATTATCCATTTTACCACCGGTTTACAAACCAGGGATCCGTCCAGAGAAGAACCGGCAAAAGTTCGGTTTTTTTTTTTTAAAATAGTATTTAAAAAATTTACAAATACATTTTTTAGTTACCAGGATTTGAAGGAGAATATAAACTTCCCACAATCTTGGTCCTCAATATAATTTATAAAGAATAGTGGTTTTCTAAAGCGTGTTTTGAAACTTTAGTAAAAGCTCAAATCATTCAGTTATGCTTTACATTTAATTTATTATATATTCATATTTATATATGAAAGATTTTATGGTTCGGAGTCTTAAACTGGTAGCTCTAGGGGTTCAATTCATCGCGCCTAATTTTTTTAGAAACATATGAATATTTACGCGCTACTAATATTTTCAAATATGTATAGCGAGGTAAAGTTAAAATTGTTTTATTAAAAACATTATGTATGATTGAACCCAGATTGTAGATTGCCCTAACAGCCTGTTTTTGTAGTATAAATATTTGTTCAAACCGGTGCAGATCCCTACATAAAACCATAGGATATATGTGTGAAAGTACGCGTATAAAACTAGTTTTGAGTTCTCCAGTTAGTGCCAACTTGCGTAAAAGATTTCTGTACTTAGTTTTAGAGAGTTTTTCAATATGAGTTGCCCACTACATCTTTAATCAAAGAAAATCCAAGAAATGTAGTAATTTTACGTAAAATGACCTCTTGTCAATTTTAATATTTTGAAAATCTGGCAACTTTACAAAGAGTAAAACGTGATTTAGTTTTGTTCTTATACTATGGACAAACCAGTTTGACAAATATTAATTAGTTAATTTTACCGCTGTTGCATAGTGGTAAAAGCTGGAGCTTAAGAATTTTTCGGATCCACGGGCATAAGAATACTTGGCCTGGTCCTTTCTTCTCGTGGGTTACCATCCATTAGATTATGAGAAAATGTTTTGCACATACACTTGTGTACTTTAACATCTTCTGTGAATTTTGCTGATATAGATCAGCAGCTGTATCGAATTGATGATGTTTTATGGGTTTAATTGGTGTAAATATTCCATTTGTTATTATGCTCTGGTATAAGTTAATGTAGCAGAATAATATGTAGAGTAATATCACTATTTAACACAGTAAGTTTGATATGTCTAATGTATTTAGATGTAAGAGATACGGTGAACTATAAAGAAGTGATGAAACAGTATGGCTTGGGTCCCAATGGGAATTGTTATGCTTTAAATTTGGTTTCAACAAAGTCGGTCAAGTTGTGGATCTTGTTGAAAAAGCTGGGAAGAAGCATAAATATTGTGTTATTGACACTCCAGGTAAATCAGTAATGCTTTATATATTGTTTTAGGAATACTTAATAATAATAATTTTTAATTTTTTTGCATAAATAAAGTAAGATTTTAATGAATATAAAAAGTATTAATAAAAATTCCAAAAAAAGGAATTAAATTATAATAGGAAAAACAATTGTTGATAATGAAAACTCCTCATATTTGTATATTTTGTTAAAATGATTAGGTAATTATAATTTTATACAATAAACATTAAAACATACTTTTTGGATAAATAGCATATTGTAGTAAAAAACTGTTTATAGGTCAAATAGAGGTTTTCACATGGTCAGCGTCAGGTACAATAGTCACCGAAGCCTTCGCCTCTTGTCCAACAGTTGTTGTGTATGTTATGGATACAGTCCGAAGTGTATCCCCCGTTACTTTTATGTCAAACATGTTATATGCATGTTCTATACTTTACAAGACCAGGTTACCATTCATTGTTGTTATGAATAAAGTAAGTGGAGCACAATAATTTTTTCTATAACATATATTAGTACTTATGTTTGGTACTATTATTCTCAGCGATTATAGACTGTAAATCTCGAATTTTATATATTACAAATCCTGCTTAAAGAACAAAGGAATTTGGTCAGCAAATTTATTAATTACATCATTTTCAAACAGAAACACTGATGTACTTCTGCTGTCCAGCAATTACATAGCTAGTTAGCTTTGAACACAACACATTTGTCCTAAAGTTTTAGAAATGTTTGTTTAATTTTCCTTTAAATAACATTTTTTGATATTTCAAGTACTGTGCGTTTTAACTAAAAAACATAAATTATATTGTCCCATATTTGTCTTAATATTTACATTATGATTTGTAGCATTTAGTGCACAAGTATGTTTCTGTAGAATTGTACATTTATATAATTTGTAATGTAAGGTATGAACTGTAATGTGTATTCTTTTCAGACCGATGTTGTGGACAGTGCATATGCAGTTGAATGGATGCGAGACTTTGAGTCTTTCCAAGATGCTCTGGATGCAGGAGTTGATGGCGAAGGTGGTTCATATGCCGGTAACCTCACACGGTCAATGGCACTAGCTTTGGACAGCTTTTATGCAGATTTTAAATGTTGTGGTGTTAGCTCTCATACTGGAGAGGTAAATAAAAATCCATTAATGTAAACCTTACTTCTTGCAATATTAGTAAGATCAATTATAAGTAATTGATTCCTTGTAGATTTTTCTTGAACTATTTATGGAATGGATTACCCATATAACGACAATTTTTTTATTTAACGTTTAATGTTCCTTTACTTGGTTCTTTATTCTCAGGGAAATGAGTTCTTCGTAGAGATGCCTGAGAGGAATATGGAAACGTAAGTAAGAACTAATTTTAAACAATGATAAAAACCATTACGGGGCTTATTATTAAGAAAAAAGCCAGATGGTAAAATATGGGAAATTATTTTTATTGAGTCTTTGTATTTAAGAGGATTAGGTTTTTCATGTAAATATATATTTGATTCCATCCTTTTAATTGATGTAAGTGAAATTGTTAAATATTTTGTTATTTAAAACAATACAATGTTATCTAAAACTGCACTATGATGAAGATACAAATAGTAAAAATTCATTACAGAGATTATAAAGTGGAATGGCTTAAAGTAAGGGCTGAAAAACTAGAAGAGAGAAGGAAAAAGGATGAGGAAATTAAAACGCTCCAAAGGTTATTGTAGAACAAAGTTGTTATCTAAGACATTTTTATGAGTTAATTTTTAATTGTTATTACTTGAATGTACCTTAATTATAGAGTTAGATAGATGTACAATGATAAAGGCAGGATATAGATTTTGAAGGCATTCTTAGTTTTCACTTAGGTGAAATAAGTCTTAATCTATATAAGCGAAACAATTATTGGCATCAAAATTATTGGTTATTAATATTGATTATTAGTTTTGTATTATTTCCAGGATTTGTGGTGGTTTTGAAATAAAATTATGCAATTTTAACAAGAAAATAAAATTTTGCGCCAAAATTGTTAAATATTATATATATTTAACAATTTTTCCTTAATATCCTTATTTTTTTAATATCCTTCCGCACCCATTTAATAACAATCAACTTGGTTATTATACTGTTAAAGTTAATTATCTATTTAATTACGGAAACAATAAATAATCCAGCGTACGAAGGAGTCTCGGGAAGATGTGGATGTCCTTTTGAAATACAGACTGGCTGACCCTGCAAAGAGCACTAAGCCTCGGGAATAAATATAAAGAATTACCGAGCAAAACCCGTAAAAAGTGGATGTGATATATACTGTTAAAAGAATTATTTCACTCACAGAAGATGGAGACACAGTGATCGACAAGAGGAAGTTGATCGACGAAGTTGTAGCTGGAGGAGATAAGCGACGTCTATTTGAAACATCCGGCCAACGAAAGCTCCAGTGACGATGAGGGCCAGAAGTGAAATGGGAGGCCGGTGTTGAGAACAATACTTTATAAGACCTCTTTGATTTATTTAGGTAAAGGTGTTTTGTTATGTGCAATGAGACGAGCAGACCCCTCTCTTCATCAGGAACACTATTGCCCTGGGAAATGTAGGATGAGGCCAGTAGTGTCTCTCAAACCGGAAAACAGTAGTGTTTTTACACTGCTGCTTTGGGCGAAACAGGAGCCGAGTTGCACCCCAGGCCAGAAAAGTAATGAATGCCTATGGCGAGAGGCTATTATTGTTATGATTTAACTAGAGCCATTTTAATTCCAGCTTGTTCAACTTTAAAGAGCCACGAATTTACAGAACTGATTTTACATTATTTTATGTTAAACTTTTCCAAATTTGCTAAAATATAGATTTTGTAATTGCACCTTGATATCAACGTTTGCTAAATATAATAGTAATAATGTCGTACTATTCGATTCTAACTACAGCAGCCGTGAGAGGTCAGGTCAGCAGGGACAGGTGCATTCTTCCTTTGTAGACACAAATCCACTTTTATCCATCCTTATCGGAAGTCGTTTTAAGGGGATCAGTCCGTCTTGCTTAATCGACAAGACAGGTGACAGAATTGAAACTCACGGACCGATTATAAAGCACGTTTCCATCATTGGAGGCAGTTGAACAAAACTAGGCAAGTGGTGACTTTAAGCATTATAAGAAACAGTCAGAAACGAATCAAAATTACTTCGTTTTTCTTTTCAGACGACAAACCACAAGATATCGCCATGTTCCAAGAGTTTATCAGAAAACACGTAAAGCCCAACAATACTGGAAGTAACACTTAGCAGTAAAAGTGATTTCTTATAAAAATTACTCTTATCATCTGTATTGATTTAAGATAAATTATGTGATAACAACGCGTTGAATCTGTATAAACTGCTAATAAATTTATTACTGTATATTGTCTCTGTATAACGAGATTTAAAACGCTTAGATCCAAGATTGGTTATCTGTCGCGCAATGTCAAATGTAACGTGATATTTAACCAATTTGATGGACACATGTTCTGTCTTATTTGACTTGGGTAAAGTTCAGTGTTGTCATATTCTTTGGTATTATTATAATATCGTTAATTAAACAAAAATAAAAAAGTCACACACATTTTGGCAAATAATACATTGATGAGGTCCCGTTTAAATAGTATACAACAAATGGAAGTTTTTTTTTATTGATTAGTAGGCAGAGATGCCACCGATGGAAAAGTGGAGACCCATTATTTTGCCAACAGGATACTAACGCTGTGCCTACCGGAGACAAGGTGAAGTCTGTACCCGGTAATTACAGTTCAATGGTTTTAAACCGGAACACAGTAGTGTTTTCACACCCTGTTTTGCGGTTGAAAAGGAACTGCTAACACCAGACGGTCCCTGTAAAGAAACTACACCGGCTTGGTATTAAATTCCTCTTTCAACTTATTAAAATCAAAATTCTTAATATGACTGCTTATATATTATTTATTCTGAAAACACAGATATCTTCCGCAATCTGATTAGTTTAATGATCATAATAAGACTTACATTTAACCGACGCAAGATTCTTGAATTCAAGTATTTTTATTTTTTACATGATATGGCAAATACATCACAGTAGGAGTAGAGATCCATTCCAATGTAAAAAGGATATTGGAAGCTGTTTAAGGATTTCCAACTCAAACCTCTGGCTCGAAAGGAAGGGCAATACCACTTTAACGATATTGTTTAATATCAAATACAAAACGATTGGACATCATAAACCAACCTAAAATCAACAACGCTGAAAAATTTAGAACCGACATTTGAATTCGTATTTTTACGTAGCCGTGAATTAACACCGCTTGCAAATTATAAAAAAAAAAAAAACAAAAAATCTATATTAATAATAATAGCGATAGTGTATTAGAGTGGACCAGAACTTGACTGAACAGGCTGAATAATGATGAATATGGAATTCAAAAGTTGTTCTTAAAAATGAAATGCCTGTTAAGTGAACTTTTTATTATAACAAATTTACATTTAATTGCTAATTTGTAACATATATAAAAGTAGCATTAAAAATATGTTATTAAGTAAGAAGTTGATTTGAATTTTAAACGTATTATTCTTTGAAAGGAGAAAAATTAGTATGATTAAGTCCATAGGTACTGGAAATTTATAAATCTAAAAAAATTGCGTAAATAAAACTTACTATTTTAAAAATTATATAAAACAATATATTATATATTTATAGTCACATGTCACTGGTATATTGTATTTGAACTAATATCCTAACTTTGCAGTAATTATTATTTTAAGACATCCAATTTAGTAACTGAGTGATAAATTAATAAAAAATAATAAAAATGTTTTGATTGAACTTTGAAATACGAATTTGTTTTAACACCAGTTTTACCAAACCAGTAATTTTGACAGGCTTTGGTAGGAAATTTATGTAATAAGTGAAAATTAATTACGTTATGTGACAAGTTTTTAAAAAATAAATAGACAGTTATCCTTTATTTAAAAAAGAGAACCTTTTGCCCATAACCGCATTGACCACGTGGTGGAGCAGTCCAAAAACAGCTAATATAAAGGAGTAGTCCAGGGCGGATTAAGTTGATGGATAAAAGGAACAGTTCTTCCAAATATTATAAAGATCAAACGAATTTTAACATGCTGGGTGGAAAATAGCTGGTCCTTAAAATAAGTTTGTACGCCTTTAATTCGCTAGTCAATTATAGTACTCTTTGAGACTCATTTACGTTGCTTTCTTTTATTATTTTGGCACTTACATATTTTATAAAGTAAACATCGTTCTATGTCTTCACCAATATGTAAAATTCGATGTTCATATTGTGCCATGCAAACAAATAATAACTAATTAAGAACTGCCCATGAATCAAGTTTAAATATATTCCTTTACCTATATAAAAAAAGAAATCAAATAATTTTAACATCTTTAGTAATATAATAAATTTTTTGTTTGGTAGAAACTTTCGATTATTAAGATGCCAGGACTATATTAATAAATAAATAATTTTTTTTATGTAAAACTAATATCACTGCGAATTGGTGGTAACTGATTTATATGATTCTTCATTGCCGTTACTCTTGTGTATACCGTTTATCCCTTTTACTTGATCCATTCGTACCATTGGTTAGATCCGCGGTATTATCTACATCCGCACTTGTCTCCATATCCGCACTATCTTTTCCGTTATTAAGATCCGCACTGTCTTTTACATCTGTTCCGTTGTTTACATCCGCGCCATCTTTTGTATCGTTCCGTTGTTTTTCCGCACTAAGGCCATTAGTTAGATCCGCACGTATCTTCCCTCGGCCGGCCCTCTCTAAAGAGCCTTCGGATAAAAGCCACGCGGGTCGATAGCTCACTTTGCCATTCTTATAACAGCTTGGTTAGACGCGTGTGGAAAGTTCTGATGAAGATACCTAAATTTAGATAAAATTAAATTTAATAAGGTTTTTGGGACAGATGGATTAATGATTGATTTTATTCCATTTGAACATTATGTATTGTAATATAACTTGGAGAAAACTTGAATTTATGGCAAATTCTAAGTAGGGGATGCTTTCAAAAGGGGCTTTAGATTATTCCAAATTTCTATATATTAAGTTCGAAATAAATCTAAAATATTTAAGAAAATAGCTAAATAATGTGATATAATACATAAAGGAAAGAATAAATTACCCTGGATATATAGGCTGCAGTAAGGTACCCGCCTCTGCAATATGTAGCTCCATATCTGGTGGTAGCTCCAGTTCAGGAGTGGAGAAACCCTAAGGATCTGTGGCCAATCAGCATCAGTGTTCTGAAAGAAGACAATTTTTGTTTATTTGAAGTAGCTGAAAACGCCCCAGGTATAGGTAACTATAGTTGGTTTGATTTATTAGAGATGTATAAATACACATCACATTATCGTCAGTTTGTGCCTGGTCCAATGCGGGTTGGTGTGTGGACCTACTTTTTACATGCTCATCCGACGATGGATCTTTACTTTTTAGATAATTGGGTGATCGGCCCAAATTGCCCTAACCAACTAGGAAACAGCAATGAAAATTTGATTCGAACCCACGACCTCCTGTTTCTAAAGCATACGCCTCCATACCATTAGGCTATGAAGTCAGTCTATGATATATTAGATTTAAATTCAATCGACTTAAAAATATAAAGCCAATGAAAGTTAAAGATAAAATGCCAATAACTATACGGGCTAAGCGAAGGTCCTATGGTTAATATATGTTTATTTACTGAAACTGATTTAATTTTAAAGGTGGTAGGCCACTTTTAACGGGGTGCTGGGGTGGAACCCCGCGATGTTCTTTCTGCGCGAAAAAAACACAGTAGGTGAAAAACACTACTGTGTTCCGTATGAAGGGTGTAGGGTATTTACTGCAAATATGAGATGTAAATCCTATGTCCCGATAGGCAGCGCGTTGGTAATAATTGGATTGCCGATGGCCAGGTGTTTGGGACCCCGACTTCATAAAATAGTTATCGTTTAAATCTTAATAAAATAAAAAAATCTTAAAAGCATAAAGGGGTCCTTATCGAAGATTATCGGCAAATCCAATCATACATAATTCTGTTATAAAGCATTTGGGAATTTAGTTTTGTAAAAAAAGAGATATTTACTGTAAAAAATATAGGCCGTGTTGCTATCTGAAAATTGGATGACATATCATAGTCTGAGTCGATAGCTTGTTGATTAAATCACAATAATACTATCGCTAAAACTCGGTCGATTGTACGCTTCTAAAGGAATGCCAAGTTTCCCACGCAGTTATCGCCACTGATTGCATGATTAAAATATAAAGATATTTGCACAGATTTGAAATACAGATATAATATCGAGGTAACGGTAATCGAACTGTTGGCAGGAAAACTAGAGCGAAGAACGATAAATATTTTTTACAAAATGTTAGTTACGTAATTAAACAATTAAAAAATATATAAATGCTCGGCCGCTTTACATCGCAAGTCGCTTTCTCTGGGTCCCATATCCCTATGTAGCAAATCTTTAAAAAATACGAAACATTTTGATGGGGTATTTTAAATAGATAAGAGGAAGGAAGGTTTAGTTTTATTATAAATCATGTTTGGAAATGATGGTGTTTTAATTTTTTCCATAATTTTTATAATAATTGCACCCATACAATTCCTCGATAAAGTGGGGGGGCTTTGAAACCGGAATCGTGGGTTGATCCGGGGACTCCAAATTTCATTGTTGCCCTAGTTGGTTGGGCAAGGGCCGATCACCCAATTTTCTGAAAAGTAAGATGATCCATGCGTGGATGGGCAAAAAATCGGTCCACCCACCAACCCGCATTGGACCAGCGTGGTGGGATACGGTCTAAAACCCCTAATGGGTAGCGGTGTATTAGGGAGGCCTATGTCCAGCAGTGGACTATCACAGGCTGATGATGATGATGATTGCACCCATGCGGAGCCGGGGCGGGTCGCTAGTTTACTATGTTTAGAGGTTGCAGGTCAAGTTTTAATAAGGGACCGTCTGGGGCGCTAGCACCGTGGTGCCTATTTCTGCCGCAAAGTTGTAGAGTGAAAACACTATCGTGTTCTGTTTTGAAGGGCACCGTCGCCAGCGTATTATAGCGAGTAAACGAGACGTAACATCCTATGTCTCACAGTAGGCAGCGCGTTGGTGATACCCCTGGTATTGCCAATGTCTATGTGCGTCGGCGATCACTTTCCATCAGGTGAGCCGACTGTTAGCCTGCTCTTCGGTAGAAATAAAAAAAATACATAAAGGCTTTGAGATCTGAACGGTATTTCTATTTTCACAGCAGTCTTTTGTATTTGCAAACTGTATGGTGTTATTAATTACAAGTTAAACGACAATCATCAATAAAACGTTGGTTACAAAAATCCACAGCTTATTTGACCCGCACGTATTGACAAGTATCCTCAATTGTCATAACCATAGTCCAATGTCGAATTTTCGATTTATTAAAGTTTAGCAGCGGAGAGCAATCATATACGTTTTAGTGCCATTGCAACTTGGCGTTACATTGTTTGTACTAGTTTCGCCCCGCGTCGTGGTTGAAGATAATAAATCATATCCATCAAGTAGTTTGAGAGAAAGAGTAACCAACATGCGTCGTTTAAAACTTACGCTTTTATAATATGTAGGATATACAATTAATTTTATCGCTGGTATAATAGATTTTTTAATCGACACAAAAAATATTTCTCTACTTATAAAGAAAAGCAATAGCTACTCACTTGCATAAACTTCAAATTCTCACTATACGGATCCGTCCGTCGAGTGCCCATCAAGCACGCTCTCAATCTACTATCGTCCTCCGTTATCCTCTGCAAAGCTGATTTCAGTTCGCCCTCCGTAACAACCAAACGCAGACCGTAGTGAATCTCTATTTCCTTCACAAAGTCCTCGATTTCGTTAAAGGGATCTTTGGTCCTGATATAAAGCACTTTGAGATCCTTGCTCAAGCCCCTCGTCTCGCACATGTTTCTCAACACATTCACTGTGACGTCCAACAACACGGTGCAGTCTTTGCCTCCGTTGAACGATAGGAACACTTCCTCCGTTTGAAACTGCGTGAAACATTTCTGAATTATCTGCGAAATTTACATTATATTTATAGGAAATCGTATATTATTCTTAACCGGGTCCGAATAATACATGGAGAGCCATAATACCGATACTACTTACAAATCACTCAAAAATTGATAAAATTACAAATTAGAGCAACGACACCTGTACATTACTTTATTTATATAAAAGTAATTCCTTAATTATATTGATAAATGTAAAACCCTAAAATATTTACATCGATAAATTAAAAAAAAATCATTCACATTGTTGGTTAGTTATTCTAATAACATTTCATAAATATTTCACGAACTTACTTGTTCCGTTTCCTCCAAGACATCTGTAAATTTCGGTAAATCCATGGCAACGTTTGCAAACTTTCTAGGCATTTGCCTTATATTGAACACACTGAAACACACAACATACTGATTATGTGTATATTAAAGCAAAACTGTACGAAAACTACAGTATTTAAATCTAATTATTCCTTTTAAAAGTAGTTAATAACTAAAAGGATGTGCTCAGTATGATTGTAGCTATTTATGTGTCTTTAACTTCACTCGCGTATGCTATCATGTTTATGTTGTCAAGGTTACATGTTAGTGTTATGCGAATTTCATCCCTATTGCTTATAACTTATAAACTACGAAAATTAACAAAATGTTAGCTAATTAGAAAGCTACTAAACGAAATACAAAACGAATTCAAATCTAATTGCTATTCGTTAAGACTCAAAATACTTTGTCTAAAAAAGCGTTCATTGCTGACGAAGTTTTTGTCCCACTTTTTTTTAAGAATATTGAACCTAAACAAGGTTTAAAGTTCGTCTGTAATAACAACTACAAACTTTTCAAGTCCAGAAATGGTAAAACAAGTAGATTATGATATTTGATTTAAAAAATGGAAATTAGAAAGCGTTTTTTTAGAATAATGCTAAAGCGATATGCGAAGTATATTTCTAACCAAGGTTGTTTGCCTACTTGCGTTCAGTTATGAGATTTAACGTTGTATTTACGACAGGGTAGGTACTTATTTCTGCAAAAGATTAATGACAGTTAAGATCTAACAATTCACTTTTGTGTATAAAACTCCAATATTAAATTATCTATTCAAATAAATAAAATTGGAGTGTCTATTTCGAACATTAAATTATCCAACTTTTAAGGATATATCGTGATATATACCCGATACATATAACAAGACAATATATTTTTGTCTGTCTGTTTGTTCTCCCTAATCTCTGGGATGACTGGTACAATTTGTAAGGGACTTTTTCTAAAGGATAAGTTTATACTTTTACTGAAGGATGAATAAAAAAAGGTAGCCTAGGTTAAATGGCAGACATTGTCAGTAACAACTAGTAAAAATAAATTTAAGAATGTCAATCATTTTAGTATACAAAGATATTTTTTTTAAATAAAAATGAGCAAAACAATTAAGTATTACTTAATAAAATTCAAACACTAGGAGATTATTAAGATTTAGGATTTAGTTTAATGTCAGTTTGCATCCGTTTATAAAAATAGTAATGTATTAAAAGATAAAAGATTGATGTAATGTAAAACGAAAGAAAAACCTATCTTAGTATTATACTAATAAAGTAACTGTGTTTCTTTAATAAATCACAAGACAGGAAGTACAACAAAGTTGCAAGTTGCAGAGTTAATCATTGTTTATCTGGGCGAGCCGAGAAGTCAGTTATGGTTCAATACATAGTGATAACCTAACGCTTAGTTAGGCTCATACATTATACACTGCTTAATAATAAATAGACCATAGAAAATGAAACTTTTGTAACACAGAACAATAGTTATAAAAAAATTACATTCTATTGTTATCATAACACAAAGGAAAGGTTTACTCTAAAGACATAGAAAAATATGTTAAATGTGTTGCATAACCAAGGGAAAAATAAAACAAAGATTTAATTTTCAATATGTATTATTTTTTTTTCCACAATGAATGATAAATATGAATATTATCAAAAAATAGATTTAACACTTAGATATTACTTAAATAACAGTTTTAAGTATGGTTATAATAACATCTTAGACACATAATTTCTTATGTGGAGGTTCAATGGATTCTAATTTACTTTTGAGGCCAAATATTATATCTTTATTTAACCTTATGGTAACCCTCATCATCTCTTTTTTAGGAGATACATTCCTAACATTGAAAATATCTAAAATGCCACTGGATATATCATATCCAATGTTATCTATAACCATTTGTTTTGCAACAGTTTTCGGTTCGTCACCAATAGCAAAACAATAAACATAAATAAGATTTCACAATTTAATTTGTCCATCAGAGTATTGTCTTCAATTAATCCATTGAAATATTTCAAGAATTCCACAGCCAATGCTGGCAAATTCATGGTTATGTGTATTTTAGTCTTTGTTTTATTTTCACTTGTACACAGATTAGTAAGAAATTTTTTAAATTCATTACAAATAAAATCTTTGCCGTCTTGGTTATAGGACTTGAAGAGGGACATGTTGACCTTGTTCTGTTTTGCATTATGATTCAACCACTTAAATGAGTCCGGATTCAGATCGTTGGCATATACAATGCACTTACGTTTTGCTGCCGGTATTGAAAATGGGCCTACTCCACAGAAAACGTCAAACAATACATCACCAGGCGCGAGGAACTCCAATATTCTCTCATGCTCTTTACCCAATCTAGGGTTCCAATAGACTTTGGAAAAGTCAAACTGGAAAGTACACAGATTCTCTTTAACAGTTACAACAAAATCTTCATCTCCAGCTATGACCTCCATACTAAAATTCCTATATGTATTGTCAATAACATTGTTCTTGTTAACCACTGTGCGACATGTCTTAATTTTGTCCACTAGCACTTGACCAATCAGTGGTCTATATTCTAGAAGATGATCTCTCAAATTTAGATGAATAATGTGCCCAATCTGGGAAAATCCACTCACAATTTCTTCATCCTCTGGTAAAACTGCTTTAAAGATAGTGTCGTATTTGAAATTTTCATAAGATATCTGTATTTCTTTTAAGTCGAAGTTCTTTTCAGTAACACCATACTTTTCCAGGGATTGATAATCGTCATCTGCGAAATCGGACCACTGAAGGATTTTCTCAGGATTTAAGTGGATAATCTTCTGTAGCTTAGCACTATCCTCTTGAGAAGATTGCACAGGTTTAAAGTTTTCCAGCTTTAAAATGTAATGCTTGCATATTGGCGTAATTTTCGACACTTGCTCGTCGCACACTTTCAGTATTGGAACCACTATATTACGCAAGAATTTCTCACGATTAAGGATTTTCATCCCACGAACACCGATCGGAACTAACGCGACGGGCAGTTTTGAACTCATTTTTACTCAAAATCTACGAAAAAAACATGGATATGATTTATAAACATTGATGAAACTGTAGTAGTCAGCGTATGAATTGAATATGGGTACTAACCTAAATATATCATTAAATTTGTGAGGCCAGTAAACTATACTAGTTATTTTTACACCTTTCACATAGATGGTTGTTAAGGTTTAACATATGTACAAAATTTTAGCTTTTAATTGTTCAAAGTTCGCGTGGACTGACATTGATTTGAAATGTCAAATCAAAATTTTTCAAATGATTATGACAACCTTATTTAGTTCTATCTGTGTAATCAGTGTTATAACTTATGTAGCCAAACATATTTATTATAACTCTTATAGTTAATTAATACTTCACCGAGATGTATATATTATTTTTATAAAATAATATAAATATCAAATACATAAAATTCTCGTGACAATGTTCGTTTCTATACTTGTTATGAAAGTTTGTATGCATGTTCAATAATTCTGAGAATCGCCTACTATCTATTTTTCAAACATAACTATATGTGATAACAATTTTTTTAAAAACTGTATGGCCTTTATTAAAATTTTATTATTATATTTCATTGAACAATACACACAACACTATATTTTCATTATTATATAACCAATCCTTGCTTTTTAATACTCATATTAATAATATAATGATTTTTTATCCCCCTCGATAACATCCATGAATATCACTTGGTAAGTTATCCCCTCCATGTCTACCGGTTAATTGAATTATTTATCATATTAAATTATTAAAATTAATATACACGACAAAACAAAGTTTGCGAGGTCAGCTAGTTTCTAAATTAAAAAAACTTATTGCAATGTAAGTTTTTGAAGTTATACTAAATTACTATATTAATCTGAGATACTAAATAAAACTGAGTGTGTTAATGTAAAACAACTCAAAATACAAATTATTTTTTTAAATAAAGAACAAGGGCACTTGAGCAGACTTTATTGTCAGAGCTGGTGCACGTTTTTACATCGTTCTATAAAAAAATTGTCGACCTCTATTTGAAAATTAACTTACGAAGAGTAACAAGAAAATCGACAAGTTAGATTTGTTCCTGCCAAAAAGAGGGCGAAAGTGGAGTGTGCAAGTGGGTTTCATTCTGACCAAGGCCTGCCAAGCTGGTATTTAAAATGGGTAGCTTGAAAAAGAAATAGTTCTTTCACCTTCCACATTACATGTAGGGCATGAATCTTTTTTTACAAGTATACAGAAACAGGTAATCTCAGTTGCTTACGTGTACGTGTGCCACGAAGCTTGTCCAGAACCTGCTAAGGAATGCAACTTCGGAAGGCTTGTGCCAAGGAAGCGATTCTGCACATTGTGACAGAGTGACCAGTCTGACGCAAAATTTACGTGGTGAAGGCGGATTGTCGTTTTGGTTGGTTTTCAATAGGTCGAAAAAATTACTCTAGCACTATGAATATTCGGAAGTGGAGGACATGGTAATTAGATCGGCCTTGAAGTCAAGAGAAGGGCTTTTCGGATAATGTTTCATGCTGTCAAGGTCAAAGTCAAAATCATTTATTCAATTTAGTCTCTACTGAGCACTTATGAATGTCAAATTTTATCCATTTATCACCGGTTCACAAACTCAGACGCGTCCAGAGAAGAACCGGCAAGAAACTCTGTAGTCTTTTTTTTAAATATTAGTACTTACAAATTTTACCAATACATTTTTTTAAAGTTTTGCAAGCGCAGAATATAAACTGGTTCCACACATCTTGGTCCTCAATATAATTTATAACAGAATAGTAGACTTTTTCTATAAGCGTTGTTTATACAACTTTACGAAAGCTCGAATCATTCAGTTGCGTTTGGCAGGCATTTAATTTATTATACATTCTTTATACTATTGTAAATGAAAGGTTTTTTGGTTCGGGTCAGTCTAAATCTGGGTAGCTCTAGGGGCTCAATTTGACCCCTGCACGGCCTAATATCTTTTTTAGCAAACATATGAATATTTTGACGCGCGTACATAATATTTTTCAATGTGTAAAGCGAGATAAAGTTAAAATTTCAGTTTTATTAAAAACATTACGTAAAGATTTCCGTGAACCAGGATCAGGAACAGAAAAAGTCCCAAAATTGATCCTTGAGGAACACCCATCTGCACAAGGGAGTCGGATGACAGAGTGTCATTTACGTTTACATATTGTTTTCTATTGCGTAGGTAAGAAGATAGAAAATCAATACCAAACCCGCGTACACCGTAATACTATAGCTTATTGATTAATATATCATGGTCCACACAGTCAAAGGCCTTGGAAAGATCACAGAAGATTCCAGTAGAATCACTGCGGTCCTCCCACGACGTAGAACATGAGAGACTAACTTTATACCAGCATTTACTGTTGATCTACCTCTGGTAAAGCCAAATTGGTGTCACTTAAAATATCATGTTTGGAAAAGTGTACTAAAAGTTGTTCTAACGAAAATTTCACTAAGTGCTGGCAGTATAGAGATTGGTCTATAATTTTCAACATTAACAACTTACAACCGATTTAAAGACTGGTATTATTTTACTGAATTTCATTAACTGTGGAATCTACAGGTACTTATAGATGCATTATATATTATAGCCCATATGAGGGATATATCTTGAATTATTAAATTTATTGCCCATGTTGATAAACCCACAAGTCTTCTGTTTTATTTTTATTGATTTTATTAAATGTCTTCACTATATCTATAGGCCCAACATTACAAAAATTAAAATCAGGAAACATACTGTATACAATTGTTTTACGTGTGATAACACTGAATTAGAACTAGAATTTAAGTGTTTTGTAGTTTCATGAGCTACCTCAGCCTTCTCTTTAACAGTTTTACCATGTATATTTAGTTCTAGGTCATTCCTCTGTTTTGTGTTTTATAACTTGCCAGGTAGTCTTGATTTTATTAGAGGATTACTTTATTTTATGATTTAAATACATTGCCTTAGCCATCAAACAAACTTGTTTAAATATTTTTATACATTGTCACATAGTTTGGAATTTTACATTTGATGTTAATGATTTTGATTCTATAATAGATATAAATAATCCCTGCTGCCTAATTCCCATAGAAGCCCAGTCACTGAAATTCAGTTTTTATTACTTGTAATAATTTTCATAGTATTGTAAAACTTTTAGTTAGTATTGTATTCACTGGAAATAATATTAGACAATGCTCCAAAGTCTTTATCAGGATCCAAAGTCAATTTTAGGTTTGGAAGCTTAGCTTTATAATTAGTATAATGATACTTAAATTGTTTTATTCTGTTCCTGGTAATAGGTCTATACGAGAAGGAAGGTTACTTATAGGAGTACTTAAAGGGATCTATATTTTTAAGGCTTTACGATCTAAACGAATACCGCTTAAGATAGCCTGATCCATAATTTTAGAATTTACAAACACGTTATCAATACAAGAAGCACAAGATGGTTTAATCTAGTTGGTTCATTAACATACATTGAAGATTGAAGCTTTTAAATAGAGTTAAAACTGCAATGTGTGCAGTGAGTCAGTTAGAATGTCTATATTAAAGTCTCCACATACAACAAATACTTCTTTGAGTTAATATTTTTCTTAGAGCATCCTCCATAATAATATAAAATGTCCAACATCACTTCTCTAGTGATGTTGGACATCTTCATAACAAAAAAAGTGTTTCTACCTACACGGCACCTGTGACGTCAAAGTTCAGATCGCACCAGCCTCAACAAAGCGTAAACAGAAGCCACGAGAACATCAAATCATTAATAGCAAGATCTTATCTTGTTGTGGGTAATCTTTTTTTGTTATAGTTATCAGTTATCTCGCTTTTTCTGATCACGATTTTCTCGCCTAGTACCTCTCATTCCTTTATTTTATCCACTAAGATGAAGAGTACTACGTGAACGATGTCAGAGTACACATAAACTTTGTGAACGTATGTGCCTCCTTAAATTATAATAAGATAATTTATAAAAATGTTCCTATTACCAACTACACTTGTTGTCGATATATAAGTAATAGTTAAATTTAAATATGGTTTTTTTAGTTTTTTTTTATGTAGGTACTAGTTTGTAATTGGAAATCACTTTACATTATACACTACTAGAATTTTTTATTTAGTTCCACCAACCCCCCTTGTGGGGGGAATTCCGTAAAATCCATTCTTAGCTGACCTCTACTCGGCGAAAGAAATATTCCAACCGAATTTCAACTCGAATTCGAAACCAAGTCGCTACGCCTTATGGTTCCAGAGATATCGTGATGAGTCAATATATAGGTGGGAATCTCTTTTATATATATAGATTTATATAATTGAGATATAAAATCTCCATTGAGTATTTTTACTATTTAACACAAAAAATATAATTTAATTAATAATATATAATAACATTTAACTACAATTATAGGTATAACTTAATATTATAACTTACCGACACTAGGTAATGGTGATTATACCGCAAAAATAATATTTCCCACTTTGTTTCGTGATAAATGGTTTGCATGGTTTTTATAGTTTTATATCTGAAGTATTATTTTGAAATATACTTATAAGGATTTGAATTATATACTTTAACGTTTACTGGGTCATCATCTACAGATAACATTGCATTGTTAATATTTACCACCTTCTTTCATGAGTGGTTAATCCACTCCAATACAATATTAAAATCAAGATATGTTTAAAGGAATTCCAGTTCTAAAAATTTTATATTAGTTCATGTTTATTGATATAAGAATCGTCAAAACAAATTGCTTACTGTACCTAATAACAATTTAATCTTTTAAAATTCCATTGTAGCATTTTTTATTGCGTACATAAGAAGGTATATGCTATGAAGAATAAATACATTTCATTCATCATTGACGTCCAACCGTAAACAGTAGAAGTAAATAACGTTCAGATAAAGACGTAAGAGTAATATGAAAATCAGTTAAAAACGTTAATTTTACTTAGTAACTTCTGTATAATGTAAACAAATAAATACAATTAGAGCACCTCTTTTTAACGTTAAAATTACCATTTTAACCTATTACATAGCGATATATAAACCTGTTATACATTTTATTTTATTATTTTTGTTTGTCTGTTCGTCTGTCAGTGTGTCAATTGGCTAATCTCTGGAATGGCGAGTCCGACTGTGATGAGAGTATTACTGAAATAAGACGAGGCCACTGGAGTTTGGACCTAGATTCTTCCGTCTTTCGTCTAGTTGATTATCTTTTAGAAGCCGAACCATTACATTTGTAAAAATTGGGTGTTTTATTTATATCGTAAATTAAACAAACTCAATATACATTAATAATTTTACACCTATGTTCCCGATCAAATAGCTTTGGGCTATCGCGCACTGAATATTAAGTTCTATGATATATTTTATGCACACTAAATCTTTGTATTAAACAATAGCTATACTGATTTCTTTAAAAAAGGGGTAGCAGTTAGTCCTTGTTTTATTCATTTTGTGTTCATTCTTCTCCGAAGTAAAACGGACATGAGATCACAAATTAATGGTAACGCTAAAAATGTTTACATATTATCAAATATTACCGGCCGCAAAGTACTTAGAAACGCAGAACAAAAGATAAATGAAAACAATGTTTTTAAAATGGATAACAAAATAAATACCATATTTTGTTTAAAGCCCCATTAATATTGAGCTCAATAACGGGCAATATTTCAGATGAGAAACATCGTCATTTGCGAATTGTAGGCACTACAGGTAAAATGAAACCATCATTTTTAATCGAAACAAACAAGTGACGTTTATGGTTATTCGAGTCCTGTTTTTAAATTTAATACTCTTGTTATGTTGAATTTTATGAAATATTTCACCTTTTAAAAATTATATTTATACGTTTGACTTTGCTAGCGGTTACATTTTCAAAATCTAAATTTGTAAATAAATTCTAACAATGTGTTATGTTCTTGAATATGAAAAGTTACAGTTTTATTTCTTTCTTTTTGTGCAAGTACTGAAAAAATGTTATATTGATTACTTAATTAAGACTCACCAACGGCATAAATATACGGTCACAAGTATAAAGAAAGAAAAGGCTGAGTATCTCATACGTTAACCGATAATAGGTATGTTAGTATTTACAATAACGTAAAAAATTAAGAAACAAATAATATTATAAAAAGGGAACAAGTGTACATGAGTTATCACATATAAAACGAGAACGATTCCTACGTAACTAATTACAATCAAAATTAGTTACAAAATTGAGACAGATTGATAAATGATTTTTTTGATTTTGATAACTTTTTAGACTAAAACAGTAGCATGATAAAGTCGCTACACATTCGGAATAAAACCGATTATTTAGTTTCAATCCAAATACTTTGTTGTAATATTGAGAATCAGAAACAGAAATCCAGTAATCCCAAACGATCCCAACCTTAAGAAAAGAGGCTTAATACAAAATTATCCTTGGAGCTTTTCCTTGATTCATAATGAGCGTATTGTTAGGATTCAACGCGCTTATATTCAACCATTTGTGTGCACGACTGCTCCGTATTGCTTCCAGCTCTCGCCTGCTCTTTATATACTCTAATATCGGAAATAATACGAAACTAGACGCAGTAAATATATCGCCTTATTTACTCTTATCATGTTACTTTACAGACAATCGAGTGATCAGCTTGCATTGCCCCAACCAACTAGGAAACAACAATGAAAAGTTGTTGAATCCAATTGATTCGAATCCACGATCTCCGCTATCTTAAACGCAATCCCGTACTATTTAAAAAAAAAGTATGTCAAAAAAATATACAAATAATTAAACATTTGAATAGTAAAATATCAACAAGAAAATAGCGGCCAAGGGCATTGGAATTCAAACTATATAACTGAATTTAAATTATTACGAGAATATCAAACGCGTTTCAGCTACTATTCTTCTATAACTTCAATATCTCATAAAGTCAAGATAGTAATAATTATTTTGCTGTTTTGTGTGATCTATTTTTCGCAGAAAGATATAAATAGATTCGAGAAAGAGCCTTCTTAACTAAAAATAATTACAGTGTAGGACCTTGAAATATTTCGATAGTTTATAAATTCGATACCACTAGGTTTATGGTTAGGGTTTACTCTTGGTTCCTCAGCGATTCAAAGGTTAGGTCTTGGCATTACGCTATAAACTGTCCTAGAGATAGTGAAATCACACTAGATAAAGCCACTCTTGAAATTCTAATAGGGTCGTTACTGAGAAAACAATTTTATGCTGATTATTATAAACCTATAAAAAACAAAAATCTTAGTAAAAAGTTTCATTGATACCACTTGATGAGTTTTCGATAAAAAAAGTTAAGTATTGCAGTTTTGCTTTGACGTCGTCCTTTGCCAAATTTATTGCTTTAAGAGTTTATTTAATTTAAAATTAATTAGTAAAGTTTCGAGCTGTTTGATTTATATAATTTAGCGCAATAAGCATTTTAAATTATTGAACGTTTTGTATTCGCTGGTGACATATATTCAAAATATGTATCTCTAATAGTTGATGCCTCGAGCCAGTGGATAGGATGTGCTTTGAAACCGAGGTCGTGGTTCGAATCTGCAGGACTCACAAATTTCATTGTTGTTTCTAGTTGGTTAGGACAATTTGGGCCGATCACCCAATTGTCTGAAAAGTAAGATGATCCATGCGTCGAAAGGGCATGTAAAAGTCGGTCCACCCACCAACCCGCATTGACCAGCGTGGTGGGATACGGTCCAAAACCCCAAATGGATAGAGGTGATTAGGGGAGGCCTATGTCCAGCAGTGGACTATCACAGGCTGATGATGAATAGTTGATGAGTTATTAACAGTCCACAAAAAGATCGCTAAACGTACGTTATGACAGAACTATGGGTAGCTTTATCACTTTTTAGCTATTAAATTGTACTTGATAACTTTTCATGATAATAATTTGAATTAACTTCCACTTTTATATACATCTGATATTCTAAGAAGTTCATTTCATTAGAGATACTCCTATAAAATTCTTATCTACATAAAAGCTGAAACGTTTTATATACCTATTGAATAGGGAACTACAATTGTATTGATTTATAAGGTATAAAAATCTTTTTTCTAAAAATCGGTCCAACGGTCTAATCCAACAACCACATTTTTATATAGTTCTTTAATAAAGTAATATTTGAGCTAACTTTATGAATTTTATTTTCATGTTAAACTGACTTTTTTTCTAAACCTTTTTTCATCTGCTTGGCCACAAAACTACGTGGACGTACTAAACTAAAATAAGTAACATTCATCATCATCAACCATCAACAAGTGGGTTGGTGGGTGGACTGACTTTTTACATGCCCATTCGACGCATGGATCATCTTACTTTTCAGACAATTGGGTGATCGGCCAAATTGCCCTAAGCAACTAGGAAAAAACAATGAAATTTGTTGAGTCCCTGCAGTATTCGAACCCACGACCTCCGGTTTCTAAAGCACACTCCCTTACCACTAGGCTACGGAGGCAGTAACATTACATACTTTTAAATGTATGTAGAATTCGCATAAAAAAGAATACAAATAAATAAAGCTGCACTGGAAAAAGACGTAAGTAACGCTATGTTTATTTTTATAACTCAATTATTAAGTAACGCACGTCCCATTTATTTGCCGTTGACTTTCCAATTTTCGGTACCATATAGCTGGGAAATGTCGTTATCGAATTTATACCGTCGATGGCAAACAATAATTTTCAGAATTGAGTGAAGAGGATGAATGTGCGCTTTATATTATGGATTGTCATTCATTATTCTGGGTTGATTGATTTTTATTTTTTTGAGCTATGGAAATTTTAAGCGAACACATATTTTAAAGTGATTTCCGAGCTTTATACTTTATGTTTATATATACGACCTTACGATTCTGGTTATGATAAAATTGACATAATAAACAGAACACAAATTACCAAATGTCCACCAACACCTAGATAATTTTAACTTCGTAAAATATTTATTTGTTTTACATGTTTACTGAATCGAGTTTGATTTTATAAACAATTAAATTTACATTTCTATTGATTTTAACGTTTTACCTCTAAATTTAATCGCGACATCGAAGGGATATTTTAGTAACAAAACGATTTCGGAAAATTACCCTCATAATCATCATCATCAGCTACCAACAGTCCACTGCTGGACTTATGCCTTCTTCGTTGAGCGGCAAGACGGCCGATTCCCTGCTACTCGCCTCCAACTTCAACCGGCTACGGCACAGACTTCTCCTGTTTCCAACAGTGGCCTCCACTCTAAAACCTTATTGGCCTATCGGCACTCCGTTCTTCGGACTACATGACCGGCCGACTGCCACTTTAACGAGTAAATCCGTTGCACTATTTCGGTGGATTTTGTGCTTTTTCGAATGAATTCATTGCGGTTTTTCGTAGAGCTAAACTTGTGGACTATTCCCAAAGTCAGAGACTACGTTTCTGCCCCGCAGTTCATCACGGGTACGCATTGGTTAAAGACTTACGTCTTTAAACTCTGCGATATTGGCAACGTGAGAATATGGTTTCGCTTCCTAAATGCTGCCAAGCCCATCTGAATCCTCGTGTCAGCCTCCCTCTCTAAGCTGTGACCTAACCTACCTGCCTACGAACTGCCTACGGTATACATATTCATAGAGAACTTCGAGACGAACTATTGACAATAGAAGAACTATTCACATACCTCGGGAGAACGTGTTCATCCTGTCGATCATGTTCGTTCATTCTGAGTCCGATACGTCGGGAGGATTAATTTAAGCTGTTCAACATCTCCTGTAAGCACTCTAATGATTCAGCCAGTATGACGATATTGTCAGCAAAACGGAGGTGTGAAAGGTACTCATTGTTAATATTTAGGCCACATCCAGTCCAGTCTAAGTTCTTATGACGTCCTCCAACGCATTAGTGGATAGTTTCGGAGATATAGGGGATATTACCCATGGCTCACTCTTCGGTGCAAAATAACCAACCTAACATTTAATAATCTCTTTTTAATATATAGCAGTTGTCATACCAATAAACATTGGTTTAATATTGGTATATTTCACTTTAGTTTTTAGTCAGAATATTGAAGAAGCGATGGTAACAGTGACATCTTGAGCAGATGTTTAAGCTCCCGCGTTCCAAGGCGGTTCTCATCGCCCCCAGGAACCGATTAGTAACAGTCGCCACATCGTTGGGACCGCGGTTCGTCAAATCCGATGCGATGATCTTTAGGAGACACAGAAGAATGCTTTACACGAATGTTGTGATAGTGAGGCCTTCACTTTAGCAAAGTGTGTTGTACTTAGTTCTGTGAGTTGAGCAGTCCATGAACTCTATGTTAGGTAAAGCTTACCATAGACAAGGGTCTGGAATCATAACTTCATAGTAACGAAAAGAAAGATGTTCAAGAAGTTGATGGATGCAGGCGGTTTAGGATTGTTTTTACGACCCTTTAAGCGGTTTATGGAGGAGGCATTCTTCTGCACTTGCAAAGGTCGATATGTATGACAAATCAGATATGATATTATTGTGCATTATTATTCCACTTAAAACATTTATTAAAAACATCATCGATTGTCCTTAACACATTTCTTTAAATTGTAGCAAAAGAAAGCAGCAAAATTGTAGCGTGTAAAGGAAATTTCAAAAGAAAATAGCACAATTTTAGTTCAATTTGTTGAATTGACGACAGCCATTTTTTTTAATTTATTAATCTTTGTAGAAGGATGTACACAGGTGAGCTTAATGCCTTAGGCATTGTCCAACAGCTGACCTTAAGAAAGTTTCGAAAAATCGAAGCTGGTGCACAATTATTTACTGACCAAACTAAACAGAGCGTTGAAGAATTCACTAAAGTATCATATGAACACCCTTAAAAAAATCTTTAAATGTTTTATTTAATATTCTTGAAAGTAACCTTAACTTAAATTTTTTTAACAAAATGGGCATTAAAAAAACTGAACTGCCTGACTGTTTATTAGTGTTTACTATAATAAATGAGGAAATAATATTGAAAGATAAATAAAACAGGCGTATACAATATAAATAAACACGGTTTTATTATATATAAGAACTTTTAATTTAAGTGCCTCTTCAATTTAAACACGCGTAACGTTGATTTGTTCTTGATTACTAGCCTCAAGCCAGCATCAAGAACTTATTGATCTATCGTTTGAATTATTTTATCACAGCCCAGGCAATATTTTCTAAAATTGAAACAGACATTTGTTTTATTTACGCGATTATATACACATCGAATCTACTAATTTACGGATTTTTGGCGTTAGTTCTAAATAAGCATCCATGATCATTGTTCAGTCTGCCCGTGATCATGGATGCTGGGAAGAGTCCAAAATGTAGGGAATAAATATAACTATAACTAACGACAAAGTGCCTAAAGCATAAAAGTACACAGGCGCTGTACCACGGTGCAAGAAGTATAGATTTTTTTTTTTTTTACGCCAGGCAGAACGAGCAGTCGGGCCACCTGATGGAAAGCGTCACGACACCTATAACATTGGCAATAGCCAGTGGTATCGCCAACGCGCTGCCTACCGTGAGACATAGGATGTTAAGTCTCGTTACCCAGTAAATAGCTGGCTACGGTGCCCTTCAAACCGGAACACAGCAGTGTTTTCACACTACTGCTTCGCGGCAGAAATAGGCACCGCGAGTGGTTCACCAGACGGATCTCCTGTAAACAGGGGACCTACTACCGGTAAAAATATATGATAAATAAATATTAATATTCTACACAAGTTTGTTGGCTAATACATTCTTCTGTGGATTGTCTTCCTTGAAAAATCAAGACTCGCTTATTCTGATCAGATTTTCTTTCTTACGGAAATAACCTGCCAGTTGAATTAAACAAGAGTCTTAACTGGTTGATGCCGATTATATATTAAACTTATATTAAATTTAGTTTTTAATTACAAAATTGTAAATTTATAGTTTAAACAATAACAATATTGCAATTATTAATTAATTATAGTAACCATCTATTATGCAATAAAAACTTACTCAATTAAAAATCTTTTTTTACAATTTTATTTGCAAACCAATTTCACGTGAATATGTCCATTTTTACAGAGTAAATAAGTAGCAAAAAAGTAATAAACTGCCCACGTACGTTACGTGTCGCACAATACACAAATAGTGAGCGTTTGCACATGGACGCTTTCGGCTGCTTTCATTTCACGATGAGTTTTTCTAAGCGATGCCCGACGTCTGTTTGATTAAACGCCGCCATTTATATTTACGAAAGCTGCCGAATGAAGACATTTGTAATCTGAGTTTAAATTGTTTTTGTATTTACAAAGGCTCTGACTGTTTCAGAATGTGCTGTAAACAAAAAGAAAGCGGTTAAAGTTAGACTTAAAAGAAATAATTATAGGTAACGATTACGTACAATTAATTATTTAATTTCATTTCACTTCAAAGTCTAAAATACATCGATTATCTTTTGTAATAAACGTATGTGACAAATGTAAAGTTTTTTCATCACACATCACATCATCAGTCTTTTGATAGTCCACTGCTGGACATAGGCCTCCCTAATACACTCCTATCCATTAGGGGGTTTTTGGACCGTATCCCACCACGCTGGTCCAATGCGGGTTGGTGGGTGGACCGACTTTTTACATGCCCATCCGACGCATGGATCATCTTACTTTTCAGACAATTAGGTGATCGGCCCAAATTGTCCTAACCAACTAGGAAACAACAATGAAAATTTGTTGAGTCCCCGCAGGATTCGAACCCACGACCTCCGGTTTCTAAAGCACACGCCCATACCACTAGGCTACGGAGGCAGCTTTTTCAAGAAAACGTTTTCGGGAGTTGCTTCTTGAGTTATGTATTATGAGATATTTTTATTGCTAATAAATCATTTTAATTCTCGTTAAAATTGAATATAAATATCGATTGTAATATAGAAATCGAGAATATAATATAGAAAAGGAATTGATTCTCGTATTATAAGGAGAATTTTTGATTATTTTTAATCATACTAAAATTAATTTGTGTTTAATTAAATAAACCAAACTTATTTACTCTGAATTATCACTACATTGAAATTATAACACGCTGCATTAACATGACTTGTGTTATCAAAAATACGTCAAAAAGACGATGATAATTAAAAACACAACAAACGATAACACGCATAAAGTAAGACAAAATAAAAACTGTTATACATCGTCAGTAAACAATTATCTTATCTTATTTATATTTAAATACCCAGACTGCGTATTAAAAACAATTTGAGATAATGATAAATTTATTCACAAACCGTTTGGAATCTTTTAATACAATTTATTCGTGCGAAAATGCTTTACATGTTTTTTGTTAGCAAAAATGCCCGTAATCAGGTAATGTATGGCAGTTATAGTATAAATGGGCAATGAACACTTATTATTGTCACTATTTGGAAGAAGATACTATCGAAGTCTTTAACATGTTGCTGTTAATATTAATATCATTAGTTTCGATTTTGTTTTTTGTTTACCTGCATGGTAAGTACAATGAGAGGTACTGGTTGAAGCGTGGCGTGCTTTTTGACGCCGATAATAAGAGTATGGGGTACATTGGGACTTTATGGCGAAAGACTATTCTATGTTCGAGGCCGTGGGTAAGCTGTACAGAAAGTATCCAGATGAACCCGCAGTCGCCGTGGGATCGTTATCCAGACCTACAATTATAATCAGAGATCTGACTAATTTAAATTACGTTTTGAGTGTAGATTTTGAATCCTTCAGTGGCACAGGAACGGACCCACCGGAAAATGATAAGCTCACAAAGAGTGTGCTTTTCATGAGCGGCAACGAGTGGAGGCTGATGAGGCAGAGTATGTCGCCGTTGTTCACCGCGGCGAAGTTGAAGAACATGTTTTACATAATGGAGAAGAGTTCTCAGGATTTCATTGAACTGCTAGATAAACCGGAGGCGCAAGAAGCAGATACCTTCGACAGTCTAGCTGGTTATGTGTGCGCTTCGATTGCGGGTTCCGTTTTTGGTATAGGCACGGAGTCAGTCTTTGATTCACCCTTTTTAAAGATGTCGCGGAAAGCTATGGAGCCAACGTTTGAATTGAATATGAAATTTGCATTACTATCTCTCATTCCTAATATTTATAAAGCGCTTAAAATAAAAATATTCGGTGCTCATGAAAAAGATTTTATCGGAGCTATTAGTCATGTCATTCGAGAGAGAAAATTGAATGACACGAAACGTCATGACTTTGTTGACTTATGTGTGGCCTTGCAGGCGAATGGGACCTTGAGGGACGCCGAGACCAATTTTGTTTTGGAACCCACCGATGAACTGCTGGCTGCGCAGGCCTTTTTCTATTTCGTAGCGGGAGTAGAACCATGTGCCACAGCGATATTTTACACGATGTTAGAGCTAGGTAGAAATCCTAAAATACTGCAACGCGTTCATGCCGAAATCGAGAAAGCATTCGATAAGGGCCAGGGTAAATTGTCTTACGATGACGTCATGGAAATGGAATATTTGGAGAAAGTTATGAACGAGGGGCTAAGAATGAATCCACCGGCTGGTTTTGCAACACGCACATGCGTCAAAGACTCAACTTGCCAGTCGGCAATATTAGAATCGAAAAAGGAACACACATTTATATACCGCTGCATGAAATACAACACGACCCTAAATATTTTCCGAATCCGGAGGTTTTTGATCCAGACAGATTTGATGGCGGTGCAGCGTTGAAGGGATATATGCCATTTAGCAAAGGAAATAGACAGTGTCTAGGTGCAAGATTTGCTCGACTTCAGGTAAAGACTGGTCTTGCTTTCGTCCTACGATATTATACTGCTGAAACAACAGTATTGGGACCAAGGATTACATACAAAAAGCAGCCTTTCCAAGTTACTCCTGACAATGTCAAAGTGAAACTTATTCGACGCCCCATAAATAAGTAAGACAGGAATCTGATAGTTATTTAACAAGACGTTAATCTAAGATGTAAAAAATATAGTTAATACTTTAATATCCTTTACGCTATTCCCGTAAAGTTATTAAACGTAAGGAAATACGTTAAACTGTGTTATTTGTAATTTAATATATAGTTGTAATGTTTAGTTAATAACGATATCATAAATACACCACTTCTATGATAAGTACTAAGCAAGAATTGAGTTTTTTTTATTATGCTATAGCAATCCTTACTTTATAATTATTTAATTTATATAACCACTTTTCGACGTGTTTTCGACGTTCATTATATATATTTTATTTCTGACGTTTCGGACTCTTTCCAGCTTCCACGTCACGATAAAACCGAATTATTGAAATAGTAAAAAGGGAATTTATTAATCCTCACTTCAATTAAAAGTTATTAAGATTGCTTCGAAATCATTATAACTGGAGTCCAATTTCATTATTGTCTAAATGTATGGACAATTAATAGTAATAAATAAAATCACATACCGAACAAAGAATGTACGTTATCTAAACACTCGTGGCTGATAACCACATAATCATTTGCTCTTTTGTACTGATTGTGTTAAGCAGACGATTGTGTAATTATTTCAAAGATCGATTAAAACATAATCTGTACTTATATATATTTTTTTCCTTAACCTTTCGATGAACACTGGAAAAAATCATAAACGCTAAGTATGTTAACATTTTTATGTACTTCAAAACGAAAAAAAATGTTTTAACAAACACAAAAACCACTTAAAGACATCCCACGAACAGAAAAATAAACGTGGGGCATAACTTTTATACGAGTTTTAAACATTTTATGGTTATACTTATTTCTTAAAAATATTTTATATTTTTATAAATTATATTTCGTTTTGTTAAATGTATCCATCGGTAATATATTGCACTGTATTTTTTAAAAACTACTATTGTGCAAATAGACACTCCAATTTTGTTTATATGTATAGATTACTACAAGTATTATATTATTGTTTAGCGTTTATAATCGACGTTTTAAATTCTTTCCAGCGTCTATGATTACGGACAGAATAAGAAGAAATATAAAACAATAATTGTCATAATACCTCAAGTTTTATGCCATCTACGCTTGAATTTTCAAATTATTGGATCCCACGCAGATGGTAAACACCAACCGACCTCTCTATAAAAGTTACGATAATTGTTATTTTTATATGATTTCTCTTTGAGTTCCCCTTGCGTGTTTGAATCGTGATTGCGCGTGATCTCTGGTTTCTAAACATATATAAGTACATACTACTAGGATACGCAGGCAGTTATAAAAACGTATAACTGAATTATTGCCGTAGATCGGGGCATCAATTTTACAAAAAATATTAAATAGATTTTATACAACTTAGACCATACAAAGCCGTAACTGTAGTACGAGCATTACTGGGTATTATATACGAATGTTTGACTTATATATATATGTATTTATGTTTATTTATTTTAACAAAGTAAATACTGTTATCAGTATAATAATATAAGAATTATGTAAAAGACAATCATATCGGTAATAAGATAATAATTATAAATTAAATCGATATGACGAAATAGTAACAATTACTACTATTCGATATACAATTTAAAAATCAGTTACATTTAACACTAAAATTAGCCATTACACAAATAACATTATAGAATAATATAACGGAATAAATCGACGAAGAAACATGTAAAACTTTAACAAAATAACTTTTCAAAAGTTAAACATACATTTTACATTATAAGCATTCATACGTTTTGTGACGTTTCTTTATGTATATATAAAAGCTTTTCATAAGTGACCTTTTTGAATTAAGCTTATATTTTAGGTTTTCGTTTCCTCGAAATCTTTTAATCTAATATTGAAATGATTCTCGGTTTGACGATAAAAATTCCTAAATTGCGCACACAGTCTTCAGTGAACCTTTTTGGCAGCATTATGAATATTTTACAGGGGGGCGTGAAATGTGAGATGGAAAGATTTTTAATAAGCGACTCGGTAGGATTGCTTGGTTCTCCGCCAATGCAATATTATGAAGGAACAGTTTATTAGTATATCAAATATAAGTGTCAAGGTACATATAATTAAATACCTACCGTACCGTATATGTTATTAATTTCCCTGTTTTTATTACTGATGGAAGTGGACAGGTTTTAGGTTATTGAGGCACGTGGAGCATTTATTAAGATGGTAACTGACCATTACCACCACCTAAGAAAAAATTATCCATATATATATAGCCATACGAACAATATCTCACGTAATGGTACTCTGGTGATCGCCGCTTATGGAGATAGCAGTCAGAGAGCGGGCTCTTTAAAGGGTACTGAAATACAATTCATCACAGGCTCGTTTTGGTACTGAAATAATATTTAAAATGTTGCAGCAAGATGATGTTTATGGTGATGTGAGTTGTACTTGGCGATCTATCTTAACGTATGTAAATGTAAAGGAAAGACATATTTTATATACTTACTAATACATATATAAGACATATTAGAAATTTTTCCAGGTCAGAAAAAAGTCACGTACACAAAATATGAATGATGAAAATTATTAATAAGAAAATCGTTTATAAAGCACTAAATTTTGTATATATTTATTATCATAAAGTATGATTTAGTAAGTTGAAAAGTTAAGTTATGGCTAAAAAATATAAACATTAGACTTTGAGACCCATCATCATCATCAGCCTATGTTAGTTCACTGCTGGACGTAGGCGTCCCCTAATGCACACCTCCAGTAAAGGCGTTTTTTTGAGACTAGAAAAAGAAAACTCTTATCATCGTATAAATCGATTGTTTCAATATGCGTGATTCATCGACCTCAACTGAAACAAAGAGTGGAAAAGGTATCGTATATCATATCGGCTCTTGATCAAGATATTTCCATTTTTTAAAAGCAATACCCTTACCAATATAATAACGATGTTCGATATCTCGATTTTGAACAATATAGTAACATTAAACAGAATCTCGAAAATTTTTAAGTAATACTAGGAAAACAGCAATTAAATAAAAATGGTTAAATAATATGTTGGTCGTAATATAATCAGATCGTTACATTACACAGTATGTGCTACATTTTACACCTTATGATTAGGCACTGCCAAAAAGTTCCCTACGTTTTGCTATTCTTTTCAGGTTTAAGTAATATTCATGTGTTTCCGATTATCGCCGTGTCATAATTCTTGTAATAAACTTACTTAAACACAAAAAGAAATAGTCGCAATCAATTAATGTCTTAACATCACCTATGTTAAGACCTTACGTAAATATTAGTAGATTTTATTCGAACAGACGATGGGCATCGCCTAAAAACACATCGACTAATAAAAACAGACGAAAGTGTTAATGTGCAAATGTTTGGCATTCGAATACAGTGCGACACGTAGCAATAATAAACCAATGAGATATGACATGAAGTGGATTGTAACCTATAAATATCGATATGGGCAGTAACTCAAAGAAAGGTACATATCATTCAAGTTGGTGGATGTCCGGCGTTACAGGGTTAGACAAAATCCGCAACCAGTATGTGCGAAGAAACCTAGGCGTATGTGACGTCACCGAAAAACGGCAGGAGAGTAGGCTGCGATGGTATGGCCACGTGATGAGGAGGCCACCTGAATACGTCAGAAATTTGGCACTGCAGCTTTCCATCCCTGGTCGTAGGCCAAGAGGTAGACCCGAAATTAGATGGAAAGATGTAGGAGCCAAAGACATGGTAGAATGCGAAGTTTCCAAGGAGGATGTCGAAAATAGGGCGAAGTAGAGGAAAAATATAGAGAAGCTAGAGATAGAAAGAGAGAAATAAGATAAACTACTAAGACGTTCTGTGATATTGAACTATTTTAAAATAATACGTTTCTGTATTAAATAATCCATTATTTGATAACTAATAAAACATCTCTGCGAATACGAGAGGAGCATTAAGCAAAATTTAAACGAAAATATGACTTATATTTTATAATGAAGTTCATTTATTCAAGAGGTTCAAATAATTAATTATCATAACTGCTTTCCGAACTATGCGTTATAGTCGAGGATATGCGAAATGTAATTTTAATCTACATATAAGAAACAGGGTGATATTGCTAATAAATTTCATAAGGATCTTTACGATTTTGTATTACATATTTTTATTGTAGTCTTTGTGAATTATTTTCAGTAGAGATACATTTACACACCATTGTAAGAAAAAACTTATAATATATTATATAGTGTGTATTTTAACAAATACTGTATAAAACGATAGAGAAATAAACTGAAATTTAAACACAAGTACAACAATTAAGTTTCGGTATTAATTCGAAATTATAGTAGAGAAGCGAACATAAGTGGTAAAATTCTAACGCGATAAATTCATTATGAATCGAGCAGGAAAGCTCCCGGCTACAGCTGCTATTAAGCATTATATCTCTTGAGATGGTTTCGTATTAAACGAAAACGCTGGGATCAATTGAGGGTATATACAGTATATTATAGTATTTTCAACTGGAACTTATATTTACGTGTTAATTATTACATTTTACGAAACATGAGGAATTCCTACATTACTAATTGCATGATGATTATCCTCAAATAAGAACTACACATGACGATAATAATGTTAAGTAGATACTGGGTGAAAAAACTCAGATCTTTGAGAATCATATAGTGTGAAAAGAATGTCAAAAAATTGACATTGAAAAAGATAAACTTAAATAAATGTTACATATTATTAGTCAAAACCCGAAAATTAAAACGAGAGGTTTAAAGCAATAAGTCCAAAATAGATATTTAAATAAATCTAGGCAAATTATCAGTCCATCTTGTAAATAAATAAAAAAAATATAACATAAATATTAAAATATTAATAACGCATTGCGATATTTTTTTGGAAATTTATAAATAATACTCACTACATTACTATCAGTAATTTTAACGTTTTATATTTCTAAAACGAAAGCGTATTAACACTTCTATACAATTTCTAGGTTCAACATAAAAAGTTTTTCGTTAAATTATAACTATAATTAGATGGTGTAGAGATTGTTTTTTTTATAATTAAAAATTCTAAATTCCATAATAATAATTATATTACAATTTTATTTATATTATTCTAAATTAATATCTTTTATTTATATATTATATTTTAACAAGTCATCAATTTCCGATGAAAACATATTTTTCCGTTAACGAGTCTGGCTCTAGTTCTGAAGATAGTTTAGTTCTGTTCCACGCCTATTGAGTGACTTTCTCATTGAACAATTTCCTGTTGCTACTTATGAACCTATTGAACGGTGTCACATAAATGCAAAAGTATCCTAGCCACTATACTGGACTTATGTGACGCTTTCTAACTGTAACATGCACGCCATCCTGGTCTCTGAGAGTTGGCTCAAGCCGCACCTGCCTTCAACAATGTACGCTCTTTCTGGCTTCGTCCTTATTCTAACGATCGCGTCGATAAAAGAGGCGGTGGAGTGGCAATATCTAAGACAAGACCTCAAATTTAATTACTCCTCATACTCCCTCAAAATTACTCAGCTTCGAGCCGAGTACCTATTCATAGAGGTCACCGTCGTGGCGCTAAAATCGTATTAGGCGTTGTGATATTGCCTCCAAAGTCGACTATTTCACCGATTTCGAATTGGTCCTAGAATCTCTGGGTTCAAGGTACCTCACCACGTCATCATGGGAGATTTTAATACGATCTTCTACTCGATTCCCCATGTACCCTCAAACTCTTGCACATTATATAAGTCAAGTTCTTACAAAATTTTACCACTGCAACCTACCCATCATAACCCTACCAGTGAAGATACTGGCTTGATCTAATCCTTCTTCTAATCCTCTATGATTCTCACATGTCATTACACCTGCTCCTGGCTTTTCTCACCATGACCTTATTTTCTTTCCTATAACTTAAAACCCCTAAACCTAAACCCAAAGTTCTGCACTTCGTTCGTTTCAAAATTAATCTTGATCAATTGGCGAAGATGCTAAAAATATTGTATGGCAAACCTTTGTTTGAGAGAACTCGATGGACAATAAAATTTATATTTGACGGTCTTATTACTAAGTTATTTGATATACATGCACCCATAAAATGTGTGAAAATGCAAGCGTTACCAGCTCGATGTAGCTGACTGAAGGCGTAAAATGGCGATGAGGCGTAGAGATCAGGCTTTCAGGTTTTTCAAAATCATCGCTGTGAAAGCAATTGGTCTAAATACAAAATAGCCAGAAATCGATGCAACCAGATGATACGCAACAAAACGCCGACATATTCTTGATAATATTTCATCTTCAAATCCTGCTAATATCTGGAAGTTTCTTTGCAACCCTGGTATCTGGCAAGTCAGCATATTACAAACCTTCCCAATTAATCACTTTAGATGATCTAAATCATCATTTCTCAAAGTTTCCTTAATAGATCATCTAACAGTAAGTAAAACTATCTCTTATTTAAATGGTTTGTTGCGCTCCTGTACCAACACTTTTCTTTTTCCAGTTTCTTCTGAAGAAGTCAAAAACCATCCTGGCAATCAAGTCTACTGCAGTTGGACCAGACCAAATTGGACGAAGAATGATTCTTCCATATTGATTATCTCCTTCCTGCAATCACACATCATTAATTTTTCCTTAGTCCAGATCCTTTCCTTCCTCATGGCGTAAAAGCATTTGTCCGGCCTATTCCAAAATGTTCTAACCCATCACTTCGCACATTATCAGACCTATCTCCATTTTGCCATTTCTTTCTAAAGTTCTTGAGTCTTGTGTTTTCAAACAATTTTTTATTTTGTTTTTCAAAACAACTTAATTAGCTCCACTACAATCGGGCTTCAGACCTCAACATAGCACAACAACTGCCCTTTAAAGTGACTGACGATATTAGGAAAGGTATGGAGATATTACAACTTACCTTACTAGTTTTAATAGATTTCTCAAATGCCTTTAATACCGTCAGTCGAGATCTCCTTGCCATCCTGTCACATTTTATGGTTTCTGAGGCGTGGAATGTTCTCTTCTTATCTTCGAGGCAGTCAGAGTCTGAGTTTTGAAGGCTCGACATCGAGCTGGTTGCATGTAAAAATGGCGTCCCTCAAGGCGGTATTCTCTCCTCTTTATTTCTGTCTTTATTAATCTTATTACGCAATGATATTCAGAGTGCGTATCATCTGTACGCTGATGATCTGCAGCTATACGCCCAAGCGGATGTTGTAGCTTACCAAATGCCTTTCTTAAAATAAACCAGGATTTGGGTGCTATTAAAAGCTGGTCTGATCGGTTTGGATTGGCTGAAATCCATCTAAATGTCAGGCTATCGTGCTAGGCAGCTCAGAATGTTAGCAAAATAAATATGCCAATCTACCTGAGGTTATTTTTGACAGTCATCCAATACCGATCAGTCAAAGCGTTAAAATCTGGGTTTGAACATTGATAACACCTAAACTGGAAGACACAAATTGCTTCTGTTAGTCAGAAGGTTACTGGTGTCATGCGGTATCTGTATAATTGAAAAACTTTCTGCCTTCACCAATGAAGCAATGCTTGTCAGACTTTTGGTTTTTCCTCTGATCGATCTATGGTGACGTTTGTTACCTTGACCTGAATGCAGATCAACTCAATAAGCTTGACAGACTTCTAAATAACTGCATTCGGTTCGTTTTAATCTCCGTAAATTCGACCACGTGATCACTATCGCTGAATTGCAGTGGCTACCCATACGTCAAAGACGCTCCTTAAGGACGCTTACAACTCTCTTTCTTTTTAGATTCACCTGTTACTCCAACCTACTTATCCTCGAAATTTCAATATCTATGTGAAGTCAAGCAACAAAAAACCTTCGCTCAAAAAAATAATCGTTTGCTCCAATGTCCTATTCACGTTCTGACTTTACCCACTCGTCATTCCACATACAAAGCAGTTCACTTATGGAATGAGCTGCCTTCGGAAATCTAGGATGGCTAAAAATCGCTAACGACTTTAAGCGTAAAATTCGATGAACATTTGTCTAGTCTTTATAACAATAAGAGCTAAACTTATCATTTTGAATTTATTTATTTTTATTTAGTATATGTATGTATATGTACGTATGTATATATGTATGTATATAAATCATGTATGTATTGTATTGTAATATTTTTATGTATATTGTAGTATACGTATGTGTATTATTTATTATATTATAATATACTGTTGTTAATACATTTTGAAACTTGATTCAACATATTAATCTCCTTTTTTTATTTTTATTTAGCACCTACTCAACTTCTCTGCACCTTCCAATGGTTGACTGGTAGAGAAATGCCTTTGGCATTAAGTCCGCCATTGTACTGTTATTGTACATAAAGTGTTAATAAATAAATAATAAATAAATAATTACAAATTGTCAAATGTAAATTTACTCAAATAATACGAACGTACTGAAAAAAGTATTATTACTCAAAATGAAATTGAAATTTGTCAAAAATAATCCACTTTTCCTTTTTGCACCTTCCAAAACCAGACGATCTTTCCTTAACCTCTCAGATTCGAATAACCGTCGTGAATCCGTGAACGGCTGTCTAATGGCGTTTTTATGAAATTTCCCCCATTGCCAGTCGCTTCGAGGCTTCAAAGCTTCTGACTCTGTGATTTATTTGCTACTGGAAGTATTACGACTTTAGGGACACCTGAGAGTATTCAAGCTTACTTGAATAATAAAACTATTTGAGCTTAATCTTGTTTCTGATCATTTGTTTTTAAATTTTTTACATATATCTATTTAATAATTCATACTTTGATCCAGCCCTTGGGCTGTGTTAGTCAGATACCTATCGCTCTGCATAAAAAGTGGAATACTCATAAATCTAATTGGAATAGAAGCTAATCCCATTGTAACTGAAGCCGAAGAAGGAATATTATTTTTTTTATTAAGCTCGCTCATTTACATCAATATATTAGACGAAAGTAAAAAGGAAAACGCATTAAATTCATAATCATACTGTTGATGTGATGTTAAAGATGTAATTACATTACGACTAGGAGTTACATAATCTATAAATTTAATATATATGGATTACACATATTACTACATACTAAAAAGAAACTAACAAAAGCTACTTTTAGGATAATATCCAGATAGCAGTCTATCAAGCTCAAAGTTAAAAACAGTTTCTAGAATTCTGCCAGTGTCGTACAAAACACTTGTCCATTAAATCATGCAGAGTAAAACACAGGACCACATCAGAATTCTTGATTTATAGCACGATAGGTGTTTCAATTTCCTATTTTATATTTATTTCGTTACGAGGTTTCGAAAAATCTTTTTACGTCTATAATAGAAAACCTATGACGCTAAAATTAGGTATTTAAAATGGAACTAACTAATCGTATTATTTACTTTATTTGAAGTTTAAAAAAGCGGAGAGATAAAAAAATATTTATATTCCACTTTTTATTACTGCATCACCCTGAGGTGAACTGGCTAAAAACGCTATTGACATTAACCGCCTCTGTGCAACTTGCGTATGACTGAATAAAATTACACTTGTTTTACCTAAAAGGGAGGTAAACTACGTGTATAATAAAAGGTTTTAATGATGCAGTACTTTAAGTAAGTTTAACGACACGAGTGACAGTATTCCGTTTTCGTTACGTAACTCGATAATCTTGGTAGCCGACAAGGCGAAATACATAAACGGAATCATAGATTCCTCGCTTTCATTTCAGTATCATTTACGTTTCCTTTTATGAGGAAGAGATAAACTTCAAACTCTATTATAAACAAAAGCAAATACAAATCCACTGCGACATAAATCAACAAAGCCGATGTGTTTGCTGTTTGCTACAAGATTTATTGAACAGGTGTGGAACGCGTGTTTCCTTTGATCGTATAGCGCATCGAAATAATATCCTATAGAATACAAGATGTTTTTTTTAAAGAACTCTTACGAAAAATTGAAATGTTTAAACAGTTAAATAATTTAACATAAGATATTTTAAGTTTTTACATGTTCACATATGTGTATAAACACAATTTACATGTTTTCAATTCGTACGCAATAAACAACTACGAACTTAGTAAACACCACATAAACAGTGCCATTTTAAACATTAAAAGCCGAACTAGAAACGGGTAATCGCTTTCAATTTGTACTGCCATAAACACATTTTACTGCCAGGACCTTCGGTTGACGTATAAACTACAGGACATTTTATATGCGAAATAAATTACTCGACATTACCAACATTGACAAGGCTTAACTTTATTTATAGTATTATATCATATCAAGTGAAATTTTGAAATGAAAGTATTGTTAGCCTCTGATACGTTTCAAAAATTTAGTTTTCTTTTAAAAGTCGTTTTCATTGGGTAGTTTAACTTGAAGAGACCAAAATATCTAAAACATTTGCAAAAACGTAGAAATATTCTACAATAAATTTTGATCTTAAAAGATTATTATTATTTTCTGTTGCTTACGCGAATACAATATATGATAAATAATAGCTTAACAGTCGTGGTTTTTTACTATACACTTGTTTCAATTTATATCTTATGTTTGTTATTTTAAAAGATGATATAAAAAATAGCCCGCTGAGTTTCTTTCGCCGGTTCTTGTCAGGTCTGTGGCGTCCTTTTCCGAACCGGTGGTAGTGTGTTTGACAATCAATAAGCAAATGTAAACTTCTTTATTGAATAAAGATATTTGAATTTCAATTTAATTTGAATTTATCCGACGTTTCAAACCTTTTACAGGTTTAGCCGTTCTATAACTGGTTGTAATGGTAAAGTGACTTAACGCAATTAAATCCGTTTAGCTATTATTATTTATAATACAACAATATTACTATTATTGATTTTCATACATTTATAACGTTTATTTAGTCTAGTTAACAATTATTTTATAATAAAATGATAGACTTGTTTTTAAGAACTCAATGATTTTTTAACGGACATCGCGTAATTTTGTAATCACAATGTTTGCCCATTACAATCTACGTGCCAATATATTTATTATTCTATTTGCTCGCACATAAATTACTTTACATTATAATAACTGTTACCGAGTTCATCCGCGTGGAATAGGAGAAATGTCCGCGGGGTGTAATAAAATATTCTTTAGAGTATTATATAGATAAGGTAATTGTATGTGGCTATTATTAGTCACTAAGTTTTATGACTTTTACTTCGATGATGACTGACTTCTATTTAATATTTCATCTCCTATTTTAAACCTTTTATAACAATAAATATAAGCCTATGTCCTTTCTCGAAATCTGTTCTGTAAATTTGTGGTTTTAGACAGTAAAGACGGACAGACAGATAGACAGAGTTACTTTCGCATGTATAATGTCAGTATGGATTAGTATGGATAATTCAAATTACTTGTTTTAATGGTATGTGCCTATTATAACATACAAAGTTTTATGGGTTTTGTTTCGAAGATAACGAAATACCATAATGACTTCAAGCCCCTCTTCAACCCCTAGTTCATACCTGTACAGTTTGAAAATAAAAAAATGCTATAAACACCACTTTTGGCTCATTTTTAGTATCCAGACATTTCATCGTGTTATGTTCCATAGAGACAATTTCTATATAAATTTTCATCTCCTACTTCAATTTCTTTTATCGCAATATTGATTAGCCTATATGTCTGGAAATGTGTTCTTAGTATATACCAAATTTCATATAAATCGGTTCAGTGGTTAAGACAGTAAAAACGAGATGGTTAATTTGATTGAAAATTGGCATGAATCAAAAGTTTTTTAAAGGATAAGATTTCTTTTTTATAAAATTATTTAACTAATTACTTTTAGCGTAATGAAACAAACAAAAACTCAAACCCCAGCAGTGAATACATGTTCAAATACCAAGAAACCACCCACATAAAACATATTAATGATGTCCCAAAGTATTCTCTTTATTCCCATCGTAAGGCTGCCCATATTTATTAGGGGTCAATAGTTTTACTTTACGAAAAAAGAAGATACAGCCATTTTAAAAGATAAGCAGAAAATATAATTTTATTATCTACGATCTTTCTATAATTTAAAGGAATATTTCAATTATTTTTCTTCTACTTTTCATTAGTTTTTTTAGGATTGAAGAAATCATTTTCCCATTGAGTAAAAATTTTACTAAAACCCAAAGAAGTGTTATGACAAAAAAATTTTAAATTTCTCTTAATACCAAAATGAAAGGCATATTTATTAATATATAGCCAAATTTGTTGATATTTTAATCTATTTGTAATCAAATTGTATTTTATTATGCGCACCAGTAGTAGTTTACATTACCTCTTCACTATTTCTACGAAATTCATGTACCTAATTCACCATGAAAAAATTAAAATGGGAAAAATAATATTTATTTTAGATTTATATACTTAATGTTTAATGCAGGATTTTTTGGAATATAAATTCAAACAACAGTTGTTATTGATTCTGCTTTAAAAAATTTAAATGTTGGTTATAAACAAAGCAAATCCATATAAAAAAATTAAATTGTATCAAATGATTGCTTTCCAATTGTTCAACTAAGAACACAATTTGAAGAAACTGAGTATTCCTTCGGTTGATTAAACTACTAGACAAACATATGTGGAAAATAATTTAACGTCAATATCCAAAAATTTAAATTGGTTGACTGGGGAGAAATGCCAAAGATTTAGTCCCTTTAAACTTTACTTGTTTATAAAGTTTAAATAAATAAACATATTCAACGCCACAATTTTTGGCGTATATTTCCGTCAATTTAACAACACACATATTATTATTACCGCGGGCTCGGCAAACGGGGGTGCCCTCGGATGGTGGAGTTAAAAAAAAAAAAAACAATATAAAAGACAAGGGTGCCTTGGGGAGGGTCCAGAGCACCAGGCAGAGAAGGATGGATAAAATTTAAGACGGGTTGGTTGACTCGACCAGGGGAATAAACCCAGCGAACCGGTTCGTTGGTGAAAGCTGGTTTAGTTCATTGAAAAAATTAATCCGATGATGGAAAAAGGCTCAATGATGAAGATGATATAAAAAAATAAATTAATTAAAGAAAATCCATGAGGTTTGATGGCCTAAATAACGTTAAAAATTATTGGTTTTGATTGTACTTGGTCTAATTTTTTCCAATTATTTTCATTACAGAATATTTCTCAAGACTTTTTAAAAATCAAAATAAGTAAAAGGAAAAATACTATCTGCTAATTAATTACTTTTTAATGTATAAAAAAGAAATTGCTAATCTGGATATCCAAGGTGCAAATTTGGTTTCAAATTGGCCACAAAACATGTCTAGAAAATATCAAAAACGGTTTTTAATTTGCTATTATTTACATTGTTTTTAAGTATATAAAGGTGCAAAATATGAATTTTAATTTTTGGTTACGTAAATTAATTTGATTTTTTGAATTGTGGGTTATGTTGGTCCATTTCTCTTTTGCCAGCAAGTCGGTTTTGAACGTTCACTTAATTGTTAAATACGCTTTTTGACGTGTTTTCTTTTTCGTTTTACCTATTCAAAATGGATCAAAGAACCATCAAATTTTTGTGAAAAACAAAAAGGCACGATGCATTCAAAGCGAATTTGACTGTGATCGGAGAACTACCCTTGGACCAATGCAACGTTTATCGGTGGTACAAAATGTTTCAAGGGAAAGATAGAACAACGAAGTGCAGCCGAACCCTTACACTTCAACAAAAACGAAAAATTTAATAAGTGGAAAATGGTATTGACCAACGTCGTTCATGAAGAAAGTTGGGACCCCATTCAATTGCTTGCCATTGATTTTCAATGATTTGACGGTTTGGGAAATTGGTACCAAAGCTCAATTGGACCAAAAACAGCATCGCATGAACATTTAAAGAGATGAAACTCTGTCCCCAACAAAATTTTCCCAGAGGGTCATAGTTGACAATCGGGGTTTATGGGTAATAAGGGAAACCAAAGCTCAACATTAAATGGAAGCCTTTGGGAAACAAGACCGGCGCTGTTCGGTCGAATAAAGTTTTGTGACAGTTTTCTTTAGGGCGTGGTATCATGAGTTCTCCCGGAAAAAAGTAACTTGGGTCTTTTTAAGACCGGTATTTGAAGGGAAGAACAAAGTTTTCAAATGATAACGTTCTTACACGTTCTTTGACGACTTTTGGCCAAACACACCTAATGATGCCAGCCACTGTTTGCCCAGATCTGCCCCCTGTGACTTGTTCCCAAACAACAGGTCCATGATAAATATTTTAAATTAAATGATGTGACCCTGTCAAAAACTTTTGTTTCTGTTTTCTACAAGAAAAAAAAGGTCATTTTTTTTAAGGATGGGTATAGTCCAGTTACGTGAAATTGATTTAAAGTCTATTATACTATTATTTATCTATTATTAGTTGACGAAGAATTGCCTTAAAACTTATTATATTTGTTAAATAAACCCATTTTTTTGCTTATATTATTATATACAATATTATAGTAAATTACTAGGTATTCAAAACTAAAATTATTTTTTTAAAAGTGTTTTTTAAAATTCAATAAAAAAAAGTATCCCCCCTTTCCTTATTGTGAGGTTTCGCCGATGGTTGAGGCATTTTATTAATATTTAATTATACGTTTTAATTTAATCTTGACCCGAATACTCAAAAACGAAAGTTTTTTTGGTTTAAAAAGAAATTCCAGACAAAAAAACTTAAAGAAAATAAAAAAATTTCACACTTACTTCCCAATTTAATAAAACAAACTCAAAACCAAGAAAACAAAAAATTATTTTAATTTTAGAAACAAAAGAACAAAGGGGAACTAAAAAAAAGATAAAAAGGGGGCAGTTTAACTTTTGTGGAGGTTGTGAATCTAAATTGGAAAACCAAAATACCTTTTTAAAACGACATAAGATTTTATTTTGAGTTGCTTTTATTAATTATTCAAGATAAATATAAAAAGACTTTAAATGCTAATTTATATTGTAATTTTGCCACCAAAGATGATCTTGACAACGGAACCTTTTCACGCCAACTGAGGCAATGATCTTTTATTTTAAAATCTAATCGACCTATTAATCCCCAAAGAAAACCATCACAAAGTTATCCCGAAGAATGAACCCACGACCCGCGTTTTAAAAGTTATACTTACCCAGGTCAAGGTGGTTTGGAAGCAGAACATAAAGGCAATTTTTAGTAATGTCTTGTTTCCCATTAAATAGGTATCTTTATCAATTTAGTCAAATTAAGTGTTATTATTATTTATGGATCAACTTTCAACTTTTTCGATTATTTTTCCATTTTATTACCCAAAAACCAATTTGAAAGAAAATTTTTAATAAACACGTATCAATTATAAGATTCAAAATCCAAATTTATAATAAACACAAAATATTAATACAACATTAGCTCGTTCATGTGACAAACAGCATTTTAGGGATTTACCACCCAATAATTCCCTTTCCAATTTATATATTGCATTCCGTGGGCAGTTCATTTAGGGAAAATAACGTTTTCAAGTTGGCAAGCTATAACGCGAGGCGTTGTTTAAATTATATTCAGTTATATTTTTTAATAAACCAGCTCAATTTCTTTAGTGTTCTTCATATTTGATTTAACTATTAGGGTGTCAATATATTGCATTGCGATAACGTTTTTCCTGTCTTGTTTTTCAATTGCTCAATTGTTTTAGGCCTCTTTATCAAGCTTCAGCTTTACAACATTTAGTTTTAAAATTATTTTTTATCACATAATATAAATTATGTCTGGTTATTGCTAGCCTGTTTAATTTCAAACCTTTTATAAAATGTTTTAATTTGAGTGAATTTTGGAACATCACGTTAGTAATTGTGAAAATTTCCAAAAATGTAAGGATGATGTTAGAGACACAAAAACCGTTCCAAAGTTTTTAAAAAATTTTGTTTATTTGAAACGCAGCTTTTAATAACAACAGCTTAATTTTTAAAAAGTATAATATAAAAAATAACATATCACATTTATTTTATTTCATTTAATAAATATCGTATGTAATATTTTTATCGGCATTAAAAATTATCAAAAATATTATTCGCTTATAAAGAAAGGAAGAAATATAAAAAAGAAGACAGAAAGGAAGAAATATTTAACGTAGGGTTTGTCTTGGAAATTTTAAAAAGAGGTTTCGTTTGTTTTCCCATAAACAAGATTTGTATTATATTGATATTGTTTGATTTGAATTTTTTTTAATTATGTTTTTTAATCGGTAATTACTAAAAACACAAATTACAACGGAATAATTATAAATCTATTTAACGGTAAAATAAAATAATTACTGTTTTGAATTCAAAAAACACACCTTTTTAGAATGCAAACAGTAATATAATTTTATTTATTGGAAAACAAAATGAGATGAAGAACAGTCCATGATTCCATATATTTATCAAATGTCCTCAAAAGATAAAAACAACCCAAATAAATTTATTCACCCAATTTAGCCTTCTTCCCCAATTTGTTCGGTTATTGAGTTTTCATCAAGGCCTTTGGTTCATTTTAGTTTTCCAATATAAAACTTTTTGTTGTAATCAAAACAGAATTTATATGTAGATGAAAAACACAAACAATGAATGAAGATTCTTTGATTTCTTGGTGATCAAAAATTGTTAAAAAAATCAATGTCAAAAATAAAAATTAATTATTTCCAAAAAAAGTTTAAAATTATTTATTTGCAATAAAATTCCAAAACATTTATTGACAAAATCAAATCTTTGGTTTAGCCAACTTCTCTTATTTTTTTCAAAACATGTTATGTCTTTTTAAATTTCAGGTTTAAGTAAAAAAATACAGACTTTGTGAATTTTTTATAAATTGTTGAAGAGTCGTAAAATCGATTTCGATATTAACACTGATAATCAGATTTTATATTCTTTAAATAATATTTCAGATGGAATATTTGATGATTGTTTTTCTTGTGGCTTTTTCCAAAAGTTTTCCAATGGCGTCATCAGTTTGATGTGCAACATTTCTACGAGAAAGCAGGTTCCCAAGGTTAAAAAAGTTTATTAGCTTGAGATAAAATTTATAATTTTGAGCATGAATTGAGTTTAACTAACTTTTAACATTATTCTAAAACATTTTTCATTTTTTGAATGAAGCCACTCACATCTTTTAATGACGCGAGGCCACCTCGAAATAATTTTTAATAACATACTTTGACAAATATTTCAGTAGGAAAGTAAAAAGCTCATGTTAATTAAATATATAACAAAAAGGTTGATCCAGGACATATGGGATCCTCCAAATCTTAGGAACCCGCCGTTGGAAAATCCGGAAAGGGTTCCCCGAAAGTGAGGGGAGGGGGAAGGGGCCCCCGGGACCACGATGGAGCGGCCGGTATACCCACCAAAACCAAGGTTTTCCTTTCTTGGTTGAGCCGGGGCCGCGGGACTGATTAAGTCATCGGCGACCCCGGCGCGACGGGCCCTTTGGCCTTTTCTCCGGGTGTTGGGACACCCGGAACGTCCTAGGCGCCGTGCCGGAACAAACAGCAGGCCCCTCGAGGCCCTTCTCTGGGGCGGCACCCTTGCGGCCGCCCAGGCGCTCAGTGTCAGGGGGTTGCGGCGCCACCTTCGGCGCCCGGTTTTCTTCTGCGGATACCAGGGGGCTCACGGCCTCCCGTCCCTTTCCGCGGCCTCCCCCATCCGTCTCGCAGAAAGAAGGACGCCCCGCCTTCTCTCAAGCATCCTGCACAGGCAGAAGTGGAGAAACGGTATTTGGCTAAAAAATCTTGTTAAATGTCCAAAATGTTGCATTATTAATAATAAAACTTAAATTTGGGATTTAAAGAAACTGTAATCAAAGTTTTACTTTTTAAGTACTATGACGACAGTAATTTTTCACACCTGTTACTTTCAAGTGTTTTAAAATTAAACATTATGTTGATTAGCCCGCCAAATTGAGTTCCGCTTTGCTTGCTGGGAAATAAAAGCGACTGGTTGATTTGATTTATCTTCCGCGTTATTTTTGGTTTTTCATCATTATTTGTGGCTTTAATGCTTAATAATATTTTTTTATGTTGACTCATATACCTCATTCTAAAAGTTGTTCCGAATCCAACTACAACACCACTATAAAGTAATTGCTATTATTTTTTTACTATAATGATTTAATGTTAACAATAAAATTACATTAAAGCCCAATAAAAAAGTAAGCTATATAAATTTAAGGCAATTTCATTCAAAGAACGATAAGTGAGACTGTCCTAGCAAGATGATACGATCGGTGTAAAACCCTAAAAGTGGTAGGATCGATTTTTCTAATGCCCTAATAGCTAAAATTCCCAAGATTAATGACACTGGATTCGTATTTTGTAGAGAAATCATTATGTTATACCATCATGACTGCCAATGGTGATTTTGACTATTTGTGCCAACTTTATGCTTTCAGACGTGGATCCCATTTTTTGTTATTTTATAGAGTTTTTCCGTCATGAAAAATCAAAATTGATGAATATTTTGTGAATATTGGGGTTTTGAGATACCCTTCAATAATATTCTTTAAAGAGAGCCGTTAATTTAAAATAAATAATCTATTTATAAAACCATTGGTTTTTAATCCACGTAAATTCGTTAAACGTTTAACAAAACCTTCAGATTTATTATGTCCGACCGAAACGGTTTTGAATATTCGGTTACAAAATAAAACAATTTAAAAGAAACAAAATTAAAAACCGAGCCAGATCAACCAAACCATTCCAAGATACCCAAAGGTTGATGATTCTTCAGAACGACGAGAAGGGATAAAAAGTAGGAAACGACAAGTATACCCTTTAGTAACAAAAAAATAAAATTTGGGAGGCGTAGCTCAGATATATTTGTTAATTAAAAATTTAATTCTTTTTTAATTTTTACCGAATGTGTAACTTTTGCATTTATCGGCACGTTTCTCGAAATGGGCCAAGGGGCCTTTGTTAAACGAGCAAAATCCAAGAGGTTCGGAGGCAAAACAAGGTGTCTTTAGTTCGCAAATCCTTTATTTGAGGGGAGAATGAGACGGGAGGCGAATATTGAGCAGCCATCCGTCGACCTTGTCGTCCAATAGTCGTCCTGAAAATGCAAAATCGAAAAACTTTTAAGCGATCGAAGGATTCCATCGTTTTGGTTCCTAATGCGAAAAGGGGTTTCAAAGAGGTATTCAACCATTGACACAATTATAGAATTTGAGTAAAGTCTGGAAATGGGGGAATCAGATACAAAATGGACTTGACATTTCAAAGAATTTGGCAAAGTGGAAGAAGATTTGAAAACTTTTAACCCCATTTTGTAACAGTGGATAAATATGGGTTCATTCTTTTGATCAGGAGACAAAAGCAATTGTAAAGAATTCAAAAACGGGGTCTTTGCCGAATTTTTTATTCGCAGTATTATGGCTTAAATTTGGTATAAGGGAAGGATTGTTTACCCGGGTTGGATACATATTACATGTTTTCCAGCTTTAATTAAATTAGAAATGCCCGTAAAAAAAGGAAATTTTTAGGGGTTTTTTTGATATTCCCTGTGGTTGTCCGAAACTGGCCCCAAATTGGTTTAATAATAATAAGAAGTTTATTTAAAACCATGCTGATAATTTTAACAATAAAAGGTAATTTGATTTGACCTATATAATTCATAAAAAATGTAATTATTTATTATTTAAAATTATAATATTATTTAATTATAAATTTTATTGTAATCAATAATTATATTTAGTATTCAATATAAAATTGCAAAAAGCCTTCCCAGAATGATCCTCTCTTCTTGTCAATTAACTTTCACCCGCCCAATTTTTTACCCATCTGGCCCTTGATCGGCCTCTTGACCGGTGCCTTTGGTTTGAACCCCCTTACCGCAGAGTCCACTATCGCTTTTGTGTCGGGCCACCCCCGACTTCCATTTAGCTTTCGGGGAGAGTTGTACTTTTGTCTTCCGAATTTACGTTCTTTCCTTATCTTCAGTTTTGTAGTCCAATTTGTTCCATTTTGGGGTCAAAGGTCCGTTATCCAAGGGAGGAGTAGAAGTCCATCATGAACTTATAGATAGCAGAATTGTGATTTTGTATTTATTTTATTTTTTGGGCTAATTTTTAACCATTCTTTTTTGCAAGTTTTAATACTGCCTGGTTTAATTCCAAAGCACCCTTATTCAAGATCCGCCCATTTGTTTGTATTCGTCACTAAATTGACATAATTAAGAGGAAACATCTGGTAAGACAATCACCCAAGACAAACCTTTTTTAAAGAGATTAAAGACTTGGAAATAAGCTTGTCGGTGGGTCCAAGACTATTAAAAAATTAATAATTAAGTTATCAATAGTCATTATATTCTTTTATCATTTTTATCCTTCCGGTTCAAAATCAAACCAATTCTTTCTTTCACCTAACTATTTTCCCAAGTTATCGGGGTTCAAACTTGATTCCATTAGAATTAGTTGTTAAATTTGGGGTTACTTCCTATAACGACGCCACTGATTCAGACCGGGACGATTTTTTCATGCCCATCCGACCAGAATCGGGGTTTTTCAGACAATTTGGGATCACAATTTGTCCTAATAGACCAGGGGGAAAGTTAACAATTATTTTAAATATTTATTAAATAATTCAAACACTTTTTGGTTTACCACTTGTTTTAAACAATAACTATCCAAGAGGGTTCAAACCAAATATTCTTAGTAGATATTTTATTAGACAAAATAGTAGTATTCAATGTGACTGTAACAATTAGTAATTTGTTTATTGATAACTGATACCAGTTTCGCTTTGAGAATTTAATTTGAGAAAATAATTGTTTTAATTTTAACATTTTATTATATAAAAACAATTTTACCAACCTAAATAAATATACCAAAAACTTAATATACTGTGTTTTAGTTAATGCAGAATAATGGGTAAAAAGCAGTTATAACATTCACTTTTATTTCAATTTGAACGCGGAAAAATTTTACGGATTTTATTGCATTAGGATAAAACCTTTTTAAATGGCGACCGTTTTTCATTTGAGCATAAAATATGGTTGGTATCTAATTTGACTTTTGTGTGGATATTTGAATGTCAATAAGAAATATTAAAAGACAAAAATTTATTATCCCACTTGAAATAGTTGTGGAGCTTCTGTAATTAATGGAAGTCCGGGTTAACCGTGGAAAATTTTTTTTTAGGTTATTTATGAAGTTGCTGCAATTTTAAAAACCATTTTCGGATGAAATTGTTTGGGAAAAATGTAGGGTCCCAAGGAATATATATTGGTAAGAATATTAAGTTCAAAGAGAAAATTACAATTGATATTATAAAAATAATACACAACTAGATTTTGATGTTGGTCATATTATTTGTTAAAATTGTTATTCGTAAAGGTTTAAACAAAGGATAATTTTTAGAATATTTAAAAAAAACTAAACTTTTAAACGGTAAATTTTGGAAAAATTTTTAAATTAATGATTTTCCAATAAACAAATGATGTTTTTCCGAAATTGCATTAGGAATTAACTCGTAAATTTTAATAACCCTTTATCAATTTGATTTGGCAAATTCAAATGAAGTCGGACCGTTATTATATTGTTCACTTACTGGAGGGGTTGTCAGTTTGAAATTCGACTTATTACCATAACAAAACAAATAAATATAATTATCGGGGTGGGAAAATTTTTCATAAAATTTTGGCAAGTGATCCTTACTTTATATAAGAACCAAATATATTTTTTAAACATCAATTTTTAAAAAAATATTTAATTTTTTAATTTTATTTTTATCTTAAAAGGATAACAAATTTAAATGATCTTATATATTTTTGAAAGAACAGTGATTTTCAAAGGGACCGCGGGTGGAAACCAGGTGCCTATTTCCCGCAGTTAGGGTGAAAATTTGTGTTCCGGGTTTAAGGGCAAAGGCCAGCAATCACTGGGAAACAGACTTAACTTTAGTCCACGGTGGGCCGGTTGGTAATACCTGTATGGCCAATGTCAGGGCGTTGGTGACCATTTTCCATCAGGTGGTCCGACTGCTCGTCGTGCGGCAATAAAAAAAAAACATTTCCGGTTTGTTCTAAACTAAAGGACCTTTTAAAGATATACCCTTGATTTTTCCCAACTAAAAATGAATAAAAAATTGAAGTTTTTTGATTAAAATTTTCCCAATTTTAAAACTTATAAAGATCACAATTAGAATATTTTAAAAATCAATTGACATAATATTTTTGCAATGGTTTCACAGTAACTAAAGAATAAATAAATCTTAGTTTAATAATATTTTATTCAAATTCCAAAAAGTTTAAATTCCTTATTCTTAATAGATTTTAACGCTTCCACTTCGGAAAGATTTAAACTGTCCGGGAAAGAACCGGGAAAATAGGAAGCCTTTTTTGTCATTTCAAATTTAAAAATTAATTTTAAATTTATTTCTATATTATTGAAATTTGAGAAAGCCTGGGAAATTCCAAGTTAAAGTTGAAATCCAAGAACTCCAAATTAAACCACCATAAAAATAAATTTGGTGGAAATTGAAAATGTTCTAATTAATAAATCAATTTTAATTTTTAACCCAAGAAAACCATTATTCTGATGGTAGTAGAAATTAAAAAATTGCAAACTGATATGTTGGAACTTTAAATTTATGGAAATGAATTCTTAATGAATTTATAAAATTCTCTTTTCTCCTTATTTTTTTTTTTATAACTTTCAATTTAATTGTCGAATTGTAAACCAAACTTTTATTTTCAAAAGAAAACTTATTACAGAATTAGTTTTATAATATTTTAAATTTTGTTTTAAATTTTAGTTTTAAACAAAACGTCTCTTTTTCGGCTTCCAAAAAAAGAGGAGGTTGAATTACTTTATTTTTTTTTTTACCCAATTTTCCCTATAAACCCATTTGGATGTTTTTTTATTTGAAAGGGGTGCTTATTTCGCCAGTTCGACATATCCATGAAAAAACTGAATAAGTCTGAAATTTAATTAAGTATGTAATTTAACAAATAACAATTAATATTCTATCCCCATCGATTTGATGAATCTTTTATTTATTTTGGGATGGGCTAATTATGGCGGTTTGATAAGAGTTTTTGTTTCTATAATGGGATCTATAAAGGACGGAACCTTTCAAATCTTAGGACCAAAAAACGAACCTGAATGGAATTTTCACGGCTAGGGCGGTCCAAATCACGGGAGGATCAAAAAGGGAGGGGGAAAGGATGAGGAGGGATTTTGCATGGGAGCAAATTTTAAAACCTCTATCCAAATATATGAAATTTATATATCTTTAATTATTAACAAACTAGAAGAATAACACTTGATCTATTTGAAACAAACGTTTTCATTATTTATAGTATAATAAAAATGGATTTTCTTAACATTTTTACGGGAATTGAAATGGTAATAAATTAAACAGGATTTGGCAAAATATCAAACAAGTTTTGGGAGTAATTTAGATTCTAATAAAACGTATAAAAGATTTTTTTCGTTACTACTTTGTATATAGTCCCGCCGCTGGATTCCGGAACGTGTGGAATAAATAAAAAGAATTAAAGCAAAAAGTGGAGGTACAATAATCGCGTAAATAAAAGAAGTAATCTAATAAAAACCCAAAAAAAGTTGTCTTAGCACCCTTTTTAATTGATCCCAAAAGGCATCCCATCCAAACATCGATCATTAGCCTTGTTTTCCACTGCGGACAAGCCCTTCCCCGCCCCTTCCATTAGGAGGTTTCTGGACCGTATCCCGGGGCCCAATGCGGGGTTGGTGGGTGGACCGATTTTTACATGCCCTCCGATCATATCTCTTTTTCGACAATTGGGGATCAAAGGTCAAACCCTCCAACAGGGAATGAAAATTTTTGTTGCCCCCAGATTGGAACTCAACCCGATTCTTTTGGGCGCAGGGTTTAAGGCGTTGGTAAATCCTTGTTACATTCCTGGAATAGCCGCGTTCAGTCACAGATCCTGGTGGTATCTTAAGGACTTTAAAGAATCAAAAGTTCTTATCTTTTACATTTTAAGCCTTTAAAGATAAATACTCTTGATTTTTGAGTTTGTTTGGGAAAAAAGCGACGAAAATATTTTGAAAGATATTTTCCCAATGAATTATTTTATGCCGTTTTGCTTGGGTACGTTTAAAATCTTTGATATCTGTAAAGAACTATGAAAAGAGGAAACATGGAACGTAAGTTTATTAACGTCGGGCTTATTTGTAACTAAAACTTTCAAAGGAAGAACTTAAAGTTTTGTTAAACAAACCAATTGAATAATAAAATTATATTATAAATTAAAGTTTATAGTATCCGTGACTGGCTCCTTAACAAAGAAATACCAATAGATGCAAAAGATCAATTAGATAAGAGTTGATACTTTGATAACTCTTTTATCAAATCAAAATATTAATTATATATATATATTTTATATATTAAAATGATAGATATAATTTTGCATTAAAGGTGATTCTCGTAATTTAATATTATAACCTGTAATGTGAGTATTGCGCTTTATAATCAATTTAATTTTAGTAAAACCTCTTAACTAACAAATGTCTTAGCTCTATTATTTTAATTTATTGAAGCTGCTTTAATTTTATTTAGTTAATTAATTGGATTTAATACAAAAAAAACGTGAATACTTTATTTCATCTAAAGTTCTTATTTTTATTACCTATTTCTTTCTCCAAACTTACTTTATTGTCCTCAAAATAGTTATTTAACTCTAATATTTTTTTATATCCATCGGTCTGTAAATCAATTCTATATTTTTCAAACCTACTTTATTACTATCATGTTCTATATACAACATAAAAACTCTTTAACAGTGGAAATTGAACGCATATCCTGCTATAAATCGGTTGTTCCAAAGTGCTCGCTATTTTCATTTCATGTGATTTACTGTCCAATGGCAAAATAGCGCAAAACAATAATATTGTGTAACATGAAGTTTAATAAGGACGTCTCTTTCATAAAAGATCTCATCAATATAAAGTTATCGCCTAATTTTAGATATCATTTAACAACAAAACACTGAAGAAATTCTTAAATTATATTATTCTTTATACGTCTAGATATAAAAAAAGTTTATTTTAGTCATTCAATTGATTAACGTTAAAAGGCGAAATTTACAGACTAATAATTTGAAGGAAGACAACGTCAAAATTTGATTAGTTGTGTAACAAAAAAGATTTTAATAATTATTATTTAGTCGCTTTAATATATAACTAAATCTGGTTACTCGACTTAAAAAAAACATCCTCAACTCAAACGTTCTCTTATCCTATTTGTGTTTGTTTCTGGTGGCCTAGTTTATATTTACTGTTTATTATTTAATCAATAATACTTATTATCAAACAAATATTATAATACAACTGACCATTGAAATATAAAACAAGGATGGCCTACAATCTTATTTATATTAAAATGTAGTGTTGTCAATTGTATAATCGATAATGGCACTTAATATTTAAGCTTTCATAATATAACTCCATCCCAGATATGTAATTAAAAGTTTGTCCAAAGTCTAAAACGCATTTCAGTAATATTTACGCACTTGCAAAACTAAAAATTTAAGCATTTTTACTTCTAGAGGATAAATATTTCGTAAATCACCTTTTATTCAGAATTACACTGCCATAGTACTGTACTGTTCTTTTTTCTCTTGTTTCTTATTCTAAGTACGTAAAAAAACCAGGCGGCCTTTTTTAATTCAAGAAGATTGGATATTAGGTTTTTATAATCTGTTTAATAAGGAAACAAGATTAAGAAATAAAATTCTTAATTTGGCTGAGTTAATCAACATAATGTGTTGGAATAAACACTAAAATTATCATTTAGAAAATTTAAACATTTTAATTTCTGTGTTAAAAACGTATATCACATTGCTACATTTAAACTTTAACAAGAAAAGGGTATCAAGACTTTTATTTAGAAGTAAATTTTTTGGCAAATTTAATTAAGATTGGGAAAACTGACACTTTGATAAGGTATCTTAACAAGTGTCATCATTTTCGGTTGTTGTTATGATTGAAATTCTACCTCTAGGAAATAAGAAGTGTACCCGGCTTTACGGTTTGCTTAAACTCAAATCAACAGTTATAAAAGTCGTCTCCCGCGCAAAGTTACCTTAACATAGTTCATTACAACGATGGGGACAAAGGCAGGTTAAGTAATTGATAACTTATTGTTAGCTTCCTCTTCACACTTAAACTCAGGCACAACGCGCGGTCGTTTTTACAAAAGAATAAAATCAATGTCATTGCCAGTCTGGAAGTCAAAAAACTTAATTTATTTGTAGCAAAAAGGAGAATAAATCGTTTTTATAAGATATTCCCATTTAATTGTTAATTTACTTTTCTTGCAGGTTTCAGGCAGTCTTTAGTATAAGAGAGACACTGATAGTTTTAAGAACTGGCCATTTTCAAAAAAAAAAATGAAAAATTTTAAAGGTTGAAACCGGGGTGGTCCCCTTTTACAAGGGGATCTGGGGGAAATTCACCACGGGCCATTTCACCCGAACAGTATAAAACCACTGTGTTCCGGGGTTTGAAGGGACCAGCCAGCGTAATTACTGGGAAAGAGACTTAAAAAACCATGTCTCACGGGGTAGGCCGGCGTTGGTTTCCATTTCAGCCCATGGGCCGGTGACCACTTTCCATCAGGGTGGCCCTGCCGTCTGCCTAAGCAATGAAAAAAGCCTTTGTTTTTTTGAATACATATTTATTCATTTTCATTTTTTTGGATAAATTTGTAAACTGAAATTTGAGACAAATTCGTGACATGAAGTATGAATTTAACTGGGAAAAAGTTTTTATAATTTTTGTGATATTTAAGAACAAGAATTTTAAGACAGACTTGATTAGTTTTGTGAACTCTTTCAGGCAATTTTTATAACTGGTTTTTGTTTCCAAATTGCTTTATTAATATTCTCGGCAAGCCCAAGATAATATCGGTAGTGGGTTGGGATAAAGAATGATCCAAAAACCGCACCGATTCGGAGTTGACGGATGTCAATACAAAAACCTTCATAAAATTTAAGGGGATGTGTTGATTGGGTGAAATGATTAAAATTTAGCGGAAGGGCTTTAAACTGTTCGAATACTTACGCATGACAAACCCTGATTTATTTTTGGCGGATTCAAACAAAAAAATAATGGTGGGTCCTTTCGAGGAGCCAAAACAAAAAAGAGGTGATAATTTTTGAAAGGGCTGGTCATTATAGACAATTGTTTTAGAAGATCAAAAAGTCACCGAGATCAATATAAAAATGTGTAGTTGTTAAAATAACTATTAATTGGTTAACAACCTTCTTCCCCCCAATTGTCCCACACCAGATCAAATTGGTAAAAGGTTTAACTTTCACAAAAAGATTAATTAATAATTGTATGGATTTTCAAGTAGTACGTCTGAATTAAAAATTTTAAAAGGAATAAAGGATTAGGATTTCCCAGGAGGTAAATACTTGTTTGGTCCAGAATATCACGAAAAGCTTAAGCAATTCTAAAAGGACCATCAAAATATTTGGGATCTATATCTTTCCCACACTTCTCTAATAAAATTGGTACGTCACGTAAAATCATGTCTATACTTCAATATTAATTAAATATATTTTAAATGATATATATAATCAAGAATATTTTAATTAGAAAAAAAAAATTTTTTTGTAAGAAGACCTAAAAGAAAATTAAGCACATCGTTTTTAAAGATAAACTTCACTTTTCAACAACACAAGCCATGTTAAACCATTTGTTTAACTAAAGGAGCGTTATCAATTAAAAGATTGTTTAATAATAACCAACAGTGCTAATAGCTTGTTACATAAATAATAATTAAGACAGAAATAGACAAAAGTATATTTTACAACTTATTTTAAGTATTTAAATGTAACATGTTTATTACTTGTGTTAAAGGTATGTTTTAAATCCTGCCCCGAGTTCTAAAAAACCCAAAGTATTAATAAAAAAAAAAATTACAATAATTTCTAGTTTATGCCGCAAAAAGGGAAATAATTATTATTTATATATGAAATTATAACTTTATGCTGTTACAGGTTTTTACCTCCTTCTTTTAATTAATACGTCAGTAAACTGCAACAGTATGATAATCATTTAAGCATTATGTTACTGAGGCGGTAATTTTGACATAATTAAAAAAGATAAATAGTTTTTCCTCTGTCGGTTGTAAAATCTCATTACGTTAAAGAAGATCCTTTAATTAACTTTCAGGTAAACCAACTTTGTTCATTAAATTTGTTTTGAAATGCCATTTGCAGTGATTAAGGAAATTCTGCGTCACAAAGATTTTAACCAAATTGTTTCGCATTTTAAAAGATTTAAAAAAACTTTTAGCCTCACATTTTTAACCCCGTTAACGATTGACGGGAAAACCAAAACGCAATCAAGTCCCGTTGGGCGCGATAAGACAAATTAAGGTTAATTTTTTCCAATCAAACAGCCATGATGCAACAATCAGTATACAGTTATATTTTGCCTCTACTACTTTGGGCAGACTCCTGAGCCCAGTGGTTAGGCGAGGTTTGAACCGGAGGTCGGGGTTCGAACCTGCGGGGACTCAACAAAATTTTTCATTGTTGTTTAGTTGGTTGGCAATTTGGGCCCGATCACCCATTTGTCTGAAAAGTAAGATGATCCATGGTGGATGGGCATGTAAAGTGGTCCACCACCAACCCGCTTGACCAGCGTGGTGGGATGGTCCCCCCTAATGGATAGGGTGTATTAGATTTCACATGGGGCTTCAATTTGGATGATGACTTTCCAAAAACAGGCAACAAAGAAGTTTTAATCTTGTCCCCCAACCTGATTAGGTAACCTTTGACATAATTGCACTCTAATATCATTTCATAGCTAGCTCTTTCTCACAATTTTTTAGAGTTTTATAGCTTTCATGTTACCGGGCCTTATCCCGTGGCTATGTTTTAACTTAATAACTAAAATAAGATATTTTAAAGTTAATGTTAAAGACAGTCACAGCGACATCTTGTCCTAATGTTTATTATTTAAAGAGTAATATGAGAATTAACACGTTATCTCTATTTGTGCAAAGCCCAAAACAAATTACTGTTTTTAGGCGCTGAAGCCAAGAACCGGATTATGTCATCACAGGTCTCAGGTTCGTAAACCAATCAGTCGAAACTTACTACATTTTGTTTAACCATCTAGGGAACGTTTCTGCTTGTCTTATTAATTTACCTAATAAAAAAAATAAAAATATTAACAAACTACAAAACGCGCAACATAATTTTTTGTGCAAAGTCTTGTTTATAGAAATCTGCGTTTTGACTGATTGATTTTCGTAATTATTACGTTATAATTAATTATTGATGAATAATTTTATGCCCTAAAATAGAAGTAGTTTTATTATCATGTCCTTAACAAATCAAACCGTACATTTCACCTACTTTAGTAATATAATTTATGATAACCAATAATCCACATGTAAGATAAAACATAAATGGAGCCAAATATTAAAAAGAAAGCTATTAAGGCTATTGATATTTACGAAAAAAAACTTAAATAGATGAAATATTATTATATGGGAGTGCTTTAATTTGAATTGCTGAGTTGCCACGAGGGTGAACATAGGATGTTCACCCTTAGGCATTCAGCTATAACATTCACCACCGCCGCGCATCGCCGACGTAATAAGTTGAGTCTGCTTTAGTTTGTCATGTATATATTTTTTAGATACACTAAAAATAAAACATATATGTTAATATTAACTAAATAAGATTTAATCATATTATTAACAATAGCAAACTAAAAGAAACGTAGACAAATTTTTGAAATAAATCACATTAAATTCATACCGTTCGTTAAAAATATTCATAGATTTATTATAAATACATATCAACTATTTAACTAGCTTTAGATATCAATAACCTAATTTTGTATACTTGAGAGCCAAATCTTAGTACATCAGAAAAAGGTCACCAAAACTTGATTACAGTTAAACGAGGGCGATGTATCCTTCAAATGTTAAAGGGTAGCTTATGTCATTTATGAGCCTCTTATATTTCTATACTGTTCCTCTGGCTGATATGATCTAAAAAGAAAGGACCAAGCTAAGGATAGAGGCGCAATTATTATTCAAGAGCCATAAATATAAAGACCATATCCTTTGTTACTCTTATTGTGCCTCTGTAAAATGCTTTATCAACTTCATTTATACAATTTAACTATGAAGGATTATTTTTTGGGTCATAAACATTCCATTCTGTTAGTGGTGAACGGGTGCTATGTAAGAGCGCTGTACACATATAAACGTAGCGTAATTTTCTGTTTGGCCTATTATGAAAAATTCCGGAATGAATGAGAACGATACAGGCATTATACATTACGGGTTTTTCAAATAAAAGCATTTTGTTGGCCAAATGAGGTATTTATTAGTGTTAATATCAAGATTATTTTTTTGCAGCATATACTACTCTAAAAGAGCAAGAAAAATAAAATCTACCACATCCAAAAAAAATTCAATGAAAAAAATGAATATGTATGTGATACCAGGTCTGACATAATTTGAAATTTAGATTACTAGTAGTAGTCTATGAAATGTATGCACCAAAACAAAAAAAAATAGGAATTAGGAAAAATAGTAGAAATTTATAATATACAATTCTTATGTTTTAAATTATTAGCATTTATCCGATAAAATATATAATAATAAAAGATTAATATATTAAAATTGATAAACCGAACATACTTGCAAAAGAACATCGAATAATACCAAGGATGATTCGAGGCTTCAAATAAACCTGAGATATAAAATTACAAAAGTCAGAACTTTTTGTCAAAGATATGTTCCAAATTGAAAATGAAAAGATACAGGGGCGATCTGAAATTTCCGTGTAACTCAAAGACAGCGCCCTCGTCTTAAAAGGATAGTAAATGTGGTTGGTAAGGGGTGTAAGGGATCCTACCCAACATCTTGGAACCCAAGCCAACCTCACCTGCATTAGTGCCTGCCAATCAACGAACGAGGGCTCCTGGCAGACCACCCACCAACCCGCATTGGACCAGCGTGGTGAGATGCAGTCCCAAAACCCCTAATGGTTAGACAGCTTGTACAGCCCTCCTCAGTTCCCAGTAGCTTCTTATTATTCCTGGCCAAGGCAGCATACGGTAACAGCAGGGCAGGGGGGTGCTAAGTCCCCAGGGTACGTAGTACGCAAAACCAACTGACCATCGCAACATACAACAGACACACCGCTACGGCTAGATTCATTGGCCCAACTGGAAGAGGCAGAGGTGTAAGATGGCGTTTTGGGATTAGTGAAGTCCGTGAGAGGGCGGATACTCTAACCCTAGAATCGGGCCATCTTCTGTACGGGCAGGAGAAAATTCCATGGGGCGGAGTCGGGTTCCTTGTCAATAAATCCCTCATTGACATTGTAATTGAAGTATCCGGTGTCGGCGGGGTTGCGTGCAGCAGCGGTAAGCTGACCAATAGATACAGCTACAAAATTATCAAGTGTACGCACCAACGTCGACATACCCGGATGATGATGTCGAAGATATGTGCGAGGACATCTCAAAGGAGCCTTACATGCTTACCACCAAGGCTTACTTCTAGCGTTGTCATGGGGGATTTCAACATGAAATAGGAGTACAGGCATGCAGCGAATCGTGCGGAATCATGGCAAACTGTGGGAGCAGAAACCATGAGGGCAAATGCTCGTCAATTTCACTCGAGCAGGAGGGGCTGTTAATGAACTCTTCTTTTGAAACAGCTCCAAAAGAAATAACCGTGTGGAGACCCCCGTGCTATGACCAAAATAGGATGAACTTTGTTATATCGGACCGTAGCATGTTCCGGGATGTCTCGGTGATCACAGGACGGACGGACGTGATCACCGACTTCTGAGGCACCCACAGAATATAGATTTGAAGCAGACAGTCCCCGATTGATGGAAGTCTGCGCTCAACCTAATCTGCTTGGCCTGCTCATTGATCCTGGCGCATTTCAGATCAGTCTGGAAAATCGATTTGCTGCCTTGGAAGAAATGCAATCGACGTGGACGTTGGAAAGAGACTCGATCAGTGGTAAAATTCTTCAGGACGAGGTGCAAAAACTCTGCGGTCTGCGACGTACGGGCAAAAAGTCTAAACTCCGGAGAGCACTGGATCCTCATGGCAAAGCGACGAAATGATCCAACCGTCACTTCGTTAGAACAGCGGGTTCTTAACAAACCATCTCCAAGCTGGTAAGGCGCGACCTCCGTCCCAATACGCTCTCCAATACGGAAGGCTATTGAGAAAAACTGGGTCCAAAGGTCTTCCGTACAACAACTTGGAAGAAGCCTTCTAACGAAAGTTGACCAAAGAAACGGAAAGTCTCGCTTCTAGACCAAGAGTTCTCTCCCGGAGGTTGAAAGGCACAGGATTATGCTCCATTCCAACCCGGGCCGGATGAGAAAGATTGTCGACCCTCCTTCCCGCCATGTGTCGGGGATTTTCCAGGAAATCGGCCTGGGCAAATCGACAGGGCTCTTGACAACTTCAAAATGGAAAAGCCCTGGGAAAGGACGGAGTCACGATGGAAACCTGAAGGCCGGTAAACCGGTTGCTGAAAGACTCCACCTCTGTTAACTCCTGCCCCTTCTCTGCGGGAGACTCCTGAGGGGCATGGCAGAGGGGTTTGGTATTTGTTCCAAAAAAGGTAAAACCCGAAGAACTATCGAAATATCGGCTCCTGAGTCATTCTATAATTGTTTTTCGAGGTCATCTCAGATCGTCTTGCACGAAAACTCGACGAAGCGCAGCCTCGGGAACAGGCCGGGTTTCGGAGGGAATTACAGCGCCATAGACCACATCCATACAGTGAGGCAGGTTATCAGGGGACATTGAGTATAACCGGCCCCTGTGCACATATTTGTGGACTTGGAAGGCTTTTGACTCCATCGAGGTCTTTCCTCAGTCCTTACAGCGGTGCCAAATTGATTGGAATTATATCGAAATGGAATGTCTGTACAACGCCCCGCCACTATTCTGTCTATCCAAAGTGGGCAGACTGGGCCTATCCCCTGCACCGCGGTGGGACAAGGAGACGTCATGTTCCGGGTTTTCTCCGCCGCGCCCGGGCATATTCGGACCTCAACTAAGGAAGGACACGGCCTTTGGAACGGCGGTACATCTCCACATCTGCATTTGCAGACGATATCTCATCATGGCTGGGGACCGCTGGGCTGCAAAATGGTGCAAAGCCTGGCTGGGTTTCTGCGCATCGGATGGAACCAAGTAAAACCAAGGTCATTTGTTTAACGAGGCCAACGGATCCGGGATCGATCACAATTGACGGCACCTCCCTCGAAGTTGTTTCCAGATTACGTTTACCTAGGGCAAACGCTCCAACTGATAAAAACAACTTTGGGGAGGCCAACAGAAAAATTCAGCTGGGCTAGGCAGCTTTTCATAAGCTTCGTCGAGTTTTTCGTCTGCCCATCCCACAGTGCCTGCCTAAAATCGAAAGTTTTCGATCAGTGCGTCCCTACCGTTTTGACCTGCAATTGCCAGAGACTTGGACACTGACGGTTCCTGACTGGTCCTAGGTTTAAGTCAACTCAGCGAGCTATGGAGAGCTATGCTCAGGAGTATCTCTGAAGGACCGCATCAGAGGCCAATGATCCGTCAGAGGAACCAAAATCCTGACATAGCCCACCGGATTAAATAAGCTGAGTAGCGGTGGGCCGATCATATAAGCCGCAGAAGACTGACGACGCTGGGTCGAAAAGTTCTGGAGTGAGACCGAGCTCAGCAAACGTAGTGTGGGACGCCCTGCGGCAAAATGGAGTGACGACATTCGCGGAAATGTATGGCACAATTGTGGGCTGGATGAGAGCCGCCCGAAGATCGGAAGCGTTAGCGTACATTGGGGAGGCTATGTCCGGCGGTGGACTAACACAGGCTGATGATGATGATGATGAAATGTGGTGGTGTATATTTTAACAACATTACTGACCAAAGTTTCGGCCATTTGGACGCGCAGTTTTCGATTGACAGTCGTTTTGAGTAGTAGTGAGTGTTTTTGTATAAATGGAAAAATTGAGTATCAACGCTATTGTATTCTTTTGTTTTTGAAAGGCAATACGCCACACGCAAATATAAGATGAAATGGACTCTGGCAGGACTCTGCACCATCATTTACCTCATTGGTACAGGCAGCTGAATTCAAACGTGGGCGTAAGAGCTTGGGAGACGATGAATATTTGGGACGACCAAAAGCACAACTACTGACGATATCATTGCTGAAGTTCACGAAGTGGTGTTAGGCGACCGCCGTATTAAAGTGATAAGTTGCAGGGTTAGAGCCAGCCAAGAAAGTGTTTGTATCACGCATATTAAACTATAGCGCGTTTGGTGTGATTTTATTTCACGATTCGACCAAAATATGTTTAAATAAACATTTCAGAGCTATTGGAGCAGTTTAGGCGTAATAAATCCGGATTTGCCGCCGTTAATTACTGTAGATAGGCAGATACACCATTATACGACTGAAACAAAACTGATTAAAACAGTGAACTGCAAGGCGGAATCAGTTCAAAAAAAGCAAAAAAAATATTGGGTGAAAAGATGGTGACTATTTTGGGATTGTCTGGAGTTATCTTCATAATTTATATTCAAAGGACAAAACCATTACAGGAGCATACCGCATAATTGCCGACGGAGCTAAAAGGGCAAAAATTGCGGAAAAACGGCCACATTTGCTGAAGAAGAAAATCCTGTTTTATCAAAACAGCATGCCGCCTCACACCTCAGCGGTTGCCATGGCAAAAATCTACGAGTTACGGTTTCCAGCTGCTGCCCGTACATCAGCCTTACTGTGCTAGATCTGGCTAGCTTGACTTCTATTTGTTTCCTCATCTAAACTGCGCTTGGGAGGACAAAGATTTTCAAATCAAATGAGGAAGCAATCACCTTTTATAAACAGTTATTTTGTGAGAAAACACGGCAAGTACTATTTGGACGGGTTATGAAGATGGGAATTGCCGCTGGGAGGGGTGTAGAAAAATAAAAAAGGAAAAAAAACTGTTATCATTGTTCGGTCAGGCTTTTCGGAATACACCTCGTAAATTCTCTAATATAATTTAAAAAAAAAACCATAATTATTCCAAGCACATTTGAAATATAAGGTGGCAGAGTTAAATAGAATAATCATCATAGAACTTATAACGTGGCTGTCTCTTAGTAATAAAAAGTTGGTTTTTCTATGTACATAGAATAGTAATAGATTAAGGCTGCCCAGTCCACCAGAATGGAGCGAGGCAGCGGAAACCGAGAAACGGACTAATGCGGAGTGGGTTGCGTACTGTGACTGTCACAGGCGGAGCGAGGAGGCTGCGGAGCGGGTAAGGAAGTAATGCGGGCAGGTTGCTGTGTTTTCAATATGCCGAGCTAGGCAGCAAGTACGCGACAGGTGATTTGAGCTCCCGGCGGGCGATTGGATTTTAGTTCTACGCGGAAATGTCAGTGATAGCAGACATGCCATCGAAAAAGTTGATACATTATTACGCCCATTGCTTGAGGAAGAAGAGTTGGAGTCAGAAGAAGGCAAAATACTTACATATACCATTGGAACAATTCTGTGAGGAAACATAGATTTTGGTTAAGAAATCATATCAAACATCATTCAGAACACAGTGAATATTTTACTTTTTCAAACAGCTGATGAAGAAACTTTCGAAAATTCTTATAGAGTTTCAAGATGTACTTTTTATGAACTTCACTCCCTGGATTGAACCACTTATATTTCAAAACAAAGGCACAAATTACAGAAATTCAATTAGTAGCCGTGAAGATTAGCGGTGTGTTTAAGTAGTACACATTTTAAATCAAAGTAACTTTTATTTTTGCATGCAGTTATAGAAGCCATGTTATATTAATTTTAAAAATCGTAATCTGTCTCAAATTGACCATTTTCGACTGGGTTCTATTGGCTCTGCTGCAGATAACAATATCCTGGGTTATTCCCGGAATTTGTAAAGCGCTGGGATTAATGATACTGGTGTTAGTAATATCTGAAGCACTAGGAATATTGACACTATCCAGGTATTATCTGAAGCACTAGGAATAGTAAGACTAGTGTTGATATTATCCTGAAGCACTAGGAATAATGATACTAGTGTTGATATTATCCTGAAGCACTAGGAGTATCGATACTAGTGTTGATGTTTATCTGATGTGGGTGTTGAGCCTGTGATAACCATAATTATTCGGAGAATACCAACTATGTTGAAGATTACTTTCTTCAGCTGACATTACCGCGATAAACAGGTTTTTTTTAATTTGAAGTTGAAAATAATACGGCAGCTTTTTGTCAGTGCAGCCAAATTTAAAAAAAAGTCTATTTCATCGTATTTATCACTGGCTGACATCCCATGTTTTTAAGTTCTATCCGTTCTCGTTCAACACTTCGCATTTCTTGATTTTTTTTAAAATAATCTAAATTTCATCGTTCTTTCTTTTTGGATGTTGATGGAAGATTCGAAGCTGTTGGATTCTTAGGATCATCAGCAGAAGGAAGATTATTTGAATTTAGTGGCAAAATTGCATGATTCCGTGAACTCTCTTCAATGGTATTTGGCGGATTTGAGTTTCGCTTACTGGAGTGGTCCAGGGGCGTAAATTTGTTGACCGGTCTCTGTATTACTCATGTAAAGGCAATAAAATGACATGGCTTTTATTTCCATTCTTTTCGTTGTTTTCTAGCTGTCCACTCCTTGTTGCATTTTGTCTTTTAGGCATCGATGAGTTATCTCTCAGTTGTTTCATCCGCGACGGCGGTTATAACTAGAACAATCAACAAACACAAAATGTATTACACCCAATTCTTGTAACTTAAAATGACCATCACTTACGCGAAGGTACAATTAAATACGTTTTTAGGTGTTTAGCAACCAATGATCATTTACAACGATAGGAGGAATTTTTGGGGTGGATTGAAAAGTGTATCAGAATTGTTGAGAGGTTTATGATGCTTTATGGAATATATTGCAACCTCTTGTCATATCACAACCAACAGAAAACGACTGGAAAAAAGAAATCATAAAAGATTTGATGAACTATGGCAATTTAAAATTATATAGGTGCTCTTGATGGCAAGCACGTATATATCAAGGCTCCCTCGAAACCAGGTCCTCCTTTTCCAACTACAAAAAGAGAGATTTTCTAGTATTGATGTGTTTTAGCTGATGCCAAAGGAAAATCATAATGGCTGATGTGGGATCTATAGGAAGATTTTCTGATGCAGAATTTTTGATAACAACGCATTTCGGAAAGAGTCTAAAAGAAAAGAGATTGGTCCCTCAGCCGGTACCATTTTATCGAGGTGGAGCAAAAATGCCCGTTCGTATTTATAGGGAGACAAGCTTTTCCATTAATGGAAAATTTTATGAAGGCCTTACCACGTGATGGACTTAACGCAGAAAAAATTTTTAATTACCGATTATCAAAAGAGCACGTCGTATTATTGAGGCAACTTTCGGTGTATTATTTGTGAGAAAGTGGTACGTGTATCATAAAGATTTTTGAATGCAAAATAGAAACAGTTGACCAAAGGTAATAAAAGCAACATGTGTTTTGCATTATTTAATTCAAAGACAACTAATTATATATAAACAATATTAGAAAATAACATGGAGCAATCATTATTATCAGTTGGTGATATTATGAAACACAACATTCTAGTAACGATGTGGTATCAAGTTCTGTAGAATGTATTGTTCATACTTTACAATAATCAGGGAAAATTGCCATGGCAAGATACTCAATTTTGAAAAGAATCATATAATAGTCAGTGATGTGAGACAGATATAGATAATTGGCCAGCTGCGGACATTATTTAGGTATTATTTGTTAAATAAAAAAAAGATATCAATATGTACCTACTAGAGTATTATAGATAAAGATACATATTATTTACCATCGATATGTTTGTTTCAATGATAATTTGGTCCCACGCAGTATCTTTTGTTTCGTTGCATTTGCTGAAATTCTGAAGATGTGTTCAAATGCATTTCCACACTTTCAATAAGTTTCATCCAGTATCTTCGGTCACATACGCACTGGTCGGAATACGGCGGCACTGCCGGCGCAGTCGCCCGCGCCCGCACTCGCTTCCCGCTCCGCATCGCACGTTTCCCGCTCCGTTTCCCCGCTCCGCTTACAGTTTTATATGAAATTTTAAACTAGCTCGCAAGTCCTGTCCCTTAAGAAGGGCGGAATTTTGTGCAATCCTATTGGTTAATATTTCTCCGTTTCTGGCTCGCTGCCTCGCTCCGCTCTGGTGGACTGGCAGGAATACTAATTAATACTTATATTACAGAGAATTTGAATACAGCTAAATATCTAAGTTTTTAAATAATTTTTTTTAGCCCAATTCTATCTTGTTGTTAAATTGTGACTATAATAAAATTATTTATTTTAGGACTTTAGGTTATTGGAACTCTTTAACGTTTTTTTTTGGTAATTGAAACTCTTTAAAATGTTAATTTTTATTTTATGTAATGACCGAGATTTATATAATGCATTTTAATAATATATTATTAAAGTTTCATGAAATAAAGTCACATGTTGCAATATTATTAAAAGTTGTCAACAATTTTGTTTTCAGTATCAGTTCAGAAAAAATAACCAGTTGCAAATAGATAGCTAGCAGCACCTAAAAATATATTTAACCATAGCAAAACAGCATATATATTTGCCAATACCCAAATAAATTACAAAGTAACGGTCAATCTGTAAGTGGCAAGATAAAATTTGACGCCGTCATGAATATCGAATGTAGTATACGGTGCGTGCATAAGCGTAGTCAATTAATTCTGTTTGCATTTTTGGATAATCTATGAATGTTATACATAAGACTCAGAACTGAGGACCGCTGTAATAGGAAAATTCTAAAGTGTAGACCAAGGGTTGGTCAACGTAGTGTGGGACGCCCTGCGGCAAGACGGAGAGACGACCTTCGCAGAGTGGCCGGTGTGGGCTGAATGAGGCCTGTATCCAGCACTGGACTGACTCAGGCTGAAGTTAATTGATTGAATACTATTTGTATTCAATTCTCAAGTTAAATCCAAAACAGTCAGGGTTGTGTGCCGCACGACTGGTGTGACTTGTGTCTAGCAGTGGACTGGCACAGGCTAATGTTGATGAGGCAGGTGATGATAATTATGATGATAAGTTGATAAGGGGAATTTATATATTTCGATTATTACTAGAGTCCGACCGAAACTGTTTTTCCGGCCGAAACCGAAACCGAAACCGAAAGTTCGGCCGTGGCTTCAGTTTCGGCCGAAACCGAAACCGAAACCGAAACTCACGTGATCAAGTATAAAAATTCTTAAAATACTAAAATATGGAGCTTTTATGCCTATTATTTTGCTTTATTTTAGTCATGGAATGGAGACAGTATATTTAACGTATGTTAATTGAAAATATACAATTTTTTTGTTTGTGACTGTTGCATTAAAGACTAAGTATTAGTATTTTGAAATCTTACTAATTAATACTTTGGTTTGTATTTGTAGTTCGAGAAGGGATCAAAAGTTGTAAAATGAGATAGAATGTAATGACTATGATAGCTTAATTATTTATTTTTCTACATATTCTCCGAGTCCATCTACACACCAAGTCCAGCGTTCCAAGTTTCCAATGCTTCAATTCCTTTAAAAAAAGGATTGTTTTGGTCCTGCAAAAAGGTCACCACGGCATCGTTTACTTGTTATATATGTTTTAACATGTTTCCTCTTAAGTATTGTATCAATTTGAAAAGAAGATGAAAAATAGGTAGGCGCCAGATCTGGTGAATAGGGGGATGCTCAACCAATTTTACGCTAGCATGCTGAACGGTGGCCATCGCTAATGCCAACCTATGTGCCAGTACGTTGTCAAGATGAAACAGCTCCTCCGTTCAAAGTTTGCCTCTTTTTATCATTGACGGCATTTCTCAACCTCGGTATTAAAGCTGCATAATCTGTAATGATGGTTCCATGCTCCAGGTAATCAAACAACAATATCACTTCTGAGTCCCAAAATATTGAGGCCATACCGGAGAGGCCATATACCACAGCCACGGCATGAAGATCCTTCAGGATAAACCCGTGTTTTGTCCACTGCCACAAAACTAGATTTAAAGTTTTAGAACTTCTAAAACTTGTCCAACGATATCTTCAAAGTCGGTTTTGTTTCTGATTCTATGCACCCATCTTGCAGGAGACTTTTCATATTCAAAATTTGTGTCAATATGCGTTGAGTACCTCATATGAAATGCTCGTTTCTTGGATTAGGTATCAGAGGATAATTCTTTAATCACTAAAGACAGTTTTTCGAATGGCAGCATATTCTTATTGTTTCTTGTTGATTACTGGCTTCGATGCACTTCTGCAACTATGTTCGCCTTCCGTGTCCTACTCGAAATTAAGAGCGCACTTTGCGACAATTGATTATAACAGAGCAGTCTCTTCCCATGTTGCCTTTGAGCAGCAGTAAATCTCTTGCGTTGTTAACTTTTTATAACAGTGGTTTTTAATGACAAGGTCGCACTTGGGTTTTCTCTTTTTTTCAAGAACATTTCGCCACACATAGCAAACAAATGACTACATTCAGAAAAAAGTAAAGAGACGAGAAGATTTTTTATTAAGTCAACAAAACCTGAGCTACACTTTCCAGTATTATTTGTATTTATTTTTTGGTTACCAAGGAGTATAACATAGACTGCGAAGAATAAGTGAGTCTTTTATGGGACAATGTAATATAATAATGACAATAAATTTAAAAAGGTAGTCAAGAAACGTTTATGTGTTAAAGGTTATTACGATATTAATGAATTTTTAAATGATAACACAGCCTGGCAATGGAATGCTCGCTCCAGGTCTTGTTTCAAAATTGCATAATATGTAATGCCGAATTATCAAATTGTTTGTTATTTTTAAAAGATGACATAAAAAATAGCCCGTTGAGTTTCTTTCGCCGGTTCTTCTCAGGTCTGAGGTGTCCTTTTCCGAACCGGTAGTGTGTTTGACAATCAATAAGCAAGTGTAAACTTCTATATTGAATAAAGATATTTGAATTTGAATATAAATTTTGATCTTACTACTATTTGTTCCCTCCTCATTTTCTTTTGTCAAACTTGGAATGTTTGTCTGAACTATAATCGACTGATCTGAGCTCGATTGTAGCAATGATACATTAAACATTCGCTACTATTTTGAAATTGAAAACACTTCTGAAACCAGTTTCGGTTTCGGCAAAAGTTTCGGCCAAATTTGGCCGAAACCGAAACTGCGGCCGAAACTTGATTTTTGGCCGAAACTCGGCCGAAACCGAAACCGAAACCGAAAGTTCGGTCGGACACTAGTATTACTGATGAATAACTTATTAGGAGTTGTTCAGTCTTAGGTTATAACCATCAGTAAAAAAGAATTTACTTTTTTCTAACGCTTAACTAATATTTTTGTTATGTCTTTTTTACGCTCGTTATTTTTTTTGCAAATCAGCTTAGCTTTTCTTCAAAACATTTATTATTTTGTGAAATTTAACCCGCAATAAACCTTACATACAAAAAATCATCTGTCGCTTCGTTTGGTTCATAATTGATAAAAAATATCAATACTCCGTTGTGTTTCAACATCTAAATTGAATGGAATAAACAAGATTTACAATCCGGAATGTTCTCATACGACCGGGCCCGTTAGAATTAACACATTGTTACTTTGATTTAATGCCTTTCAACGTGGGGGAGCAGAAATTACGCTATCAATTACAAATTCTATAAACGTTATCTCTTGTTGAAGTAGGTTTGTAATATATTAATTAAAAATTGAAAGGTATATGACCTTCTTATATTTAATTACTATAATTGCTAAATATTTTTTGTTGTCAACTGGCCTATCTTTGAATGAGAAAGTTTTACCAACGTATGGGCTATTTTTTGCAGAACATTTTGCGATTGATTTGTAGATATTGACTAAACCATACGAGTTCCCCTGTTTACAGGAGACCGTCTGGGTGGGTACAACCGCGGTGCCTATTTCTGCCGCGAAGCAGTAGTGTGAAAACACTGCTGTGTTCCGGTTGTTTGAAGGGCACCGTAGCCAGCGTTTAAAACCTTATGTCTCACGGTAGGCAGCGCGTTGGCGATACCACTGGTATTGCTAATGTCTATGGGCATCGGTGGCCACTTCTCATCAGGTGGCCCGAATGCTCGTCTGCCTGCGTAGGCCAATAAAAAATGGGTGCGTGTCTTATGTACGCGCGTGAGAATATACTTCTTGGCATCATTAAAAATAGTTTTTAATTGCATGCAAATAATTAATTACAATAAAATAATAGAAGGATTGGAAAAGGATAATCAACAAAGTTCAGTTTAAATTTGAAAAATTAAATAAATAAATATTTATTTTCTTACATTAAGTCTAACATAAATTGTCTTATTATTCGAATTGTATTTTAAATTAAATGATGTCCAATTCCGTAGTATCTTCCGTAATGTCTGAATCGGAACTTCAGTTATCATTTTTATCAAAAGTTTTCATTAAATTTATTTAGTTATTTTATAAATATTTATTATTTATTCAATTTAAAAGCAAATATTAAAAATTAATATTATAATTTGATGTTCAATTTTAATTTTTATCACAAACTTTTTATTAAATGTTTTATTAAATTTATTTCTTTATTTTGTGAATATTAAATAACCAATAATAAGTATTTAACATTAATAATTTAATAATATTTAGTGTTAATTATATTAAATAAAAGTATTTTAATTTATATCAATAAATAATGCATACGGATAGTTAACCTCAATTATATTGGAGCACTTGAAAAGTAGAATTTATGGATTCTACAAGACGTACTTTGATATATCATATAACTGGTAGTTCAGCGCCATCTGTTGCTTACAAATGTAGAATTCTAAGAGATGTTGGCTTACTTGTACAGCGGTACTATAAATCAGAAGCTTTGATTATGTGTGACTAGATGGCGCTTATCTAAAACGTATTACATAGATAAATCACAATGTTGATATATTAAATGAATAAAATATTACCATTATATCAAGTTGAATAAACATCATTACAAAAATTAAAATATTTATATAATAATATATTTAATATAAATTTAAATAATATAAAATATATTATTAATAATAATATATATATATACCAAAAACGAACCTTAATCCTAACTCATAGAGCACATCATGCAACAACTATCGCAAATAAAACCGGCAACTCCATTATACTACACAAAATCAATCTTATCACTATGTAATATGGACCTTATTACATTTTCACCGTTTTCATTATAAACTGTTAATTTTGTGTCACGCATCTTAAAATTTCACTCTCATCATTTTTCATAACGCCCTAAAGAAGTATAACTAAGTATAACTTCAAAAAGGTTATAATACATTTTTATATTCGACCATTAAATCCAAGGTGTCATATATGAAGCTAAAAAGTATTATTCTGTATGAAAATAAATGATTAAAATTTATCCAAATAGAACATAAAGGTTTTATGTTATTTTGTTTTGAATGTCTCATCCGCTCAAATTTCGGACAGTACCCTGAACTCACCAGATATACCAATACAAAGTTTTACGGAATACTACCTCAATAAATCTGTATTATTATAGCTCGAGTCATGGTAAACATTACAATATCGAAATATGTTTCATAAAACGCTAATATGTTGCAAAATAATTAAGGTTTTCATTGCTTGCTTTGGATTTAAAATATAATATTAATAATCGAAAAAAGAAAAATTAATAAACGAAATCATGAGAAACTGACTATAAAAGCTAAAAGTGTTTGTAAAATACGAAACAAAATCCTACACCTGTTTTCAGTTTGTTTTCTTATAATGACTCCATACCAAGTCATTGAAACAAAACTTTAAAAATTAATTTACTTACATTTAGTGCGAAAAGTAATGTTTTTATTCAGATATCGCGTTATATATATATCCAAGATGTGTGAAATAGTTTATATTCAGCGCTTGCAAATCCCTGGTAACTTAAAAAATGTATTGGTCAAATTTTGTAAACACTAATATTTAAAAAAAAATGGCCGCAGAGTTTCTTGCCGGTTCTTCTCTGGACGGTCTGAGTTTGTGAACCGGTGGTAAACGGATGATTTTTGACGTTCATAAGTGCTCAGTAGAGCCTAAATTCAATAAATGATTTTGACTTGCTTTATAGAAACGAGCAATTTCATTTCAGTTCAGTGTTTTATTTTAATATTATACAGTTCATAATAATTTCTGAGTAAACGTCTATCTAAACTTATATAAAATGTTGCAAACCAAGTACAGACCACTACAAGAGTGCAGGAAAACGTCGGTGCGTATGCTGAAAAGCTCAATAAGTTGGTAACGCGTCGGTGGCATACCTAGAAAGATAAACATTATTCAAATAAGGTTGTAAAAGGGTCTTGCTAGATTATATCTGTTGGTATTTAATGATGCTTATTATATCTGTTTTATTAAATAATGCTTCAAATAAGTCCTCCACGTTAAGTCGTTTCCGTTTAACGCTTCCGGTAACTAATGGCACTGTGGGATGGGTGAGGAAAACTCGAGAAGCATGAAAAGCTGCCCAGGTCCTTAAATCAAAGTCTTCGATCAGTGCGTCCCTCCCGTTATATCGGTGCCGCGACTTGGACCTTACGGTTAGACTGATTCACTAATTTAAAGTCGCTCAGCGAGCTATAGAGGAGCTATGCTCAGGTATCTCAGAAGGACCGCATAAATGATGTGATCCGTCAGAACGAGAGTCACCGATATAGCCCACCGGTTAGTAAGCTGAAGTGGAAGTGGGCCAGTCATATAAAGCCGCAGAACTGACGACCGCTGGAGTCGAAGCTCTGGAGACCGAGGCTCAGCAAATTAGTATGGACGCCCTGCGGCAAGATGGAGTGACGACGATTCGTAAAGTGGCGGTGTGATGAGAATAGCCAAGCGGTGACGTGCATTAAGAGGCCTATGTCGATAGTGGACTGACACTATCGATGATGATGATTATGATGATGGTAACTAATGCTCAACATATGAAACCGTAAGATATTAAAGCGCAAGTAATAATAATAATAAATGAGATTGTTTTTAATATATTAGCATTAAATTAAATTTAATCTGCATAAGATAACTTTAATGAAAATTTTCACGTCAGTTGCACATGTTATCCTCTTTTAGATATCATTTTTATCTAATTGATATAATTTCGTTAGCTTTTGCCAACCGTTCTTTATAAATGTTATATAAAAAGCTAACTTAAATTCTGTCAAAACTTTCGAGCTTAATAAATACATAGACCAATACATTCAAAAAATTTTGTTAAAGAATTTTTATTTACAAATGTATAAAATAGATATTTACTCAATGGAATATCCATTTAAAAATTTCAATATATTCAATATATTCCTTACAATAACAGATATCAAAAAATAGGTTAGACCCATCATCTTGACACAATTAAATAAGTATTTTTCAAATACGCTTCTTACCTAACTTCTCATAATTTTGTTTAACTACTTTACGAAGATTACGATTAACGATGTACAAAAGTCACGTGTAAATAACAAATTGGCCAAGATTTATTAGCAATGTTCCAATTAGTACAAAACGGAGTCTAAACTATTTCTTCATGACAAATCTTTTCTAGAGTCCAGAGAGACATTGAGCGCCAATGCTGAACATACGCGATGAATCAAAGTTTTGCGCCGACTTTGCTGCAAACACTCCTTCGAGTTCACCTGGATTTTTTTTTCCATTACGTAAGTATATATCTTTCATGATACTATAGTCAAAACTAAACGTGTTTAAGACGGTTTGAACTCAAGCGGTACATGAAATGTAAAACTTTTAAGGATAGCTTTAATCAAAAGCCAAGTAGATCATTTCTCTGATGTGATAGCGGCAATATTTTCAATATTTAAAGTATACTATATTATTGCTAATAATTTAACTATATTAAAATCATTTTAATAATAAAAATAATATTAATTATTTTCCTAATTCTAAAGGCTTGCTGAAATATAAATTTACATTTTTTTTATTACAATACATACATTACATACATTAAGGGTAAACTGCATTCTAAGAAGGAATTAGTTGTCAGTAAATTTGAAAGCACTGACTTCCTAAGAACGACTGCCAAAGAAGGTCTTAACAACGGGGACCGACTTTTCCATCCGATGCATGAATCGCCTTATTTTTCAGACAATTGCGCGATCGGTCTATATTATTCTAAACAACCAGAAAGCAACGCTAACAACTACATAAGATAATTAATAAATAATTGCACATCTTATTAAGTTGATTAAAATACTCATGGTACCTTTTTATTACAGTGATAGGCCTTTTGTACCTTACTTAATAATTTACTGTGATTTTTATATATTAAATACATTCGTACAAATTTAAGACATGGGTGGACCAAATGCCAAAGGCATTTTCTTCTAGTCAGTCATTACAGAGATAGTTTTGGTAGGTGGAAAATATTATCACAAGTGAAAAATAAAACAAGTGAAGTCGTGAAAAGTATTCTGTACATTTTTATGTATGATATATTTTACCAATTCTTTGTTTATTTTACCACAAATGTAACTTGATTGAAATGTAAGTTCAACTTTCCTTTACAGACATAAACCTATAGAAGTAAAAAAATTATTACGGTTCACCCTAATTTTATAGACATTTTAGTGCAGTCGTTAGGGATCTCATTAGCTTTTTATTCGCCGCCTTAGGGTTATTTTAACGCCGCTTAACCACCTCATGGCCTAGCAGTATTGGTTCTTGCTTTATGAACCGGAGGTTGCGGGTTCGAATCCCGCGGGGTAATATCTTTGTGTTTTCGTTGTTAATTTTGCGTATACGTTAATTAGGACAATATGGGCCTTAATTGTATGATAATCTATTTGTCCGATAGGCATGTAAAATTTAATTTAATTTGCCTACCATCTTTGGAGTCATTATAGGATATCAGTGCCTTTATGTTTACTGGTAACTCATTCGTCTAAAGAATGCAGTTAACCCTTTAGATCGTAAGGTCAGATTCCCGTCGTTCTGCCTAAAAGTTTTCAGTACAATCTGGATGAATTAGAAGGCAAACCTATGATAACTTTGGAAGATAACTAGGTGTAAAAAGAAGTTTGTTGTAAAGATTGGCAAAGATTGCAACCTTACAATAAGGCTAAAAGTTTACTATATGCAAAATTTACACTAAAATTTTCTTCATCCTTCGGTCTCTTTCCAGCGAAAATGTTCAGGAGCAGACTAAGATGGGATATGTCTGTATCTCAGTCTACTCGTATGTGGAATAACCGTCAGGATTTTTATTCGAAATTTGACACATCGCTCATTCTACAATTGAGGGTCTCCAAGAAACAATTGAACAAGTTAATAACCCTCTATCCACAAACAAAAAAATTAAAACTGTAAACTGTTTTGTCCTACCCCCTATCTTAACTATAGTTTATCATGATTCGTGTATTCAATTTTGCCACAATGTTGAAAAATTGGCTCTTATAATTGTCAAGACTTTAAGTTTGAGAACGAATATAATGCGTTTACTTTACAGGCTAAAAAAAATCCTGCCTACTATTTTATATACAAAACTAAGATAATGCTCGTGTAGACCTTAATCTTTCCTGTAATCAGCTATGGTGATGTGTGCTATCTTGACCTGAACGCAGATCTCCTCAACAAACTCGACCAACGTCTGAATAAATGCATCATCATCATCACTGTCAGCATGTAATAGTCCACTGCTAGACATAGGCCTCCCCTAATGTACACCTATCCATTAGGGGGTTTTGGACTCTCTCCTAAAATCATGTTGTTTTCCATCTTACCTATCCTCCGATTTTCAATATCTTAGCACTATAAATGATAGAAATCTTCGCTCGACATATAACCGTCTTCCCTATGTCGTTCCAACTTTACACCCTCCTCTTTTTTGTTAACTCCATCCTTCTGTGGTATGAGTTACCCTCTCAAATCAAGGATAATACTGCATATTATACGAAGGCATATATATATATATATTAATCAGTTGCTTACATTTAATATATGAACATCGAAATGACATTTATTTTTGCTTATTTTGGTGCACCTACCTTGATATCCTTTTATTAATTTGTTTTGTGCATCAAGAATAAAAAAATAAATATTTCTAATCTAATTCTATCTAATCTTAACTTTGAATATTGCTTAGGCAAAAGGTAATTTTGTTATCATTATTTCACTGGATTTATTGAAAGATTCTTCTATTAAGATATTTTTTTATTTCTGCAACCATCCTCATAATCTATTTTGTTTTCATTATTGATTTATACATAGAAAGTTTCGAAAAGCCATAGAAATATAAAGATAGCTAATTTAAATGTTCAAATATGAGTACAAACATATGTGTTAATGTGTGAAATATATTTAACTAGTAAGTATATTTTGTAAATTTCATGTTTTATTATATAGCATGTTATTTCCAAATAATTTTTGTGCACTTAGATTGTGTAAAATTTTAATCGTTTGGTTATGTTAGCTTATATTCATTTTACATGGAAATTTATTTATTATATATAACTAAAGGTTTTAGTCGATTCTAGAGTACGTAAAGTCAACATGTTGACATTTACTTGCTATAGTTATTCTGTTCCGAAGGTTTGTTTATACATAGGAAACTATGATTGCAATCATTTACGTTAATTTATACAAATTCAATAAACATATACATTGTCTGAATACATAATTAAATTGGATGAACAATTACAATTTTCCGATCGAATAACTCACTAAATATTTACCGAATTGACATTACCATTATTTTATTAGAGGCTAATACTTACCAAATAATTCCGTTTTCTATTATAAGTCGTTACTATCGTAAATGAAGAAAATTTTATAACAGTATGTGTTTACGACATTCAAATCAACCCATTCTTACCAGGAGTTTTAAAAAAATCATCGTAGACGCCGTTTTAAACGTGCTATTCGAGTTAAAAAAGAGTAGTACCTACTCTAGTTATTATTTATATTACTAATTAACTTAACTCATTAACATTTATAAAATTATTACGTTAAATTTGAAATATGTCAAACTATCTGTTATCCGCGTCTTCGTCCACATGGAACTGAAGAAATGCCCCCGAGATGTATTAAAATAGCATCCGCCTGCGTCAGTCCACAGCAGTACATAGACCTCCTGTATGTTTTACTGTGCCAATTATATTAAACTATAAAGTATAGAAGAAGTGTTTTATTTGTTTATATCTATCATTAGACGTGAAGTTTCATATAATTAGTTTCTTCGATAATGAATTTACACATTGGAAATACTATGTGTAAATATGTGTAAATCCCAATTTAGGTGTTTGGGTAATGAGACATACATTTCATCGTTTCAAGTCCAACAGAGGCTATTTCTATTTAAACTTTTATCTCCTTATTCCTACGGCCTTTCTTGACGTATATTCGAAGTTTGTACCATAGTGAAATCTGTATAATGGTTAAGGCAGTAAAGGCAGACAGGCAGACGCATCGTATCGCATTTATAATATTAATATGGATTGCGTTGTTATTTAAAAAAAAAAACTTCTAGTACTGAAAAACACTTATAAATCTCGTAAAACTTCGTAAATAAACGGAATAAAGGTACAAATTTACTTCATTATGTGCTGAAGAAAATAAAAAAATGTGAAATATTCAATTTAATATAAAAAAATAACGCAAAGGTACAAAGTCAAGGTTCTGCACCCACCAACTTCACCATATTATTTTTTTAATTATGAGCTAAGTTACAAACAATAATTTCTTCCTAAAAATATAAAACTGTGTACTCCTCTTTTACTTTTTGAAGAACGGAACTCAATCATTGTCTATTTTTTTAAATCTTTAGTATTCAGCAAAACTTTTGGCACTTCATACACTTTTAATTTACATTTATAAATCCGTAAATAAATATTGTGACCAAATACATTCCAAACGTGCAAATATCAAGTGAATTTGTCAGAGAAATACTGATAGCTAATTACCAATTCACAGCTAATTTATATTTCAATGCATAACTTAAAAAACTGTCAATAATGCAGTGACGTCAAAACTGACTGGAAAGTATTGAATAATATACAAAGCTTTGGTACGAGGGCACTGAAAGTATCGGGAATGGAATATTTCCACTATTCCTGTCATATTAAAATCTTTTTAATTGCAAATTCCTTGGTTTTGAAAATCGAATACCATTTATTTATTTAAAAAAAGATTCTCGGTCTTGTCAAACTTTTTTAGTCGTTAAGAAAATGGAATTGACTCGAGAAAATTCAAGAGCGATTTTTTATTATGACTTTCAAAATGGTTTAACACAAAAACACGTGATGATTTCTGCATTTGGTGATGAAGCCCGATCCAAAACCACAATTTATCGCTGATTTGCTAAATTTCAACGCGGACGTGTCATGCTCAGTGATCAGAGCTCCTAAAACTGCAGTCACATGGCATGGCATTGGCATGAGGCAAATACAAATAATCTTGCATTAACAATTAGATGAAAAAAAGTTGTTTTCTCGATGGATACCTCATTCGCTTTGTGAAGAGCAAATTGCGGCTCGCGTTACTTGGTGCGTCAAAACTCTCGAAAGATTCCACGCAGGATGCTCAAATGCTGTATATAACATCAGATCAGACGACGAATCATGGATATATGTGTACAAACCCGAAACAAAAAAGCAGTCACGAGTTGTTCGAAAATGAGTTAAAGCCAACAAAAATTGTTCGTTCACGGAGTGTTGCAAAAAAAAGATGGTGGCCACCTTTGTCTCAAAAGAAAACCGGCCATATTGTGACTATTTCTCTTGAGGGTCCTCTCAAAGATCGGTTAATGTAGAATAGTATGCTAGCTCTGTTTGCCACAGGTCGTTTCTGAACTCCGTAAAGAGAACTGCAACCGACGCATTATCCTCCATCACGACAATGCGAGTTCTCACACCGCGCACAGAACAAAAGAGTTTTCAGAGCAAGAAAACATAGAACTATTAGACCATAGAACTATTAGAACTATCAGACCTTTTAGTAATGATTTCTATACTTTTCCTAAAATAAAGAATAAATTGTGTGGTCAGAGATTTTCATCGACTGAAAAAGCTGTGGACGCCTACAAAAAGGCCATTTTGGAGACCGGAAATTACGAATGGATTGAATTCAATGATTGGTTCCATCGTATGAAAAAAATGTGTCAAATTTTGCGGTACCCGTACGTATATGGGTAGTTCTACGATAAAAGGTTTCGAACCCATAGAAGATGCGGCTAGGGAGAAAAGTTGGATTTTTTTCATGAAAATGTGAAATTATTGTAATTAACCGATTGATTACCCTTTTCACCCAATGGCAGGTTACTTCACACATATTTTATTACTGTAAAGAAGGCCAGGGTAAATATCGAGGCCAGGGTAGAGACGTCAAGATCAGGGTAGATATTTATAAGACCAGGGGACAGATTCGGGCAATGAAGTAACAAATATAATAAATTACGATAAAATATATTTTATCGTTTCACAACCATAAATAGTAAACTAATATGTACACACTTTAACGGGTTTAGTTTTTTAATAAACTTAATTTAACTTATAAGGAAAAAGGATATTAATTTTCATTCTATTTCAAATCTCCTGCAGCAAAATAATAGAGAAGGATAAAAGCCACAGAGATTAATGTGACACGACTTATACTTAGTGTAACTATGTATATGCTTTTTACCAAATTAATACTTGTTCATGTTTGATAAGTAATACGCCGATTAGTTAAACTCATTGATGTTTACTGAAAGTTACATGAAAATGCAATCATTTTGAATGCTAAAGCTCGTTATCTCAACCGCAACAGCGCCATAAAAGCAATAAACATTTACGAATTAGACAATTATTACATGCTAACAGCGTTTGATTAATTTGTAGTGATACTTGTTTTTACGATTCAGTGACACTTTTACGTGAGAATCCTAGTGAGATACTATTCTGAATGTGATTGGTCAATGTAAAATTTTCCAGACATTACGAGAAACAGGCAAACTTTCGGAATACAAAATGTAGACTTGATTATACTGATCCTTTAAAAAATAAATGATTTGAGTGAAAACAAAGCTACTAATGTATCAGCCCTAAGCCATTTATGGTTCAAGCTTTACAAACAAGCTCAAGCACAAGCTTTTGTTTTTGATAAAAATTTATAATGAATGCGTGGTGCATTCATTATAACTTTGTTGATTTTGCTCATATGTAACTTTCAGAATTCTTTGCCTTATTAGTAGTATTTAGTATGAGATATACCTCAAATATGTTAAAAAAGATTACTTGACCGTCTGAATATTAGAAATTCAGCAATTTCCCGCTCTTATTAGTTTATGAAAAGTGTGGTAAGTATTGATTCAATGCTATTATAATAAACATAAAGACAGCACGACATGTTATGCCAATTTTAAAATCCCATGTTTATTTTCAAAAAATACGTATTCACGTACATACATTAATTTCACAAATTTTATAAGCGTTTAAAAGCGATATAATTGTTAGCTAAACCAAACTCAGCGAGCGCTCCCTTTTAAAAGCTTAAGTTACAGATAAGCTCGCCAAACAAAGGCTTAAGTACGTTGCCTTACTTCGTAACAAAAATATATCTATTTCTATAACACCTCTTATAAATTAGCAATAAGAAAAAGTTAGTATAATTCACTTATTCTGCTTTGAATTTTACAACTCATATTATTGTTATAAGTCATGTTAAACACAACCTTACTATTATATAAGTGTTTGTTGTTTATATAATAAAGTACAAACTTAGACAAATAAACTGTTAAATGACTATTTGGTTGAATTATACATAATCATGCTTTTATTAAATAACCAAACAATTGGGTTTTCTTTTGTACCCGAAGCCAAAACATTGAAGATAAATAGACAGCGGGATTAAATACCGATAAATTTGAAGTAAATATTAATAATAGTAGGAATACACGCAAGGTCCGAAACCAACATTTTAGCAAAAAATATAAAACGTCTAATACTCAGTTTTTCCTGCGGGTGTTTCTTCATTTTATAAAGATTAAAGTAAACGCAAAAATGCTTGTACGTTTTGGTTTATAACTTTCAGAAAAAGTTTTGTCACCGGCATTATCTACGCTGCATTTTTAATGGTACACTGTACTGGTATAGGATCTTACTAAATAATCATCATCATCATCTGCCTATGTTAGTCCACTGCTGGACATAGACCTCACCTACTGCCTGCCTTCACCATTAGGCGGTTTCTGGACCGTATCCCACCAAGCTGGTCCAATGCAGGTTGGTGGGTGGACCGACGTTTTCATATTGTCCATATTGTCCAAGCTAACCAGAAAACAACGATAACAGTTATATTAGATAATAATTGAATAATTCAAACATTTACAAATTTAAAACTTGTTTTCCCGTAGGATTCGAGCCCATTACCCCCGGTTTGTAAAGCAAGGGTCAATACCGTTAGGTTACAGAGGCGGTTTAATGTTATTGTTTATAATACGCATTAAAAAGGTTTAGTCATGCATGCTTCGTCGCCGTATTATAAAAATGGGTATAGGAGAAGTGCAAAATGTTTTTCTGATGATAAGTTTTACACCCATTAGACACTACAAACTCGCTTACCACCCTTAGGCCTTTACCAGAAATGGAGCTGGTAACGGTGCCCTTCAGACCGGAAGTAGGTTGTGGTTACTAATGATGTGCGGCTGAATTAGAAACTGCGGTGGCACGGAATTTTAAATTTTTAGATAGGGATCTAAAGATGTAGTTAGGGTGTACTCTAGGTAGTAATACTACCACTTAGTAGGTATAGGCGATACGTGTTTCGGTTTAACGGCAGTGAAATTATGTGACAGTGCGCTTATATACTAAACATTATTAAAAAAATAAAAAAATCAAAGTGTTTGCATTCAGTGTAACACTTTTTAATCACGGCGTCAATGACACAAGAAGGTCAAAGTATGAGTCATATCATGATTTTTTTTGAACATATTGAAAATTATTGAATAAAATGACTTTACGGATAATATAGCGTTTATTTTACATTTTTTAAATTCCCGACGTTTCGAACACTTTCCAGCGGCCGTGGTCTTTAATATGCCGTGGTTTTTAATATAATAGGTAATTCACACCACCATCCATCCCAGTTATCTACCGTGGGCAAATGTTTGTTTCAGAGGGATCTGTGATGATGCACACCTTACGGCTGAGCTACACCATGTTAAGCAAGTGCTGCGACAACAAGCTTGCTGCGCCACGGCAGCGTCTCAGTGTCCAAGTGAAGGCAGCCACAGTGGAGCGAATACCTGCTGTTCTACCTTTTGTGAGAGGCGTAACTGACAATATTGGCTACATATTGAGGCGGGCTTCAATTAAAACTTATTTCAAGCCGTTGAAGAAGATTGGTCAATTCCTATCACCTGTCAAGTGCAATATGCCTCTACAAGATCCAGGAGTGTACAAGCTCGATTGTGACTGCGGCCTCTCTTATTTGGACAAACAAAGCGAGCAATAAGAATCCGCGTGAAGGAACATATAGCTGACATCAAACATAAAAGACCCAACAAGTCGGCAGTGTGTGACCATACTTTAAATCACCCAAACCATTACATCAGATTTGATCGGCCACAAATCCTTGCTAAAGAACACCGATTCCTACCAAGGAAGATCCGTAAGGCTATTGAGATTAAAAAGCATACAAAATTCAATAGAGAAGATGGTTGGGTTCTACCACCTGCTTGGGACCCCACCATACCGCTGGGAATTAATGATAAAACCTGTTCATTTTGCATAGGTCGGAGTACAGACTAAAAATAATTAATTACAATTAAGATCTGGAAACCTCGCTTCAGCACTGGCAACAAGACGCATGACATCTCAGTCTGCCCCGTGACCACGGCCGCTGGAAAGTGTTCGAAACGTCGGGAATTTAAAAATGTAAAATAAACGCGCTAATCATCATCGTCATCACCAGCCTGTGTCTGTCTCCTGCTGGACATAGGTCTCCCCTAATACACGCCACCGCTTCCGATCTTCGTTATTCTTGATGTTTTTCTAATATATTTTTTAATTAATAATTTTTATCTGGATTTTTTTGTTCCTGTCATTAGTTAATAAAACGTCTTAATAGAATAAAAATACGACTATGAAAGCTTTCCACTAAGGAGACATTTGACAATTTATAATAATGTAACAACTGGACTGCCTCGTAGCCTAGTGGTATAGGCGTGGACTTAGAAACCGGAGGTCGTGGGTTCGAATCTTGCGGGGACTCAACAAATTGTCATTGTTGTTTCCTAGTTGGTTAGGGCAATTTGGGCCGATCACTCAATTGTCAGAAAAGTAAGATGATCCATGCGTCGGTTGGGCATTTAAAGGGTCGGTCCACCCACCGCAGGTTGGTGGACCAGCGTGGTAGGATACGGTCCAAAAAAACCCTTAATGGATAAGGGTGTATTAGGGAGGCCTATGTTCAGCAGTGGACTATCACAGGCTGATGATGATTGAACAACTGAACAATCTAGCGTTATATTTAGGTTATACTATTAGGATGAATATATCAGAAAATGCAAAAAAATGTGGTTTAAAATGCCAAACACTTGTTTATTAAAGCTAGTAATTTTTGAATATCTTATGTTTACTTTAATGCTGTTTATTAGGGAACTTTAGAGTATTCTTCCCCGTTTGGACCAAAAACATTTACAGGATAAGTTTTTACTTACACGACCAGAGATGAGAACTTATTTTTTAAGTAAGGTACTTTACCTCCCTTGCTATACATTTTATTCTAATAAATAAAATAATTAAAATTAGTTTTCCGTTTAAATAATTTTTCCGAACACTTCAGCAGTTTTTTGTTCGATTTTTCAGTTCATTTCAATTATTCTTTCATTTCAAGTAAAAAAAACGTTATAAACTTGTTTTAATGTGTTAAGTGAAGTAAAATAAACATCGATACAAAACAATAAAATAATGTTAACATATGATAGTTGTCAATGTCGAAAATGTTTATTATACCAGCGTTCCAGTTGCGGTGGAAATAACTAGCTTTGGCTCTCAAAACAAGTGCATTTTCAAATAAATATCGGTGACCGTAAATGGTTCGAAGTAATCGGAGATTTATTGTTCATACTATTACCAAATGAACAAGAATTAATAGATTAAACGATATACAAACGTACAAGTCATGGTTTTGCATTACAATTTTGTGATATTTGTGGTGTTTAATCTAAGTAAGTTTTTACCATTTTTTAGTGTCATTGTTATTAAATATGTTAATTGGCTTACCAAAAAATAATTTAAAGATCCTTTGAACTTAAAATTACATTTCGTATATTAACATTATAAACACAATTTATTAAAAAATTATTCTTTTTTATAATGACCTCAACGCAACCATATCTTTGAAGCATGTCTATATCACTACATACTATAAAACAAAGTCACTTTTTGTCTTTATTTCTGGATTGATGTGTTTTTTTAAATAGATAGAGTGATTGAAGGAGAAGGTATTCATAATTCATGCATAATATTTTCGAGAAACGCTGATGAATAAAAATTTAAAATAATTTATTGATAAATAATTTTCAGAAGATTTTATAGATATCAATATTGTATCCGTGCGGAGCTGGGGCGGGTTGCTAGTTACTATGTAAGAGACGGTTTCCCCAAGCTTAAAAATATGTTAAAACTACACGTAATTAATAAAACCCATCTTAGCTGTTTTTAAAGTTTAATGGATTCACAACATTCTTGAAATTGTTGGCTCATTGCAGCGACAATGTTCATGGCTGAAGCAAGTTAGAGGTCTACTTCTTTAGCCTTTCTAGATATAGTTTTTGGTAAATATGAAGTAATGCTTTCAGACTAATGACTTTTGTTACCGTGGGGAAATGCCTACGCATACACATCTTTGCGTGGGCAAAGATGGGTTATGTCTGCTATCTGCCTCCCTCTAGCTGCGTCGGAACTAAAGAACCATTCGCGCGTTAGTTCCATCTCTGCCCCTGTAGTTAGGTAACAGACTCCCCCAAGTCTGTTACTTAGGGGCCATGGGAGCCAGGAGTTCCCAGCCCACGCAAGGACGAGACTGTCAGCCCCTAGCGGCGGCCCTGATGTTAAGCTCCGCTGATAGCTCCGATTTAAAAAAAGAACCATAGAAATAAATTGTATGTGTTATGTGTAATTTTGGTCATAATTGGTAAATTTTTTAATACTGTATTTGATAGCTGTATTGGATTTCAGTAAACTCTAAGCCACCGATTTCCTTTTACGACGGCCAAAGATGGTCTTGACAACCGGGACCGACTTTTTACATGCCTATTTGATGCCTGGATCTTCATACTTTTAAAACCATAAGCTGTTCAGTCCACATTGTATTAACCAACCCAATCGAGATTCGAACCAAGAACTCAGGTTTGTCAATCAAAGTCCAACACTAATGAGCCACAAACTCTTATTGTTTAATCTTTTGATTGAAAAAAATTACAAATTTACAAATGTTCAACTATGCTTGAAAAACAATCAGGGAATTTTATTTTGACGTTGTAGTCAAGAGAGTGAAAATATGAAATTTATTATTAAATAAGCCACAAATGTCACAAATTTAAAATTAAAAGCTATTTTGGCATTTCATACCGTTTTACTTTTTATTCGCGTTACATTTCTTAGAAATTTTCATGTTCAAATAATTCGAAACAAAAGGTTAGGAAATCCACGGATAGTCCACGTGTAATTACAACCACGTGCAGAATTGAGAAAAGAGAATCAGAAATTATTTTCAATGAACTGAGGTACCAAAGGTACATAAATAAAGTAGCATTTCTTCGAGTATTTCAAAATACTTTTAGCGTTTTCTTTTAATCCGCATTATAGACTTTAGAAGTACAATTATGTAAAATATTGTTTAAGTATATATCTTGCAATTTGGGCAATTTGGGCCGATGACCCAATTGTCTGAAAAGTCATTGGAACAGCGTGGTGGGATACGGTCCAAAACCACCTAATGGATAGGGGTGTATTAGGGCAGGCCTATGTCCAGCAGTGGACTATCACAGGCTGATAATTATGATATCTGTTACGGTTTCTGCAGTGATTGTTCATAATATAAGAGGTTGTGATTTTTGGGGTCGTAAATTATCGTAAATTTACGATGATGTTTTGTTATTATACATTTTGTATTACTAATATAACGACAGTCAAAGGTGGCCCTAAAAATCTGCTATGATGAAATGAAAAGTAATAGAATTTTATGCTTTTGTTATTTCTATTTTTATTTTAACGACTGATATCTTGTAAAGCTTATTTATTTTTTTGTTTATAAACATTTTTCTTGTTTATTCATAGATTTCTTTGAAGAAATAGTGACTCATTTTCATAATTTCTTCTTCTTTTTTTTTGTAAAATAGAACAAATTATAAATAACATTTAACCTGTATAATTCTGTTGTGTCGATAATAATAATTTTAATTACTTTGCTCTATTCGTTCACTTAGTTTAAATTATTTACCAACATAGACGGAAATATGAACAAAACGTATATTGTGACAATTGGTTCATGTTTCAAATCATCATCATCATCATATCAGCCTATGAAAGTCCACTGCTGGACATGGCCTCCCCATGAGCCGCCAAGAAGTACGATCCTGCGCCACCTGCATCCACCGACTTCCGCACACTTGCGGGTCGTCACTCCATCTCGTGGGGGTCGTCCCACTCTGCGATGGCCAGTACGAGGCTGCCACTCGAGAACCTTTTTCCCCATCGGTTATCGGCTCTACGAGCTAAATGGCCGGCCCATTGCCAGCTTAACGCTAACTTTGCGAGACTATGTCGGTCACCATCGTTCTGCTGCGGATGTCTGTATTACGCACTCTATCACGCAGAGAAATTCCGAGCATAGCCCGCTCCATGCTCGCTGAAGTGACTTGGAGCTTCCTCATACGGCCAGCAGTGAAGGACCACGTCTCAGTTCCGTAGGTCATCACTGGCAACGCACTGGTTGAAGACCTTAGTTTTAGGCATTGAGGTATATCGGACAAGAGGACGTCTAAGCTTCCCGAAAGCTGCCCATCCGAGTTGGATTCGTCGATTGACCTCTGCGTCGAAGTTGGACTTACCTAGCCGGACTACTTGTCCCAGGTAAATATATTGGTCAACAACTTCGAGCACAGCGTCCCCAATAACCACCGGCGTAGGCATGACATGAGCGTTAGACATGACTTTCGTCTTCTCCATGTTCATCCTAAGGCCCACGGGTTGGGAAACACTGTTGAGGTCATTGAGCATAGCGTTGAGGTCCTCCAGCGACTCCGCCATTATGACTATGTCGTCGGCAAATCTAAGGTGGGTGATGTACTCGCCATCGATGTTTATACCTCGTCCTTTCCAATCCAAAAGTTTAAATGCGTCTTCCAATGCAGCGGTAAAGAGTTTCGGGGATATAACATCACCCTGTCTTACACCCTTCTGCAATTGAATAGGCTTCGTACTACTGGATTGTAGTCGGACGGACATCGTTGCTTTACTGTACAAACACCTCAGCACCTCGATATACCGACTGTCAATTTGGCAACGCTGAAGGGCCTGCAGCACAGCCCAAATTTCGACAGAGTCAAAGGCTTTCTCATAGTCCACAAACGCCAAGCATAAAGGCAGATTATACTCCTCGGTCTTCTGTATAATCTGCCGCAGCGTAAATATGTGGTCTATGGTACTAAAGCCTTTTCGAAATCCAGCTTGTTCGGGTGGCTGGAAGTCGTCTAGTCTGGAAGCGAGGCGATTCAAGATGACTCTCGAGAACAGAACATAAACACGGCTCAGAAGGGAAATCGGTCTATAGTTTTTCAAGAGGCTCTTATCGCCTTTCTTGAAAAACAATACCACTAAGCTTCTGCTCCACGCTTCTGGCGTAATACCAGCCTGTGGGACGAAATTAAAGAGCCTCTGAAGGACCACAAGTACCGGTTCTCCACCCGCTTTCAGAAGCTCTGCTGTAATTCCGTCCTCACCAGGCGCTTTCCGTTCTTAAGTTGGTCGAGAGCCATTCGTATTTCGCTCAGACTGACGTCCGGGATATCTTCGGAGTTGTGCCGGGTGAGCTTTGCTCTTCGGTCAGTCACTCGCTTCAGTAAGCGGCTCCGACGACGATGTGGCCAACTGTCCGCCAGAACCTCTCAATCTCACTCAAAACCTCCGGCCTACTGGAGATGACGGCCCCATTATCGGTCTTCAACTTAGTCAACTGACTTTGCCCGATAGACAGATCTCTGGCGAGGACTTTAGAACCTTGGTTCCGTTCTGTTACTTCTTTAATACGAGATGTATAAAGTTCGCAAATCCGCCGCATATCTTGGAGATCTGTCTATTAGCTGCCTGTAATCTGACTTATCAGAAGAAGACTGTAGCCGCATCTTCCGTCTTGTATCCAGAAGGTTAAGAGTGGCATCAGAGAGTTTTTGGGTTCCAGTTTTGCGGTGTGTTTTATGAAACCTAGAACCGACACCATGAACAGTTTCCACGAGCTTAGTGTTAATATCGTCCACAGTGTTGCACTTGTCTAGGGTTTGGAAGCGATTGCTAAGTTCGAGCTGAAAGCCATGGGCATTTTGAATATGGGCACGAGACGGACGAAGCGTGGACTTTATCAGACGAGATCTTTCAAGCCTAATGTTAAGATTCAATGTGCCTCTTACCAGTCTGTGATCGCTGCCGGTTTTAAACCTTGCAATCACAGAGACATCATTGAATATTTGGCGTTTGGTCGTCATGATAAAGTCAATCTCGTTTCACGGAACCATCAGGGGCTTGATCCAGGTCCACTTTCTGTGGGCTGCTTCTTGAAAGGAGTTCATCATATATAGTCCTTCCCTCTCCATAAAGTCAGCCAGCTGTTGCCCTCTTGGGTTCCGTTGTCCTATTCCAAAATTGCCTACTCTCAGCTCATCATCTTTCCTTTTCCTAGTTTTGCATTAAAGTCTCCCATCAACACCATGTATTGAGTTTGGAGAATGTATGGCGCGTGAAATATCCTCCATTGCCTCGACCTCCTCATCAGAGGTGTCGTGTCGGTGCATATACCTGTATGACCTTCAACGAATATCGTTTGGATATTCTGAGTATAAGGTATGCGACCCTTGAGACACACTTTCGATTTAACAATGTTGTTAATGAGGAGACTTGAAATCAAAAAAAGGTTAGTAAATCCACGGATAGTCCACGTGAATTACACTGCAGAAGTGAGAAAAGACAATGAGAAATTATTTCAATGAACTGAGTACACAAAGGAACATAAATAAAGACATTTCTTCGAGTATTTCAAAATACTTTAGCGTTTTCTATTTATCCGCATTAGAGACTTTAGAAGTACAATTATAGAAATATTGTTTTGGCCGATCACCCAATTGTCTGAAAAGTAAGATGATCCATGCGTCGGATAGGCATGTAAAAAGTCGGTTTATCCACCAACCCGCATTGGACCAGCGTGGTGGGATACGGTCCAAAACCACCTAATGCAGTGGACTATCACAGGCTGATGATGATGATATCTGTTACGGTTTCTGCAGTGATTGTTGATATTATAAGAGGTTGTGATTTTTGGGGTCGTAATTTATCGCAAATTTACGATGATGTTTTGTCATTTTACATTTCGTATTACTAATACAACGACAGTCAAAGGTGGCCCTAAAAATCTGCTATGATGAAATGAAAAATAATAAAATTTTATGCTTTGGTTATTTCTATTTTTATTTTAACGACTGATATCTTGTTAAGCTTATCTACTTTTTTGTTTATAAATATTTTTTTTGGTTATTCATATATTTCTTTGAAGAAATAGTGACTCATTTTGATAATTTCTTATTCTTTTTTTTGTAAAATAGAACAAATAATAAATAACATTTAACCTATATAATTCTGTTATGTCGATAATAATGATTTTAATTACTTTGCTCTATTCGTTCACCTACTTTGAATTATTTACCAACATAGACGGAAATATGAACACAACATATATTGTGACAATTGGTTCATGTTTTAAAATTAAAGTTTAAACTAAGAAACAAAGAAGTGCAGATAAAATATAACTCTTAAACTGCTGAAATTAGTCATTTAATGTTTCGGACGTTAAAATCTCTTTGTTTATCTTGATATAATTAAATCTCTTTATACCTTAAAATAATAAATATGGATCATCATCCAAAGAAAAAGTATGTTATAAGTGTTCCAAAAAAATAATTTTCCTAAAATGTAATCCATGTAGCAAAACATTTGATTTAGATTGTACTTATATTTATTTTAAAAGATTTAATATCATGTCAAAGATAAGAAAACAAAAATGAAATCAAAGTATGTTATTTGCGCGCGCAGAAAGAAAGAATAGATACTTCAATAAATTCTCCTAGTGTACTCCATTCTGCGGATTATACAGTAAAGCTAAGACATGAAATACAATGCATACAAAATCACCATGTTACACAAAATGTTACCCTAAGACCTAATGATAAAAGTTTGAAGCCGTCTAGAACACCATAGTCATCTTCATCGGACTCAGAATATGATATTAAAAGCTTTCCTCATATATCAACAGCCTATAATTTCGAGCTAGAATTTGTAAAAGAATAACTATAAAAAACTAAAAGCTTATTAAACAGTGCATATAAAGAAATAGAAAATCTCTTATTTGAAAGCAGTTTGCTTAAAAAGACAAATTTGGAGCATGAAAAAACAATAGCCCAACTTAAAGCTACTTGCAATAACCTTTGTTATGGATCTTCTGCACAAAAAAGAAAAATTGGGAAAGCATTAAGACAATAACGTTGGAGGAACAAACACTCAAAACTAGCAAAACCACATTAGAACAAGAAAATGTTGCAATAAATAACCAAAGCGGTTCAAAAATATGTCCACCTAGTGAAGCTGTCTTAGATCTGAAGATCGCTGATAAACAGCATGACATAAAAAGTAAAATACATACAGAAATAATGTCATTGCCTTTGAGTGAAATAACATAAGTTATATTTCAGATATATCGGAATCAGAACACTTGGAAGTTTGCGGTATTGAGATCCCACTGCATAATGTTTATATTATTTGTCCCTATCGGACAACAAAATATAATCTGGACATATATTTCGAAAAAATTCAAATTTTACTTGCAAAACTAACTCACAATATAAACAAAAAGGTTATTACATCTGGGGATCTAAATATTAACACTTTAGAATATAATAATTCATCAAAAGATAGGTTTTATTATATTTTAAATAGTTTTAATTTAGACAGTCGTGTTAAAGAGCCAACACGTGGATCGAGCTGTATTGACCACATATTAAGTATCATTGAAAATCAACCACTTCTGTCAAGACTTTGTATCTGTCCGATCATGAAACTGCCCAGTTTTTTTTTTAAATTAAGGGCGCATGTGCAATGTAACAAGTCTTATTTTTGGGAATTTAGGAAAAATTATAATTTTGGTAATATTAAAAGATTTTGTAATAGTTTAAAAAACATCTCATTCAACAAAATTTTCCAGTGTAAAGTAACAAATATAAACACAGCTTACAAACAATTTGAAGAAACTTTACTTATAATCTAAAATTTATTCTTTCCAACTGCAAATAAAAGGAAAGCATCTGTAAATTAACATGAAATGAATAACAAGAGATTTAAGAATCAGTAATACTTAAACAAAAAAAGGATACAGAAGAAAACAGGAATAAATACAAATACAATAGTACGCAAAAATAGTCAAAAATTGTATCGCCACATCTAAAAAGATTAATTACATGCGAATAATAAAAACAGCAGAAATGTTAGAAAATCTTCATAGGACTTAATCAAAGCTGAATCTAAGTATAAGGCTCATGAGAATACAATTAATTTAATCAAACTAGGCCAAAATGTTATACAAAAGTCCTACAAATTAATGTTAAAGTTGTTAAGTTTGTTTAAAACGAAATAGCTCCTATTCTCGACCTACCTAATAAATCTTTCTTTTGAAACAGGTGTATATCCAGAACAGAAGTTATCCCTAATAAACCCGATTTACAAAAAAGTTACTTAAACAATTACCGTCCTATTTCTATATTATCATTTTTTCCAAAATATTTGAAAAGGCTATGCGAGAACGTCTTTTGAAATTTCTAAACAAAAACAATATCATAAAAAAGAACAGATCGGCTTTCAAAAAAATAAATCAACTACACTAGCATGCTTCGAAATAATAAAGATAATTTTAAATGCTATCGATGACAAAAAGAATGTTACAACGATATTCTTCGGTATGACAAAAGCTTTTGACTTTGTCACACATGAAATTCTAATGAAAAGGCTAGATTGTTATGGAATTAGAGGTGTAACCCTGAATTAGATAAAATCTTACCTAACATCACGACCGGAATATGTTGAGATTATGCGACAGGACCACAAAATATTATGAGATCTCATAGATACCAATTATCAAATAAAATCTTGAGTACCACAGGGAAGCGTTCTTGGTCTTTTATTATTTATCATATATTTTAATGACTTGCCTAACTCAACGACGTTCCGATGCATAATGTGTGCAGATGACATTTCATTAGTTATAAGAAGCAAATGCAATAATAATATGAGATGTCGTGTCGTGGATGGAGATGAATAATTCAATTGTGAATATTTCTAAAACTAATTAAGTACATTTTGGAGGCACTAATAAAAACAAACCTTATCTTAATATGTCATTTAATAATAACAAACTACAAGAAAAAAAAATTTTTAGGAATAATTATTGATAAAATCTGTAATTGGAAGGCTCATATAGTTGAAATATGCAATAAAACTAATAGATTTGTATATGTTTAAACATATTACGAAGAATATCCTAAGATCGAACTGCTGTTATGGCCTATCATGTGTACGTGGACACAATTTGAAGATACGTTTTAGTAGTCTGAGGCAATAGCTCGCACATAAATAGAGCATTTATAGCGTAAAAACGATGCATCAGGGCAATATGTGGAGTTAAACGGTTGGATTCTTGTAAACCATTATTTAGGGTTCTAAATTTTATGACTTTACCGTCATTATATATTTTTGAAACATGTGTACATGTCCAAAAAGATACAAAAATGTATAAAAGATCCATTGAAATCTTTCCTCGGAGCTCACGAAATTTAAATAGAGTAGTCCTAGATAAAATACCAAAAACGGCATTGTTTCATAAAAACTGCTACGCTGTGAGCATTAACATATGCAAATAAACTTCCAATTGAGATAAAAAAGAAAGCAATAACGTCAAATTCAAATTCAAACTCAAAAAATGGCTGTTGACTAGATGTTTATATTACGTAAAAGGGTATCTGTATGAGAAATAATTCTTTTCATTTTCTCTTTCATATTTTGATTGCACTCTTCGTTTCATTATTACACTTTTTAATTTAGTACGGTCAATTTAGACCAAAAAATGAGAGTGAAGTTACATAAAGTCCCAACCAGCTGAATTTCTGTGAAGTTGTTCAAAACATAATTATAAACAATATCTAGAAGTTCCCTATCATTCCCCTGTAAGGAAAAAAATTAATTCAAGGTCAAAGGTCAAAAAAAATAGTTTTTCGCGATTTTCGGCAAAACGGTAAGTTTTATCATAACCTACCTCAGACAAAAATTGTAGATCATAAAATTATCTATAAAAAATGTATCAAAAGAAGAAGCAGGAGAAGAAAAACAATAATTTGAAACTTACGAATAAGACGAATAAACTTCAACACTTTTTTTTTCATTTACATCGCTTTTATCTTTGCCAATTTTTGAAAATTTCCGTTATTTTGCAATAGTTTTACATTAACAAGATCACAACTGACCCGTGGAGTAGGCCTACTGGGAAAACATAGTTAAAAAAACGCGATAAGTACACTACCTCATAGGTGGCGTGGAAACGTGTGCATATTATGACGATAACAACTTTTATAACTTTTGGAATCGTTATATCTCAGAAACGGTGGCTCGTAAGAAAAATAGATATTTTTATGATCTACGGTACTTTTATGATAAAACTTACCGTTTTGCCGAAAATCGCGAAAAACTCTTTTTTTTGACTTTTGACCTTGAATTAATTTTTTCCTTACAGGGGAATGATAGGGAACATCTGGACATTGTTTATAATTATGTCTCGAACAACTTCACTGAAATTCAGCTTCTTGGGACTTTATGTAACATTGAATGTCTTAATTGACCGGCCTAATTGTTGTTGATTGATACTGAAGAATGAATATGTTATTTTTAATTCTATATTTAATGATCACCATATTTTATTTTGTCATTTAATTACGTCAGTTACTTCTAATGAATTTTATATAATGTTTTTAAAAGTTTAACGTAGGTAATGACATCAATGATCCCTAATTATTGTAGTAAAACACTGTTCTAACTATTTAAAAGAAAATGTTATTACTTCAATTATTTTATTAATTTTCGCATGCCTAATTAAGCAAATAATAATTTACATTACGGGTAAAAATTAGGTTAGCAACAATGTAACATAATATATATATATATATGTATAGAAAAATATATTTATCCTGATTAAAAATTACCGTTATTTATCTATTTATAATCCATCGCAAACGGTAGCAAAGTCAGCTGACTGCCTAAATGTGTTGCAACGTAGGCTTCGTTTATTCAGTATTCATGGCAGCGATAAAATTTAATCTCCCCATTTACAGATTGAATTCTGATCGTGCTTCAAAATCTATGGGGGCTCGCAAACTATTTTGCAGTTTAGCGATCAGTAAAAATATTTTTGCGTAACGTGCTCTATAACTTGTCTTTTTATAGGTATAACATATTATATATCTATTTAATGCAAGCATTATTTCTAGCTTATGAAGATACTTAACACAGTCAATATAGTACTTAATTAGCCCACATTGCTGTTTCTATAATTTAATAAAAAAGTCTAGTCACTTATAAAACTAATAAACACCTTTATTAGTTCCATAGTGATAATATACTTAATAGTCTTAAAATAAAGGGCTAAATTTAATCTTAGCTACACGATTCGACCTTCGTCCTTCAGAAAGCTGCTCGGAAATAGTTTTACTCCTAAGTGGTTACTTAAAACCATTTTTTAACAGTTGTCGTATTTTATGGTCTTTAATAATCTTATACTATCAAATGTGCTGACAAATTTATAACCCCTAAGTTTCCGACTGCCTCCATGTAGGCCACCCTGTCTCTTTCCGCGGCTTCCTTCCGGGCCATCACGTCCTCGCAGAACGCAAGGACGGCGCCCCACGATCTTTTGCTCTCTAATATTCTGCGCGCTACGGCAGGAAGCAAAAGCTCGTGCCCCACGACACTACGCAGCTCGTAGCGTTGCTCAACCCTGAGTGGGCACTCCTCCAGCGTGTACTGGACACCTTCCGCACATACGCCACAGTGGTGTCACTCCTCTGTAGGCTCCCTACCGTCAACGCGGCATAGGTACCTCCCGAAACAGCCATGTCCCGAGGGAACCTGCGTCGCGCGGAATGTTAGGGAGCCGTGTCCTCTTTCTAGCCACCACTTTAAAACGGGGCGTATTGCCTCAACTGTTCGACAGCCGGCGCTAGGGTGCTCCAGCCGCAGCTCCCAATCCTGGATTGCAAGAAAGCGCAGTTCATCTTTGCGCCCCCTTATATCTTCTGGGGCTGGCCTGCAGTCCCGAGACCTCGCCTCCTCGCGCGACAAGAAGAGTGACGCGAGGATGTCTGCATCCAGGTCCAAGGGCAAAGAGCCACCCAAACAGGACCATGGACCTAACGACTTCGGCGTACAGGTGGCGACAGGAGCTGCTGGGTCCTCCAGAGTTGAGGAGCAGTCTGCCGAGAGCTGACGCAGCTCTCGCCACTCTAGGCGCGAGTCTCTAAAAGTGGACTTAAAACCTCCATAGGCGGTCTAGGACTAGGCCGAGATAATTCATCGTCGACTTGATGTCGCTGCGGTCGCCGCAAATGATAATATGGCGACCGCAGGTGGCGCGTTCCGAAGCCCATAAAAGTACAGGGACTCGGATTTTTCGAGCGCCACCTCTAGTTTGACCTCTTGCAATTACTTGAACGACCCCGGCAGTGCGGTCCCGTGATACTGAGTTAACCACTACATAGTTATTTAAGGTCATACCCCGTTTTGAAACGTTTGGTATAACCTACATAACTGTGTAATAGTTAATAGTATTATTTATAAAAAAAAAATACCCTTTTATTTTTGTATAGAAATGGTATTTAATTCGAAAGATCTAAATTCAAAGTCCACCTCTTTACTTTTTTTAAAAAAGTTTTGGGTTTTAAGTTCCATAACGTATTCAAATCGCCTTTTCTACCTACTTAAAGCAGACCGATAAGCCGACCTTACTCCAAAGGTCAGCCTGGCTTCGCTTAGCTTTCCTACGGCCTATCTGATAACTCATTGACCTAAATATTCATCTACAAAGTAATATGTATAGTCAAATTTGAAATAAATAATTAAAATAACTTTACATTACTGGCTCTATTAAAGTTGTCATTAAATTAATATGTTATTGACCCATATCATTTTTAAATTTTTTGTACTGTCATTAACAAAACTAGTCTCACTTACTTAATTCGTGAATCGTAAAAAGATACTGCTCTTCTGTAGTTTCTATTAGGCATAGATTAAAGGAGCTCAGATATCTTTGAATTATAACTGCTCTTTAAGCTCGTTGTAATCCGCCTACATATTTAGTTCTGTTTAATATAACAAACAAGGGCATTCTGGATGAGATGTTCAATTATAATTATAGCAAATATATCTATGTGTGATTTTAGGGTACTACCCAAACCTTAATTTTAATATAGAGACATAAAAGTAAAGTATAAGAAATGAGACTTGTAAGTTTCATAAAAAAACATTGTGACAACTTTAACTTAGCTACAATAAAATGCAAATAAAACGTCTCTATCCTTAATAGTTAGCAGACAGTCAGCAACATAGAGATTGCACCTTTATCGAGGATAATTGTTTTTGTTTTAATTTGAATTGTGCCACTTAAGACTACTACGCTTACTGCCCTGAAAAAGCTTAAGTTATTTCTTTTGTTTGTTTTATTTTTCAGAACAGAAAATAGTATTTCTTCTTTTTCGGAAAATTCTTTGTACAGAACCTAATGTAAGTTAAAAGAGCATAACGATTTGTACATATAAGACATTTGAAACGTGCGTTTTCTGTTTAAATTGATTTTCCAACTTTTACTACATTCGTAGAAGGATAGACTGTATCTTTTTTCCTTGAAAAACTAAAGAGAAACTGAATAGGATTACACACATAGCTTAAGAAAAGTAAGATGTATACTTTATGCCACACGTACCAAAACACGCGATTACCGAATAGTAAGCGTATTATATGTATTCGAAAACACAGCAATGAGATGAAGAAGTAGTATTATTAAATAAAATTACTTTACGGATTTTATCGCGCCGTAACACTTTCCAGCGGCCGTGGTCACGGGGTAGACTCCGCCACCACGGCCGCTGGAAAGTGTTCGAAACGTCGGGAATTTAAAATGTAAAATAAACGCGATAAAATCCGTAAAGTAATTTTATTTAATAATGTATAATATTCGCGCAAGCAATAGAAATAATTATGAAGAAGTAGTCCTTATGATTCCATAGATTTATACAAACGTCCTCTAAATAGATAGAAACATTCGTCATACCTTTTTAAATTTATGTCACCTCAAGTTGGCAGTATCTGCTTTCCCGCCGATTTTGCTGTCAAGCGTCATTGCATTCTTGTGATTCTTTCAAACTAGTTCAAATTTTTTTCCCGTAAATGAAAAAAGCTTTTCTCTTTAGCAAAATAACTAACAAAAATACTTTACATGTGATAAAATAGTGTTAGTTAACAATTTTAAGTAGATGTTGAAGACACGGCAGTGTTTTTTCTTCTAAAAATGAGTCCGGTAAGTGCAGGCAAAGCGAACTTGAGCGAGTCGTTGTTACTTCGGTTGTAGAACAACTTTAAAAATATACGCTCTTGGCTTTTAAAAAGCAGTTCCTCATGCTCGGAGCTTAAGAAAAGCACTGCATAAATACCAATAGAAATTCGCAAAAATACGCCTCGTCAAGTAATTAACCCCCGGATTCATCCAGTAAGTAAAGTTTAAATTCTTTGTATATATTATTAAGATGTTTTAATTGAAATACCTCTAGTAATTTGGGTTTGAAATATTTAAGCCATTATTTGGTTCATTATACATTTGTATAAATGGAATCCTAGTACCAATACAAATGCTGTTTTTAACAATGAAAGATTTAGTAATTTAACATTTAACATGTGTGTTTACTAATGATGTGAACATTAGTAAACACACATGTTCATATATCTATTTTTGAATATATATGTTTTATAAAAACTGACGGTTATTCGAAAACATAGAGATACAGACATATACCAACTTAGTCTGCCCGTGATCATGGATGCTGAAAAAGAATCCGAAACGTCGGGAATAAATACATTTAAGTTACGCGAAAAATCCGTAAATTAGTGGATTTGATTTGTTAAAAGTCTAAATTATAAATCAGTCATCAATTATTCGGCATCCGAAATATTATTATACAAAGAGTTGGTAAAATCAGATTAGTCAGATATTAACGACAATTTATAAATAAATTCACTAAAGTCGTGTATACAAGTTATTTATTTAAAAACCTAAAGTCTTGATGAACATTACATGCTTGCAACAAAATAACTGAAAGAAGTTGGCTCAAACATAGGTAATTGATTTTATCAACATAATAATTATCTCTTATGTTTTAATAAATATTGCCAGCCATTATAATTGCAAATAAATTAATTTTAATACACTTCTTTATTGGGAATAATTCATGTTTTACATTTTGACATTAACTTTAATTTTAAGTGATAATACTGATCGTTTTTAAAATTATATTTTACTCTCAATTTTAATCAGAGTGGGAGAGATAATAAGTTGTTTTTTCACATTTCATTATCGTGTTCTACAATTTATGATCACCAGCAGAAATCAAACTAATCTTCATCTCATTGCTGTGTTTTCGAATACATATAATATTACTGTTTTGCATAACAACAAAACAGGTATATACGTTCGAGAAAACTTATTATTAATAGTACTCCACCTAACCGACTAAAATATGTTTCCCCTGATGACCAAAATATTGAAGGAGGTAAATTTTGTATGCATTATTCATTAAACTCAAAATTATAATATTATTAACTATTATGAATTAAAGAAAATCGACATCTGTCGTTAAAACTTTAAACAAGAATTGTAATTCTAAAAATACTACAAGTAGCAAATTTTCCATTCGACCAAAATATGAGACAAAAACTATTTGGATAATCCAATTTTCTTTTGTTTAATGTTGACATTTTTTTTTGATTTATTAGGAAATTACAATTTCGAGACTTGAATTTGTACATATGTAACACCCTCGCTTTTGTTCATAGCGACGTGCTCCGTCTCGACTCGTCTACTTCTTCTAAATCCTTTCTCATCGTCTAAAATAATAAATTAAATTTAATTCTGATACATGCAAATTCAATGTTAATAATATATGTTGTAGATGTAAATGTATTATAACATATATTTTAATGGTGATAATGTTCATATTTATATTGTACGTAATTAATTAGCTTCAAATGTAACTCACTTAGTTTTTGTAAAATATCCTTTTCTCATGAATATTAAAATCGTATTTTTAAGGGTAGAGTCGAAATGGCTATTATTTGGAAGTTTAGAAGAGAGATATTCAAAGTCAAAGTCAAAGTCAAAGTCAAAATCATTTATTCAATTTAGGCTCTACTGAGCACTTATGAACGTCAAAAATTATCCATTTACCACCGGTTCACAAACTCAGACCTGTCCAGAGAAGAACCGGCAAGAAACTCTGCGGCCTTTTTTTTTTTTAAATATAAGTATTTACAAAATTTGACCAATATTTTTTTTTTTTTTAAGTTACCAGGGGAAATTCGTTAAAACTTTATTTTAATCTATAAAACGCTATAAAGAAAAGCACCATAAGACGCCACAAATATACAAGTATGCTTATTGCTGTAAAACATAAGACTCTTGTTTACCCTATTATTACGCTGGACTGTACCTTTCAAACCGGAAGACAGGATTTTTTCTACAATACTGATTTGCGACATAAATAGACACCGCGGTTGTACAAAGAGACGGACCACCTGAAAATATACGAATGCTTCTGGCTCAAATAATTTAAACATTTTTTTTTACTATCAGGTATACACTCCGCACTAATCCATCAGGTATTTGCAAACATTTTGATGTTTACTAGCGGTTGTTATACTGTTCTGAAAGTTTGTTTCTGTGTAGTAAACTATGAGCATAATCATTTATGCTAATCGATACACCTTTGAATATTCATAACTATGCATCGACTAGACAGTACTATGAATGGTTTATAACATTACTAAAAATAATGTCTTAAAAATGTATAACTAATTCCAACAACATGAAAAAAACGCCAAGTGAATAATCTTACCTGAGGTGAAACTAGGATATATTTAAGCAAAACTTTAAAATTGTGTATAAGTCACTAGTAATTAAGTAATAATAAAACAATTACTTTAAAATATTAGCCATATTATGCAAAAATACATAATCAATTATTGTATAAAATAAGTTGTGTTTTAATTATATTCAAAAAATATATTTAAAGAAGGTAATAAAGTAACAATAGAAATGTCAAATAATATTGTGAAATTGTTTGTGTTTTAATTATATTAACAAAGATAATTAATATATATTTCACATTTTTAACGATTTTATTCAATTATTTAATTACCTTAAAATTATAACAAATTATAGAGCCTTCGGAGTACTGTTTAATCGACCAATTATAAATATTAAATTACGTGTGCAGAATATATAAGCCATTTGAAAATATAAAAAAACGTCGCTAATTATCTGATTTGCACATTCAACTTCAATTACTTTGATCCCGCTAGTTTTTTGTTTAGTGCATTGGAAAATAAAATTCATATATTCAGAATTGAATATCGTTAGCATAAACATGCATTAACGTAATATTGACATATTTTTGCTAGCAAATTTTGAATTCGTAGTCAATTAATATTTCAATGCATAATTTAAACGACCGTCAATAATGCAATGACATCAAAGCGGTACGCGTTTGGAAACTAAATTCAAATTTGATTGAATAATTAATAAAACGATAATTTTGCTCATATCATCTCTGTTCATTATATTGATCACCACAAAATTTTATAAGCATAGATTAATGAATTAGTCTTAATGTGTACTGTCTTATCATACTGTGGCCTTGTTTTTAGATCTTTAGTCTTTCATTAACATAATACATTCTATATTTATTTTTTTTTCCATTTCTATACTTTCCATAATGTCTTAATGTTAACGGATATTGATATATGATATATGACTGCCTCCGTAGCCTAGTGGTAAGGGCGTCTGCTTTACAAACCGGAAGTCGAGGTTTCGAATCCAGCGGGGACTCAACAAATATTCATTGTTGTGTCATAGTTGGTTAGGGCAATTTGGGCCGATCACCCAATTGTCTGAAAAGTAAGATGATCCATGCGTCGGATGGGCATGTAAAAAGTCGGTCCACCCACCAACCCGCATTGCACCAGCGTGGTGGAATATGGTCCAAGAACCCCCTAATGGGTAGGGGTGTATTAGGGGAGGCCTATGTCCAGCAGTGGACTATCACAGGCTGATGATGATGATGATAACGGATATAGTTATTCAAAATTTCGTATTAGTATTTACACAGATTGCCAACACAAATATTTTGCAAGGTTAAAACGCTGGAAATCCCTTCAATATAACTATAACATAAACTTAACCAGAGCCATACCGATTAAGCTCAAAAACAGCACAGACTAATAAAAAAATATATCATCCATTTATGTAATTATTATAACGAATTCGCGGTTCCTCCTTTTTCCATTTGTAATGGCGAAAATATTTTAAATTTTTATTACGGTTATAATGTATCAATCTTTATTCATATAAATATAACGTTTTATAGTCGTAATCGTAAATAATAAAATCTTCTTTAACCAGCAACAAAAACACTTGTTAATCCGGACATGGTTGCATCCTAAATTTCTTGTGGACAAGATAAATTATGCGTTTTTTAACTAATTAATATAGCGTCACCTTTTTAAGAAAAACAAGATTTGTATTTAACAAAGTAATGTAATAACTAACATAAATTTACAGTAAGGATTATTATTTGAGTAATAACTGTCCGTACATAATATCTACTATCAAGGAACGGTTTTCACTGACGAGAAATCCGTAAAGTTGTATCCATTAGCGTAAATTAATACGCTTATAGTTTCTGTGTACAAACACAACATTCGCTTAACTTCCGAAACGGAATAACAATGTCTGACAAACATCAACATATTTACTCTGGCAACGCTGCCGGACCCAGGGTACGCCATTGTTGAACATTAAACAGTATATAGTACGTACGTTAAAAACTAATATATATGCTCTCTTTTTTATAGAGTAATATGATAAAAGACAAGTACTTTGTATCTGCCTAGGATTACCAGGATTACCAGCATAAGCGATGGATAGCTTTAACTCTATAATATCCACACATGTAATGGCGTTGATAGATTTTAACTGCACAGGTAAAGTTTTAACCAACAAATTATTTGCGAATTCATAATCAGACAATGTATAAATATTTTGCGCAACATAAGCGGGTAATTAAGGTAATTATTTTCACAAAATATCGTCTATGACACGTTTTAAGAACGTAAAATGAAGTTTTTTTTAATATGTATATAATTTTACAACATTGCTACATTGTAGCGTAGTGATATTTGAGCTTTAAAGATGACTTATGATATTTTTATGAATGTTTACTGTGAGTTATTCTTATAATATACATAAATGCGCTCTCAGACTAAATATAAGACGAATTTAAGAAGTATTATTACGTAGAATATAGGCTTGTTTTTACTGAATCACGTGCCCTGTGGAATATACCTATTGAACGTACCGGATGTGGGTGGGCCAGTTACCACAGGCGCGCCTCCCCATCGAGTGACTTAACTGCACCAAGGGCCCCCAGATGGGGAGCCTCGGCTTGGGCTGTCTTCTTTACATTATAGTTTCAGCATATCTCTTAAAGTTAAGCCAAAAAGCGTCTGCGCTTTAATTGCACAAAGTTGTAATTTTTGGTAACGCGCTTCGATTTTTATTGTTCTTATTATGTGTATGTAGATAAAACCTTTTAATTGGTGGTATCTGCTTGCAATAAATTTTCTATCTAGTAAGAATTATTCACAAATATTAATTTGAGAATATGTTTAAAAAATGTGTAAATAATCGCATACAATGCTATAAAGTTAGCATTGTAGCGATTATTACCATAAATAAAGTAAATATTTAGGTAAAAAAAACATACTATCACCACATTTGCATAACAATATATAAATTATGTACAATAATTGTAGAATAATACAACAGATAATAAGATATTATTAAATAAAATTACTTTACGGATTTTATCGCGTTTATTTTACATTTTAAATTCCCGACGTTTCGAACACTTTCCAGCGGCCGTGGTCACGGGGTAGACTGAGATGTCATGCGTCTTGTTGCCAGTGCTGAAGCGGGGTTTCCAGATCTTAATTTTAATTAATTATTTTTAGTCTGTACTCCGACCTATGCAAAATGAACTGGTTTTATCTTTACAGCCAGCAGTGGTATTATGCTTGGGTTTAAATTTTAATTTATTAATTATGGGATCCCAAGCAGGTGGTAGAACCCAACCATCTTCTCTATTGAAATTTGGATGTTTTCTAATCTCAATAGCCTCACGGATCATCCTTGGTAGGAATCATCAAATCTGATGTAATGGTTTGGGTGATTTAAGGTATGGTCACACACTGCCGACTTGTTGGGTCTTTTATGTTTAATGTCAGCTATATGTTCCTTCACTGCGGTTCTTATTACTCGCTTTGTTTGTCCAATATAAGAAGGCCGCAGTCACAATCTATCTTGTACACTCCTGGATCTAGTAGAGAATATTGCACTTGACAGGTGGTAGGAATTGACCAATCTTCTTCAGGGCTTGAAATAAGTTTTGATTGAAGCCCGCCTCAAAATGTAGCCAATCTTGTCAGTTACGCCTCTCACAAATGGTAGAATAGCAGGTACTCGCTCCACTGTGGCTACCTTCTCTCGGTCACTGTGACGCTGCCGTGGGCGCACCAAGCTTGTTGTCTCGCAGTACTTGTTTAACATGGTGTAGCTCAGCCGCCAGGTGTTCATCATCACGATCCCTCGTGCTCTCTGAAACAAAGATTTGCCCACGGTAGATAACTGGGATGGATGGTGGTGTAAATTGCCATTTAAATATTTATTTGTATGGGTTGGTTTCTATACACAGTATGGCTCAAGGTGTTATCAGGATTGCGAATAATTAAAACATCAAGAAAAGCTAAAGAATTATTATTTTCTAACCCATAGTAAACTGTATTTTGGATTAATGGAGTTAAGGTGGTTTAAAATGCATTTATTTTATCATATGGTAAGATGGTAAATGTATCATCCACATAGCGCTTATAAAATCTTGGATGAATGGGAGCAGTGAATAGGGCCTTCTCCTCAAAGTCTTCCATAAAATGTCAGCTAACAATAACAGAAACGTCGGAATTTAAAATGTAAAATAAACGCAATAAAATCTATAAAGTAATTTTATTTAATAATGTATAATATTCTGCAAGCAATAGAAATAATTAGATAATAAAATAATTAAAATAAGTATCTTCAAATATACAAACAATTTCATTCATGAATAAAAACTGAGACGACGCTTGTGAAGCTAGGAACGCCAAAAAAATTATACACAAGCTGTGTATAATTTTTTTCGAGTCAGATATAATTTTTGTGAATTTATTGATCTTTTCTGATTTAAAATTAAGGAATAAGAACAAGTATTTCATCGTCATCTTGTATTCGGCATGAATACTTTCGAGTTGATTCGTAACAGGACTAAATATATACAACAAGTTAAATTTGCTATTTTCTTTTCATTGTTAGAAACGCTATCAATTTTACTACACAGATATTTGAAGCCTTTTTTAAAAAAATCTTTTGATAGTATCTTAAGATTACGTAATTAAATAAATTACGTCACGGAATGGGATACTAGAGGTATGAGAGATTACAATTTTGTTACTTATACATCACTTTTATTTGAAACCCTCATGGGATTTTGCACGAAAGCCCTGTTTTCCTCGTAAAGCTTTCCCGCTGTTCCTCGTAAAGCCTTCATGTAGATAGCGTTTCATTTGTTATGCTTTCTATTCAGAAAATCCTTAAAAATTTCTATGTCCCCGCCTGTACATACCTAAAATTTGCAATGTGTGTGTAACTCTAGCATAAGAGTTATATCACGAAATAATTTTAGGGTAGATTTTAGTCTCTAGCGCCATATAAAAATGCAATAAAAAAGGGGGGTAGAAAGCTTTTTTTTTTGCACGAACCATACTACATAATTTGAATGGTTCTATGTAATGCAAAGATTTTATTATATTTTAAAGTTGAATAAAACGAAAAGCGCTTAATATCTACCATGCGAAAACTGTTTTTCATTGAATTTAGGTCAACGCTTATTAGAGCCATTCGACACACACACTTCACACGGCCTCGTCGCGGTATCAACTCGTTGTCAACTCACAATTCGCTGCCCTAAGACATGGAATGTTAGGTCTCGTTAACAAAGTATTTCACTGGCTACAGTGCCGTTTAAACCGATAATTGTATTTATGTACTACTGTGAGTATTCGATGGATAAATATAGTTGATAAATTTGAAGGCACAGATGGGCTGTCAGTGCCATCAAATTTAACAGCTGCCATAGAGGTGTTTACAAACGGGACCGACTTCTTAGGGGCAGGTGCAGACTTAATGGCAATGATATTTTTGCCATATTAGTTTATCACCGTTGGATTTAAACCACGGCTACTAGACCACGAAGGCGGTTAAAGGAAGGTAACAATTAAAGTCGTATTTGATTATATCGGAACGAATCAACTTGTTAGGCAATGCCTTAGTAAATAAACCAATACTTGCCCATTCTATCTTCTGGTTGTGCAAAAATTATTTATTTATACGTCTCATAAATTACATTTTAAACATTACAAAAACTCACAAATGTAAGAAAATCTCACTACAACTAACAAGTATCTTTCAAATGAACCTCATCAATTAAATATATTTACAACCATCCAACCTATTCTCTTCATTCATTTTGCTTTTGCGCTCCCATTAATTGTCCTAAAGCAGTTCGGTAGTAGGTGATGTCATGCTTATAGAAAAATTATAAGGCTATATGAATTACTTGTCTGATCAAAATATTTTTTGATACATACGTCATCAGCCTGTGATAGTCCACTGCTGGACATGGGCCTCCTCAACTACACCCCTACCCATTAAGGGTTTGGACCGTATGCGGTTGGTGGGTGGACCAGATTTTACATGCCTATCGACGCATATATCATCTTAGTTTTCAGACAATTGGGTGATCGACCATTGCCTAACACTAGTAAACAACAATGAAAATTTGTTAAGTCCCAGATGGATTCGACACGACCTCCGGTTGCCAAAGCATACGCCCATACAACAAGGCCCATACAACAATCATACCTGATAATAACTATGTATCCATTTGCGGCCTTTAACATTATTTATTCCTGTACGGCAGTTCATAGGCTAAACGTGAATTTCTTGGAAATCAAATCAGACATAATAAACTAACTTGTTAAGCATCTATTTCAACGAAATTTTCCGAATTATATATAATTTACCAAATATAGAATATATTTAGATTACATCAAATGTTTTATTTATTCTTTTAAATTTCTAGCCGTTCCATGGAGAATGACCATGAATTTTAATGCACTTCGTTGAACTGAGCACAATTCTTGTCATCGTCCTTACCTTAGTATATTTAACATTGTGTAACAGATTTTATTTTCCTTAAATTAACTTCTATTAAATGAATATAACTGCCTCCGTAGCCTAGGGCATGTGCTTTGAAGCCGGAAGTCGTGGGTTCGAATCCTGCAGGGGACTCAACAAATTTCGTTTCGTCCGATGGGCATGTAAAAGTCGGTCCACCCACCAACCGCATTGGACCAGCGTGGTGGGATACGGTCCGAAACCCCCTAATTGGAAAAGGCGTACATTAGGGGAGGCCTGTGTCCAGCAGTGGACTAACACAGGCTGATGGTGGTGTGATGGTGAAATGAAATAAACTCTATCTAATAACACGAATGAAACATGTTATAAAGTTTCAAAACACGTTTTATTTCATGACCCATATTATATTTGTACCCTAATCTTGACACAAGAAGATTAAACAAAAACAAAATTTATCTTGACATCTGTTTGTAGCATACCTTGGTGCTTTTAAGCGATAAGATATAGATATAAGATATAAACCGACCATATTTCCTTCTTCTATATCATATAATGTTATAAATAACTTTTCTAGACCTTACTTCTCTATACTAGAATCAATTTCCTGGTCTATGAAATCTCTTGTTTCTTATTTATCGACATTAAATACGATATATTAATGCGCTCCTAGTCCGTTCCGACCTTCCCGACGGCGGTCGATCTATATGAGAGACCAGCGAACTGCGCAGGAGATTTAATAGTGCAAAAACACAGGTGCACTCGCTCTTCCTTCACTCTCAAAGTCAGATGTGATGGATAACCGACACGACCGGAGAAAGATAGGGTGCAGTACCAACTTCTCACATTTCCATGTAACGTTAACATCTAACAGCTAAGGTTATAAGCCTCCTTTGCCCTAACCAACTAGGAAACAACATTAAAAATTTTAAGTCTTATTTTAATGTTAAGTCTTAATTTTGTTAAGTCGCCGCAGGATTTGAAACTGTGACCTCTATTCAAACCGGTCTAACCACTGGCGAACCGGGTGGTCCCCTGTTTTACGGGAGCCGTCTTGGGGTACCACCGCGGTGCCCTTATTTCCGCCAAAACGGGGGTGAAAACACCCGTGTTCCGGTTTTATTAAACCGTAACCAGCGTATTTACTTGGGAAACGAGACTTAACATCCTACGTCCCGGTAGGTGCGCGTTGGCGATACCACTGGATTGCTAATGTCCGGGCGTCGGTGATCACTTCCCATCAGGTGGCCGACCTGGTTTGCCCCTGGCTATGCCAAAAAAAACTAGGCTACGGGGGCGTCGATAAATCGATAAATTGATACGAAATGATTGGAAACAAAATTGAATTGAAATCAAGAAAAATAAAATTAACTTTGAAGATATTTAAAAAGCAATCAAAATAGGAATAAAAGCCCCAAATCAAAAATCAATCATAATTTAGTCCGATTTCGGTTAAAGGTTTACCAAAATCAAATTGAAAGAAAGGGCAATTCAATTTACAAGTGATTTCTGGGATTTGGTCATTCACTTTACAAAAACAATTTCTTTTTTCATGTTTTGAAAAGTTGGTTTATATTTGGCTACATAAAAAGTTATTATTTTTTATATAGTTACCTAATTTATTCAAATAAAGGTTTTTTTTCAGTTGTTGTTAAAATAAACAACGATAATATTTAATATCTTCAAATGTTACATAATAAATGTATTAAATTAAAAATTATTATGTAAATCAAATAAATAAAATAATTTTTGGATTATCAGACAAATTAAACTTGATAAAATTTTAGTATAAACCTCTAGAAGACGGATTTCTTTAAAAGGTCACCTTTAGATGATAAACGGTTTTACTTCTGTCGGAAATAATTCCAAACATACAGCGTGTAGAAATTTTTATGCTCTGCCTGGAAGGCCAGATTAAGACGGAAAAATTTAAAAGATGTAACCGAAATAATAAAAAAAGGACTAAAAAATTTTGAGAAATAAATTTTTGATATAATTTTGAAATAAATTACAAAAGTTTTAGAGGAAAACCAACGTCTCTTTTAGAGCAACACAGGGCTTTCGACTAAATCCTATGAGTTTGAAATAAAGATACAGTAAAAATATCACATATAACGGTAGGTTTGTTAAACGATAATTTCAGACGGAATTGTAGGGCCTATTTGTCTGGCAGGTATATCAAATATATTGTTGGAAAAGGAATCTTCACCAAAGACAGATGTATTGGGTGTTCTAATGGACTGTGTTGGGTCCCATCTGGAATCTTTTATGATGCGGTGCTACGAATCACACTTCCCAGTAAAGAAATGTTTTGCTACGCAGATGACACTTTATATTAAACCAACGAAGAAGGTTTTGAGGAAAACCATGTTTCACCCTTGCTAATCCTGGATTAGGGTTGTGAAAAGATTCACAGCCGGGTCTTCAGGTTGCGCCCTAAAGGCCGGAGGCACTTTGGTTTCTAATTTGGTAGGGAAACCACCCAGCTGTCTGATATCCGTTGGAGAGTGCGGCGGGATCTGAAATTAAATTAACCGGCCTTAACAAGATAGTCGATGGAATTTTCAAACATTTTGACAATCTGGCCCCAGAATCGAAAAGAGCAGGTGCCATGCCCGATTATTGCCAAATTTGGAGGCCCTAGGAAAAGTACCCTCCAAAGCTGCTTGTTTAACGATCATTGGCCGGTATGGTTATCACCGCCCAAAGAGCGCCGGGACGATACCGCACAAAAATTTATAGCTTTAACATAGGTTAGCCATAAAGGTTGCCTCGAGGAATCGTACAATATCCTTTGAGGGGCGATTGCGGCTCGGTTCTTTAACTTTGGACATCTTGGCGAAATGGATGCAAAAATCTATATGCGACTTCAAAATCAACCGGAGCGGGATGTAGAGGCCTTTGGATCAAAGAAGGTCCGGAAAGCAAGAGATGGACTGGTCATAGAAAACGTGGGGGAAGGACTGCAAGGCCTCGAGCATCCAATCAACAAATTGTTGGCGCGCTCTTGCCAAAACTTTGAAGGGTGGTTTAAGGTGGCAGCTTTGCCCAAAGTCACCTTTCGCGTAACATAGTTACTTACCAGCATGGATGCCGGTCAATCTTATTTAGAATTGGGCCCAACAGAACCCAATGTCACCATTGTGACAACATCTTGGACCAGCGCAACATACTCCGCCGAGGTGCCCTGCTTTGGAAGCGGAACGAAACGTCTTGGTGACCAAGATTGGCTATGATCTCTCTTGGTGGTTATACAGGCGGCTTGTGGGAAAGGGATCATGGATGGGCTGGTTTCATTTTTGTGAAGCAGTTATATTGCAAAAGAGGAAAGGGTGAAACGAGCTAATCCAGCCTCGTAGAAAATCCGTCGCTCTGGCCAAAGCAAGGCAGGGATCGAATAGCCCTTTAGTTTCGGGCTTTGGGAATAGGACTGGGAATAATCTGCCTGTCGTAAAAGCGACTAAAAGATATTTTATGAAAAACTGAGATGGTTCTTGACCTAAAGAAAATTGAAATCGGATAAACAGTGATGGTAGAAGTGAGGAGACAATGAAAAAGGCAAGCACGTATGAGAGGTACCGGTGCGTTCCGTGGAGTCCGGTGCTTCTCCAAATTACTGGATGATAGGGCTGAAGGGGGTTTTAGTGAGTAAAAATCCCACATAACCCTTTTTTAAAAAGGGTATCTTTTAAAGATTTCCCTTAAGAAAAAAAAAAAAAGAAAAAAGGTTTGCTTGAACGAGTTTAAACCTAAATGACAGAACGTATAAAAACTTTATAAAGATATGTTTACTTTTCAAACTTAAATATTTAATTTTAGTTTAATTATAAAACTAATATTGTTCCTCAGATAGATATACGTTACAAGTAATTAACTTACAGGCTTACTTAGTTTCCAAGTAAGCCTCAAAAAACAAATGCATCAGATAAAATCCATGTTTCTAACAAATTAATAATTGAGAACAATTTTAAGGCTTGATATTAATTTATCGGTGATTTAAACGGCTTATTCAAAGTAAACATCTATTTTATCTATACATGATTACATCATAATTAAATTTGATTAAAAACATTTAAACAAGCCGCAACGCAATCTAGCTGGCATGCTCTGGATCTTCAAGGGTATCTTGGACTGTAAGTAAGTAACTAATTTTATCCATTACTTCCCTGTTATGTAGTATAACCGCAGATTCTTCACTGTAAACAAGTCTATGTTTTATAATATAATACGATAATAAATAAAGATTACAAAAACTTTTTATTGTTTTCATCTTTTTAATAGAATTGTTTGCTCTTTAAGACTATTTACTATATGTTAATCAAATTAAATTGGGAAATACATAAAACATACCAACAATAAAAGAATTGTGTAATTAAACATAACATTTTGAATTTAACATTTTTTTTTAGTCTTAAAAAACAAATCGTAATGCACCCATTATTAATACTATGTCAAGGCACCAAACAGCTTTACAAACTTTTCGTACAGCGAGAAGTTCTAACGTACGTAACTATATTATTATAAGTTACACAAGAAATAAAATCGAAGTTTCTGTTTGTACCATCTAAATAATCGAATGATATCAGTGCCATTTATAACCGATACGAACGAATAAAAAAAATAAAAGTTTTTTAAAATATTTACCCGTCTGTCTCGCTGTTTGTTTTAGATAACTCTAGAATGGCAGGTCCACTATGACGGAATGATATCTGATGTAATGAACTCCTCGTTCTTGGAGTATTTTTATTGAAAAGGAAAAAAATTACATAAATATCACGCGGACGATGTCGCGGGCAACAGCTAGTACTAAATATCTGAACTACAAATAAATAATGAAGAATGACATCTATATGAAACAAAACTACCAGAATCCTTAAATAAAATACGTTAAATTACGATAACAATACATCATTTCAAAAAACGGCCGATCTAAAAAGGTTTCCACAAAATGTAATAAAAATTTGAAAATATTCCAGCATTTAAATAGAAATAAAAGTGGAGGCCATGACTTTATCGCAATTTAATTATGATATAAATTTGAATGCCTTTTCATTAATTTTATTGTAGAAACTTTTGTATGAGATAGTGGAGTTTTGTACTAACAACAGGAATGAATATTAATGTTCCTATTTTGTGACTTAAATAATGAATTAAAAGCTTACAACCTTGGGCAAATCGCTAGCAAGAAAAATTGTAATATAATATTTATGAAGTTTATGAAAGTAATGATTAAATTTTCATTAAAATAATTAATCAAAATAAATATTTTACATTATTCTAAATGTGTACTTTTCTCTAAGGAGTGTATAGCACGTTCGAAGCGTTGTGCCTTAAGAAAATTTTAAGTTTTTTGCTCTGAGAAATCGACTTTGATTATTCTACAATTATTTTTTTTCGATATTTACAAATTTCTAAGAAGGGGAATGATAAAGTGTTCGCAATTTTAATAAATATTTGTAATATCCTCGGTTTTATGAAAACTTATGTTTTTGCTTTCTTTCAGTCGTCTGAAATAGACCTGCTAAAGGTCTAAAATTAAATAATGTTTAAAAGGTCGAATATATCTACATTAAAAACCAAAAATAAAATGATCTGGACAACTACTAATAGGTTTTACGAAAAAAAACGGTAGGTTATAGGTAGTAAAAATGGATATTTAAATCCCTTTTTAATATCCATTTTTACTGATGAACAACTGTAACCGTATAATAATATCATATAGAATGTTTCATTTCTATGCAACATAAATGACTTATATCTTCCATGATCATCATCATCAGCCTTTGAAAGTACATTGCTGGACATAAGCCTCCACTAATTCACTCCTATCCGTTAGGGGGTTTTGAACTGAGACCACGCTAATGTGGGGGTGGGTGGACTGCCTTTTTACATGTTCATCCGACGCATGGATCATCTTACTTTTCAGACAATTTAGTGATCGGCCCAAACTGCCCTAACCAACTAGGATACAACATTGGAAATTCAATCCTTTTAATTAGGTATACATAAGATAAAAAAATGCATAATAATAAAGTTAAAGAGAACAAATAAAGTGCAAGACCATTAGACGATACGGTAGAACTATCAAGTTTGCAGAATTTGAAGTACACTGCAAATATTTTACAGTGATCTCGAACAGCTATTTCTAGCAGAGTTAGCACAAAACTGTAACTTGTTTCCTTTGCTTGTGTTAAACATGCACGTGGGATAGTTATGTGCAGTATAAATTATGTGTTAAGTAAAGAGTCGTAATTCTTAGTTAACGGAATAATTAACTGAACTGAACTTAGTTGCACACAATATTTAGTTTAATCCAACGTAAAATATAGAATAGCTCACATCTTAATTTATAATCGCAATAATGTTTTATAACAATTTATTTATCTATTATTATTTGATTAAAATGTTAGCTCCTAAACGATTGTGACAGTTGGCGATTGATTGGTTTTGGCCAATAGATGGCGCGGTTTAATAATTTTTAACTTTTCGTTGATAATAAGGAGAATTGGGACAATAATAAGTAATTGCCCTGAAATTAACCTTCCATTTTGGCCAGTTAATTTTATAATAATTTTTATCTATCTTATTAAAAAATAAAATGCAATTTTATAACGCATTGATTTTATACCAGGCCATCAATTAAAAAAGGAATGAATAAAAATAGCCTTTAACGGCCGCCAACAACATAAAATGTAAAAAATTAGAAATTAATTATGAATTTTTTGAAAAATTAAAATGATAATTTTATCCTATGGGAAATATTTTTTGAATATTCCGGCGGATTAATTGAATGTACTTATATATTCGTTATTTTTTATTTCATACTATAGTTTTCCCCGCTTGCGACGAATGTAATCAACCTTTTTCTTTTTTTTAATAACCATGCAACAAAACATTAAAAGTAATTTTTTGGTTGAAGTGTCCATATCCATTCAAATTATAACATTTTAATAGAAAAAGTAAAATTAAATAAACAATAATAATTTTTAAAACAGTCTTTTGTTGGAATTTTTGCAAGATTTCAAAAGAAGTAACATTTGGATTAGGGTTCATCGAGTTCACTGTTTTTTACAAAAATGATATTTATCCTAATAAAACATGGTGGTCCTCATGTTGATATTCTTTCCGTTTATCTTAAAGCCTTTTAATTGTTTTTACAAATGTAAAATAAGTAAAACATAATATAAAACCGTGGCAGGGTCTTCAGTATATATATATATATTTAATTTAATAGTTTTAATTTAATTCCCAATTTTTTATGACAAAAATAGTTTCCAAATACATATTAGATCGAAGCTTATTTAAGATAAAACAGTTTATGCTTACATAAAAGTTGTTGCATTAAAAAAATGTTTATGCTATGTACATAAAACGCGTTATAGATGACATTTTAATGAAATGAAAACCTTGAAAAATAATAGAAAACGCGACACAGTTTCGTACGGATAGAAGGGCGTCTGAAAAATTTCGGGAATCAAGGAAGAACACAACATTCTATTTTTAAAAAAATGTATTTTTTTGGAACCAATCTCTGCGAAATTTGACAGATGTTTTCATAAGTGGAACCAATCATTAAACAACCATTCCATTAGTATGTTTCAGTTCCAAAATTGGGTTTTGGAGGCATCCCACTTCTTCAGTTGATGGAAATCTCTGACCACGCAATTTATTCTTTATTTTAGGTTAAGTATGAAATTAAGCCAGGTAAAAGGGCCGGCGGGTGATGGTCTAATAATTCATTTTTCTTCTTTAAAAACTCTTTTTTGTTCTGTGGCGGTGTGAGAACTCGCATTGTCAGTGATGGGGGATGATGCGGCGGTTGGAATTCTTTTACGGAGTTCAGAAAAAGACGGTGGCAAACAAAATGCTATCATACAATTTACGTTCACCGGTTCTTTGTCCCTCAAGAGGAATAGTCCAACATGTATGGGTTTTGGGAACAAACGTTAAACATTTTTTTTTGGAACCTCCGTGAAAAACAAATTTTGTTTTATTTATTTTGGAACACCCAGACTCTGACTGATTTTTTTTTGTTTCGGGTTCCGTTGCATATATCCAGGATTCGTCACCTGAATGATTTTGATAATGATGTATACAACATTTTGGAGGATCCCGGGTGGAATCTTTCGAAACACCAAGTAACGGCCCGCTTTTGCCTCTTCACCTAATTGTTCATGCAAGATTATTTGAATTTGACCTGCCAATGTCTAAAGTTGCCTAAATTTACGGTATGTCAATTCTATCTTTTCCAATCAGCTTACGGCACAGCATCAACGTTTTCTTTTTGTGACTGCGGTTTTGAATGACCTTTTGACAAGAGGTCATTTACTGAGCTAGACACGTCCAGTTGGAAATTCAGCAATTCAGCGATAAATTGTGGTTTTGGATTGAGCTTCATCAACAAATGTAAAAATTATCCGGTCAACACCAGTGTGTTGTGTTTGTGTTAGACCACGAAAGTCATAATAATTCATCGCTCTTGAATTTTCTCGAGTCAATTCCATTTTCTTAACGACCCAAAAAGTTTCACAAGACCCTTTGACAAGACCGAGAATCTTTTTTTAAATATATAAATGGTATTCGATTTTCAAAATCCGGGAGTTAGCAATTAAAAAGATTTTAATGTGACAGAAATAGTAGAAATATTCCATTCCCGATACTTTTAGTGAAGCCCTCGCAGCACCTTGTTACCATAAGCAGGTATTATAATACGTTGTTAGAAGTCATATTTTTTTGTTAAAATTTCACCTGTATTGATAGAAGATTTACTCCATTGTATTCTCCTTCGTTATAAGTATATATAGATGTATATGAATACAGCACAAAAAAAGCTTAGGAAATAATATGGTTGACTTTAAAATCTACAATTTTCTGAACACATTTTTGTAGATCCAATTATGTTATACTACTCCTATTGGCATATTATTAACCTTTCATTTAGTAAATCTACGTCGCTAGTAAACAGGTAACAAAGTGCTTTTTGCACATAACAAGCTGCATTATAAAAAGGTATCTGATATGTTGGACGGTATTCATTTCATTAAAATGCAGCCTGAGCAATGTAACTTTGTAAACTTAATTTTTTTTATGCATTTACTTAAGTAAGGATTTACATTATGTGGGATATTGGGTCCTCTCGTGTTTACTACATTCACATAAGAGTAGGTACCGTGCGCGCGTGTGTACGTACTGATTTTATTGTAAACCACATTGAAGATTAATTTTAACCCTTAAATGCATGATGATGTATTTATACATCAGTGTATTTGTCCTTACATAATTTCTAAACGGTAACTCAAACACAGTATTTTTGCTTTTATTAGGTGTTAAAATATTTATCTTAGTTTCTAACGCAAGCTGTCACAATATGGCAGTTAACTTTTTCAATTGACATAAGTTGCCAGCTTGGCGCAGCATTTTCGAATACGCACTTTGGCGGTCAAATTAAAATTTTATTTTGATGCATACTAAAGTATTTTTACGCGATAAAAGTGATTGACGAGAGGACAGAGGTAAGCAGAACACGTTGCATCATTTTTTTTAAATACACTAACAGTTTTTGTAAATATTAGCTGTATAATTGTGATGTAGAAATACATCAGTATGCAAAATCGGTTAAAAAATTTTACTGTAGGTATAATATATTTTTTATTTTGACTTATTTGTATACAGATACATCACATCATCAGCCTTTGTTAGTCCACTGCTGGACATAGGCCTCCCTAATACACCCTATTCATTAGGGGTTTGGACCGTATCCCACCACGCTGGTCCAATGCGGGTTGGTGGGTGGACCGACTTTTTACATGCCCATCCGACGCATGGATCATCTTACTTTTCAGACAATTGGGTGATCAGCCCAAATTGCTTTAACCAACTAGGAAACAATAATGAAAATTGGTTGATGGTCCCCGCAAGATTCGAACCAACGACCTCCGGTTTCTTAAGCACACACCCATACCACTACGCTACGGAGGCAGTTATACAGATACATACTATATTTATATGAATTTTATGATTATTTATCCAGAATGTCCCGGAAATTGGCAGACTAAGACGTAGAACAACTTCTGGCAGCTTTAGAAGATGGAAATATTTCTGAGGATGGCTTGGAAGATGAAAGTGAAGATGAAGAAACCTTTTTCGCTAATGCAAGAGAAATAATTCCAGAGTTGGAAAACGAGGATGCCAGAGGACCATGAAGATCCTACCTATAGTGATCCATCACTAGTTCAAGATTTGTCTGGCCCATCAAGTCAAACTATTATTTCATTACCCATGCAAGAAGGTATTCAACAATATGTAGAGTTTGATAAAAGGAAACTCATTTGGAAAAAAGAGTTTGTTGTTTGACGAATCGAAAATAATTCACCAACCAAACACAACAGACTCTGCTATAACTGAATGTGATACACCATATAAATGATTTTGCATTCCTTCACACCAAAGTTTCTTTAAAAAATTTTGGATGAAACTAACTTATATGCAGTACAGAAAAACCCTTCAGTATCTTTCACTACTACTGTTGGGGAATTTAAAAAAAATCATAGGTTTTCTTTTATTTATGTCAGTGGAGCAATTCCCTAGTGTACCCTCATACTGGCATTCCAAGTTTGGGTACGATGCTGTAAAGAGCGCGATGCCTGTAAATCGGTTTGAGATGATTCGGAGCTACTTACATTTCAACAATAATAATAAACATCTTCCGCGAGACCATTCCGATCACGATCGCCTCCATAAGATTCGGCCTGTGATAGAACAGCTAAATACGACATTTTCATCAGTTGCAATAGACCAACGACTTTCAATAGATGAGCAGATGTGTTCCACTAAAATTGCACATTTCCTGAAGCAATATTTACCAAATAAGCCTCACAAATGGGGCTATAAGCTTTTTGTTCTCTGTAATCTTATAGGATATGCTTACAGATTTGAGGTCTATTCTGGACAAGAACAAAAAAAAGACAAACCAGCCGATGAACCTGATCTAGGAATAACAAATAACGTCGTTATTCGTTTGTGCAAGTGCTATACCAAGGATGAACAATCATATTGTATTCTTCGATAATTTTACACATCCCTGCCTTTGGTAAATTATTTGAATAAACAGGGTATACAATGTGTCGGAACTATTCAGCAAAACAGGCTACCGAATTGTCGACTCCTGATAAAAAGGAACTTATGAAAACTTCTGTTCGAGAGGCACATATGAGGAACGCGTTTCCCATTTAGATGGATTAGACTTTTCGGCCACTGCGTGAAAGATAATAAAGTCGTCACTCTTTTATCGACTTACGTCGGCGCCGAGCCTGTTGGAAAAGTATCAAGATACGACAAGAAAGCTAAACAAAAATTGACATCCTTGTCCCAAAATTTGCAAGAGTACAACATGCATATGGGAGAGTCGACCTAATGGACAGCTTTTAGGACGTTATCGAATTCGAATAAAGAGCCGAAAATGGTATTTACGCTTGTTTTATCATCTACTGGACCTCACTACAATCAACTCATAGGGTACTTATGAAAAAAATTTAATTGCTAAAGGTGTCACAAAAAGCAGCTGCTAATCTTGGGAGTTTCGTAATTGTTTAGCTGACACACTGTGTAATATAGGTTTGTCTGGAGGTAGTAAAAGAGGCGCCCAGTACTTCTCTCTAGAACGCGAGCTTCAATTAAAAGGCAAAGGTCCGCAACATCCACCCGTCAAAAGATGTGCGCGTAGATGGATTCGAACATTGGCCCGTATTTGCCAATCGATTACGGTGCAAGATGCCCAATTGTAAGGGCACCACAATGGTCGTGTACCAAATGTAATATACCGCTGTGTCTAAACCAGAGAAACAACTGTTTCAAAGATTTTCATTCACTGCAGTAAGCCTAATTGACGACAATCGTCCAATAGCACAGTACTTAGGCTACATTATTATTATTAATCTAGTAATGCATACTGATGTAGATCTACATCAGTAAGTTTTTATAAAAATATACTTTTTGGAAAATAAATATTTTTTCTTTATTTTTTCTTTATCTATGCTTAATTATCTACCTGTGTCAATTTATGGTATTAAAAAGGAAAAATCATGCATTTAAGGGTTAAACTATCTAGTATGGTATCACCAGCGTTTGGAATTTAATCACAAAGTGGTGATTTTCGAAAACTTTGTTATATTTATTTTTTAAATATCAATTAAACTCAAATCTGTGGGTCAGTATTCAGTGCTCTGTTTTTAATGTTTTTTTGTTTATTTCTAAACAAATAAAAGCTCCATGGTTTGATCACGATGTAAGGTTACCTAATGACACGTAAAGTCGTTATGCAAACAACACTAATCCCTATATGTCACATCGGGTTTCCCCTAAACTGCACCAAAGCTGAACAATAAACACGCATAAATGAACTATTGTCGTGAACCGATGCTCCCATCATGTATTCTGCCAAACACGACAAGTTTACATGGATCGCCGTGGCGTGGCGCATATGTGTAATATTCGCTTGTTTGCTATCCCACCTGGAACAGCCAACCTTATCTAAATTGGAGAATACTCTTAAGACACTTTTATTTATAAAAAATGACAATATGTGTTATAGTGTAATTAAATTTTTTAAATCAAATGGTTTCTGCAAATTTTTAAATTTCTTTCATTTTTATAAGCTAATAAAAATAAAAGATATTTAAAAATTTTAAACGAAGACAGACGAGCAGTCTTCACCAACGTCCATTGGCATCGACAATACCTTGGTATATCGTGAGACAAAGGATGTTTCGTCTTGTTGCCCAGTTAATACACTGAATACGGTGCCCTTCCAACCGGAACACGATGGTGTTTTAAAACTTCACCCTAGTGATAACTTATAGCCATATTATCGCTTATTTTTCTGTTTATTATTTTTACCGATGTCTAAAATGGTTATAAACTTTAGTTTTATTAGGATAATTATAATAAATGCGCTTGTTATACAATATTTAACATTTATTATTGTGGACAATAGTCCATTCAAAGGCAACGCAAGGTCGCATCGCCAAAAAGAAGCAATCGTTAAATTTAAATAACCAAGTCCCACAAGTAGTGGTATGGGCGTGTGCTCTAGAAATCGGAGGTCGTGGGTTCGAATCCTGCAGGAACTCAACAAATTTTCATTTTTGTTTCCCAGTTGGTTAGGGCAATTTAGGCCGATCATCCAATTGTCTGAAAAGTAAGATGATCCATACGTCGGATGGACATGTAAAATGTCGGTTTATCCACCAACCCGCATTGGACCAGCGTGGTGGGATACGGTCCAAAACCTAATGGGAAGGGGTGTATAAGGGGAGGCCAACGTCTAGCAGTAGACTCTCACAGGCTGATGATGGTGATGATGAAAGGTTGTTTCGGACCCAACTATTACAACGCAATAAAATAATTACTATCATTTTATTGATCGATCTTAAACGTGTATGTATATGTGCTATAATGTTTAAATATGAATAATGACTATTACACTGAACAAGCGCCTATACAACACAGTGAACTATTTAAATTGGCGTCAATTTTTTTTTCAAAGAACAATAAGCGTGACTGAAGATGAATCGATCGATTTTCTAAGGCCTATTTACTGTATTGACCTTTATTTCCGTACTGTTAGCTTCATATTCTTTGGAGAGATCAATAAATTATAAAAATGACTGCCATTGATTATTCTGACTACTGGTTCTAACCATTTTACGGCTATCAGACGCCTATTGGTCCACATTGCTTTAAGTAATCAAAAGAACAATGACAATACAAAGTTGTTCCACTATAGGATTCGACACTATGACAATCCGTCTGTAAAGTAAGTACAGAAATTTTGCCGTTACGGGCTAAATGTCATATATATTGTGAACATGAGAAATATAAAACTATTGTTCTAAAGGTTTTTAAAGCTGCATTAGTTTTATATTAGAGGTAAAACATGCCTCTCGTTGGCCAACTCGTATATCTTAATGAAAAATGCTATCAGAAATGCGGAAAATTTGTCAACATTTTAGTACCTATGGTTTACATATTTTATAAAATTACTAATTAAAATACAATGCATCGAAAAACAACCAAAAAACAACAGACATCTATCACTACATACGAACATATGATGTGTTCGCTGTTTTCCACGAGATTTATTGTAGAGGTACGGTAATCGTGTTCAAAGGTTAGTGTAATAGTTCATATACTATACTCCGTTTATTTTTTAACCGCAATAAAATGCAAAACGGTTGAAGTAAAAATACGCTCAACTGTTGAAAATTATTCAACAATTATATGTTACGTAAGGTTTTAAGATTTAAACAATAACATTTTTTGATAAATTTGAATGAATACACAATTTATATACAATATCAACAACAGGATAAAACGTGTTTTAAACGTAAAAAGTTGAAATTGGACCAGGTAGTCTATTATAACTTGTTCTTTCATAAACATTATATACTGCCAGAACCTTCAGTATTTGTATACACGTAAGTTAAATATGTAATAATTTTAAAAAAGGTAGCTACAGTTTAAGAGATAATCAGAATAATGTTAAACGGACATGCAAACATATGCACAGAGAAAACGGGAGACAGTAAAGCGAAAACGAATGTTGCTACGTCACAAGTTGAACTTGAAAATAATATAGTTTTCTACCTAATAAGAATTATTTGCCCTAAACATAATAATATTGAGCATAAAAAAAAAATGAATAGGTGTTCACGTAGTAGAATATCCTCAATGAAATCCTCATGATATATAATACTGCTAAAATATTTAGAATTTTATGTTGCTGATGTGGAAGTTATAAAATAATGGGACTTCCCTTTTCTCATTACCCGAACCTATGCAATATGAACTTTTTAGGTCTTTGTTTTTTGGGCTTGAAATTTAATTTCTTATTTATGGGATCTCAAGTAGTTCTCCTTGTAAAAAATTTGATGAACTGAAATCTTAATATAGCCTCACGGATCAACCTTATAAGGAGTTGATGTTTATTAGAGAGGACCAGTGGTCAATCAAATCGGATTTATGCGTATAAAAGTTAATGACCTACCTTATCTCTTTGAATTTATAGACTTTGTACTTAAAACGATATATTTGTATCTAACAAATTATCTCTAAAATATTACTTACAGTCGTAAATGGCTGCCATTTTGTAAATGCCAAATCGGTAAAATTTTTGGCATAATTGAACCTATAACTTCAAATACCCTTCTGTTTATACGTTGACTACTTATTAAAATTATGCTCATTTATGTTTATAATGTATAGTTTTATAATTATATTAACTAAAAACTGTGTTTGATGCCAGCTTACTTAAAATTTTTGCATGGGGTATATACCTCTCGCCACTGCGTCATATAAAAAATCATATTCTTTAATCTAATCCAGGCAGTGAAAGTCTATTTTGAAATCAAGAACTTAAATATATAACGCATATTGATGGCAAAGAGTAATTTAATTATCGACCTGAGACGTCGTTTAAACTTCTATTTGTTTATGTAAAAGTAAAAAAAAATTAATAATAAACAAATTTAAATAAATTGTATAAAATAATAGATATTTAATTATATTCGCTGCAATTTTTATAAAGTTATCTTCAAAAGTTTTTATAAAATTAATTTTTAAATTTTAATTACCAAAAATTTTTTAAAAAAGAGTTACTAAAAAAAAAAAAATATAAAATTTAAGAGGATGATTGGTAAATAATCATTTGAAAAATATTTAAATTCTAAGTCCATCTTATTAAATAGGTCCACTTTTTGGAATAGCCAAAGTAAATGAAAAATCTATATATAGTTCATTTAAAAGCTTAATTTATGAATTCATGGTTAAACCAGATCATCAATCAGTATCGCGTTGTTGAAACCTTTTTTCTAACTTTTATTTTTTGATTTTGTTTTGTTGTAAAAATACTTAAAATTAAAATATTTTTTATGTCGCATATTCTTACTTTTTACTTAGATAAATTTAAAAAAATAATTAACTTTAAAATTTTTTAAATTAAAATTAAACGTCTTTTTTCTTAACTTTTAAAAACGGGTTTTAATATTGGTTTCCATTTATCATAGCCTTGATAGCCCTGCGACATGGCCTCCCTAATAACCGCTTACCCTTAGGGTTTTTTGGACCGTACACAAATTTAAAACCAAAAAAATTGAAAAATTTAAACAAAAACACTAAATATTGAAAAGGATGAAGAAATTATTTGAACAGTACATTTATTTAAATAGATACCGCGTCTCAAACTGTATTATTGTAAAATGTGAATTTTTTTTAATTTTAAATTTTCTTACTGTTTTTATGAGGATTGGGTAAAAGGGTATCCGGTTTTTAAGATTGATGAATTAGCTGTTGCAAAAATTTAAATAATGTATTTACAAAAAATAAAACCATAATTCAGTAGCAACAGTGTAAACCTTTAACAAAAGCCTCTGTGCAAACGGATTTATGTCATAATTTAATTTGCAAAAAGTTATAGCTACCACTTTTATTTCAATTGTGAACGCGGGAATATTTTCAGGATTTTATTGCATTAGGGGAAAACCTTTTAGATAGGCATTTTCATTTAACAGAGACGAAATTGAGGTATTTTTTTGTTTTTAAAGGTATTTATTTTGAACGTCAAAAAAAATAAAGGTATAAAATTTTTATATGGACACCGGTTCGTCACCGTCGGGACCCAAACCCGTGGGTAATTTTTATTTTTTCTAGTTGCTAAGGGATCTGATTACTGGATGTTTCGGATTGTTAAAAGCTTTGGGTGATTTTTGGGTTGGGCCAAAAAAAGCATAAGATGACAAAAATATTTGAGAGGGCAAAAATTATGAGTTATTAGGTATTTATATAAGATAGCAAAATAAAGAATAATTTATAACTTGTTATGAAAAAGATACATTTGGAAAATGAGTTGATGATTGAGCGAAATGAAAACAATCTTTATTAAAGTCAACGGAGTTTTTTGTTGGTCCTATAATTATTTAAGTCCTTTTAAATAGGAAATTCAATTAGTTTAAACCTAAATTATTTATGTTTTTTATTTAAAACTATCTATTTTATTATACCCAGTAAATTTTAGGAAATTTAAAAAAAAAAAAAAAAATCATATTAAAGCAAACGGTGTTTTCGTGTAACGGTTATAATCTTCGCATTTCGAAATAAACTGAAGTGGTAATGCGCCTTTATCTTTGATTTGGAAAAATCCTCTTAAAAAAGTCGTGACAAATTATTTTTTGGGTTTAACTTCCCAGGTTTTATGAGTTAAGATATCAGACTTACCAAATTATTCTAATTCAAATGTATTATATCATTTGTTTAAAATTATTGTAGCTTTGAATCAAATGATTATACGATGTGTGTAAAACATTAATTTATAAATTTGAAGTAAAAAATACATAAATGTTATATTAAATTATTCGTAAAACTTATCTTTTAAAATTTTGGGATATTTAATTTTTTAATTTCGTCTGGGAAAAGAAAACCCATCACCACCAGAACATTATAAATGTTGAAGACTACCAAAAAAATCGTCTGAAAGAAGAAAGGAATATCCAGAGAAAATTATTAGGGTTTTGGGCCTTCCCACACCTGGTCCAATGGGGGGTGGACGATTTTTTACATCTCAACGAGGCATGATATCTTTTTGAAAGGGATCGGACCAAATTTTTAACCAACAGAAACAACAAAAAAGTTTGTTAAGTCTCCCAATTGAACCCCGACCTCCAGTTTCAAAGGAAGCCCACCACAGGCTACGGGAGGGTTAGGGTTACGGTTAGGTTTATCTTCATGGAATTATTTTATAACCCAATTTAATTTTAAAAAAATTGAAAAAGGAATCATGGAACAAGCCTTATCGGGCTTTCTGTAAAAAACTTTCAAAGGAAGGCTTGAAAATACAAAAATTTTTACCAATATCTTTTTGGGTTTTGTTTATGCCTTATGGATCCTTCAAGAATACCAATTAGATGTTCCATTTATATAAAACGACTTTATAACCTTTTTTATTTTAACAATATTATTAGAGGTGATTAACCGCCCCAAATTATTAATAACCTTTCCTTTTTTCCGTTTAAAATTAAAAGTTTAAAAATACCTTTTTCTCTTTAACATCGCTTTTTAAGAATATTCCCGAACTGGACCAGATTATGAATTCGGACTTTTTAAAGATTAAAAAAAATATTTCCGACACAATTGGTTAAAATAAGGAAGGCAAAGCCATTCAAAGCTTTTGTTTTTTTTTCGATATTCTGCAAATAATTATAAATTACTAAATTTAAGAAATATAATTATACACGAAACCTTTCGAAAAATCATTCTATCGATTAGTGAATCGCGTGAAATTTGGGTGTTTTGATTCCGCAAACGAGGACATACAAAGGGGGGGACTTTGTTATCTGATATGTATAGATTATTTCCGTCCTTCGTTGCAAGATCCAACAAAATAATTATTACAAATTTGCGCTCCTCGGATAAAAATACAGTCAATCTTGGAAATTACTTTATAAATAAAATAAATAATACTTAAAAGCTGTTATAATAGAAAAAGGGCTTAGGAAATTAATAAAAATTCAAAAAGTTAATCGTGACTCAAATTGATTAATAGCATTCATTTGAAAAAACCCATACTAAAGGTTTAAATATTGCCTAGCTTTTTCCCTTGCTTTATGGTCAGGAAGTCTTGGTTCAATCCCACGGGAAACAAATTTGTTTATCGTTTTTTCGGTTGGCAATTTTTTTCACCCAACTGCCTGAAAAGGGTTTCCACCAACCAACCTGCATTGGGCAGCGTGATGGGATACGGTCCGAAAACCCCTAATGGAGAAAAGGGGGCATCTGTGGGCCATGTCGGAGTGGACCAACACGTTATATCAATATAAAGTTATAGCTTAATTTAAGATATAATTTCCCAAAAAGATTAACAAGTTCTAAAAAATAAAAATAAACCAAAAAAAAAAAAAAAAATATTTAATTTTTTACAAGAGAAGAATTAAAACTTTATTTTTAATTCCCAAAAATGATAATTTTTTTTAATTACAACCTTTATTTTAATATTTACTAATTATGGTTACTTCTCTCTATTTGAGCTTGTTTTTGGGGCCAGTTAATATTTACTGTTATTAGAATAAAATTATTAATAAAATGATTTGTTAATCGACCATTGCAATACACAAACAAGATTGGCGTAAATCTTATTTTAATTGGGCAATTAATAAACCTTTTAATTCAACATAACAATAATCCTTAATTTTTAGCTTTAAAAATTAATTCCATCTCAGATTGTAATTAAACTTTGTTAAAGAAAACTTATATCAGGAATATTTTCACCAAGATTGGATGGGTAAATACTAAAATGCTTATTTATCCTATTTATACTAGGAAAAATTTTCGTTTCCACATTATTCGGAATACTGCTAGTACTATTCTCTTCCTCAAAGATAAAAAAACAAGGGGCTCTTATATTAATTCGGAAGATTTTAGTGCAAATTAATCTTTAATAAAAACAAGTATTAAAAATAAAATATATCTGAAGACAAAAACACCAAGCGAAAATAATTTGTTCAGCTAGAAAAATGTGTTAATTTTCCATTAACACAAATGTAACAGTTGAAAGTTTTAAACGCCATCGTCTATGCATTTAAAACTTATATTTGTTATTGCTTATTTAAACCAAGGAAAAAGGGATTCAGGTTTTCTTTAAAAAATTTTTTTTTGATATTTCATTAAAATTTTTTGGGCAAGAGGCGACGATCGTCGGGCCATGATGGGGTGACCCGACACCCATGAATTTGCAACCAGTTGGAACGCGCTGCCTCTAGGACATAGAATTTGTCCGTTTCCCATAAATGCCACGGTCCCTTAAATCAGCACGTATGTTTCCCACCACGTTCGGCAGAAATGGCACCGTAAAAGGACACCACCAAAAAGATTTGTAGATGAAAAACGGCTTTTAAAAGGTTTGGAAGGTCAGGCCTTGCATCTTTATTCTTCGTCGTTTTTTTCTAATTTAAAAAAAATATGCAGGAAATAGTTTATGCTAAAAACTCAATAAAGTTTAAACATCTCTCTCGGCAAAATTGGTTATCTTTGATAGTTTATTAATTTGGCATTCTAGTGCAGGAAAATTGGTATCTATAGAAGGCTTGCCTCCGTCATTAAAGTCAGAGTTTAATTGGGCAGTAAAAAACATAAACTCTAATTTAATTATGAGTCCAACAACTTTGAGGCAAAAAGAACGATAATTTTATAAGATATGTAAAATAAAATACTACAAAAAAAAATACGTGGATGCCTAGGAAGCGGTTCCAAAACGCCGTCATAAAACCCCTGGAGGAGGGGGTGTATTTGGTGGTTTGAAAATGCTGCTATGGAATTATGATGAAAACAAAAACGCAACTTGGGTTTACTGATTTTTTGGTTTTATAAAAATTTATGAACAATAAAATTTAAAGTTTATTACATTAAATTAAATTTAGACACGTTAACTTTTGCTAGAAAATTGTTTATCATTTTACAATTTTTTTAACCAAAGAAATTTTTTGGTTGATTCATCACAAAATGTTGCAATTATTGTTGAAATTTAAATTCTAAACTATGTCCATAATTCAGGTATTTAATTTGGGAAATTTATGTTTTTTGTTCAGCCCTTTTCGGAATTCAATTTTGCTTTGATATTTTCATCACACGTTAATGAAAATTAAAAATCAAAGAAACGAAAAATATTTACTTTGTTTTTAATGGAAAAAAAAATTTAAGGTTTAAGACTTGTTCTAAGTTTTATTTAACATAAAGGTATGTTTGATTGTTAATCACGGAAAAGGTTAGAAAAGGTCCTTGACTTTTAAAAGAAAAAACTGGCGGGACCTTATTTGTTATTTCTTTTATAAGAATACAAATGCTACCCATCTTTATTTGTGGGTGGTTTGTTATATCTTATTTAATGGCAGCCAAAGGGATCAATTATCCTGGGAGAATAACTTTTTTTTATTTTTCCCTTTGGGCTATTGGTTAAACATCGGTTTAATATATCTTTTAAATTATTAAAGCGACGTTTTGTTACACTTTAAAAAAAATTTGAAAGATTTTTTTAATAGATTCTTGCACATTCGAACGTAATACCAAATAAAATAATTATTATTTTTCTAAAAAATTAGAAATTTCCAGGTTTTAAAAGTTTTAGAATTTTCCTAAAGAGAAAGGGAAAACTTTTCTTTGAGACTTTAAAAAAAATAAAATTTAATTTACCATATCTTAAAAATTTAAGTTAAAGGGTTTCTTTTATTGACATTGGTGGTGTTAACAAATGAAATTTTAATCAAAATTTGACGGCCAAAAGTAAATGGACAACGGCCCTCTGAAGAAACTACTTTGTTTTCGTTTTAAGTCTCATTTTTTTTAGGTTTCATTTACGAACATCTCATCATCATCATCAGCCTTTAACATCCCTGCTGGACACAGGCCTCCCCAAAACCCCATCCATTGGGGGTTTGGACCATCCCACCATGCGGTCCAAGGGGTTGGGGGGACCGCCTTTTACTCCCTGCGAGGATATCTTCTTTTCAGACAATTGGGGATCCCCAATTGTCCTAACCAACTAGGCAACAATGAAAATTTGTTGAGTCCCCCAGGATTGAACCCGACCTCCGGTTTCAAAAAACCGATAAAATTAGGTCAGGCCGTATTAAATTTATGATACGTTGCTGCACTATAATGATTTTTTACGCTTTCTTTAAAATTCTTCCTCTTTGTTCCTTAAATTGTCTTTTAATATGCCTCCAATTTTTTTAAAAAGTTTATTTAAATATTTATTGTCGTTTTAAAAAGTATATGTACTCGGATTTTTATAGACTATTTAAAAAGCAAACGTAGAACTTCTTTAACCATCTTTTCTGATATTTAGATAAAATCAAAAGTTCAGTAATGAGAAATTTTATTGGAAACTTTCACAATAAATATAACAATAAATAGTAACGTTTGGTTTATTTTAAAACTTTTTGTTAACAATAAATGTAAATATTTTTGTTAGAAAGAAGGTAATATTACTTGTGAAAAATTAATTGAGTTCGTCGGTAAAAAAATAAAAAAAGCGGACCCTTTATAAGAAAAGCAGTGAAATTATTTACTCTTAAGCAACTATTTACCTTAAAAAAACATTGATTTCATCGAACTAAAAATAAAGATTTTTACATTTTTTAACATAAATATTCAACATGATTGTCGTTTCAAATAAAATTAACGTTTGGGACGGCCTTATATATGCATTTGGAACAAATCAAGGGGAAGACTATAAAAAAAATAAAAGATATTCCTTTACTGTCCCCTTGTAACACATATATTATTAAAAATTTTTCCTTTTAAAATATTTTTTTTTTATAATAAAAAATGTGTTTTTTTTAAACCTATTTTAAATATTTTAAATTTGTTTTTTCTTTTTAAAAAAATTTGAATTTTACCAGTTTGATTCTAAAATAGACCAACAAAACTTTACTTCAATTTTAAGTAAGTCGTTTATTGCCCACTAATTTAAAATGAATTTATTCTATCCAATTGTGAAGTTCATGACAAAGTAACCGAAAAGGTATTATAAAATCTTGAATCTATTTTTTTTTCGTTAAAAAATCATAAAGTTTAACCTTCCTAAAGATAAAATTAATTTTCTTCGTATTTTATTTCCTTTGGGGGCGTCAGCGTCGCTTTTCATTTTTAAAAAAAAAACATTAATGATTCACTGAGGCTTTGTGAAAAAAAGTGTTTGGTCGACAATATTACTTGAAAAGCTCTCGGCGATTCTAAAGCCTTCCATGGAAATTTTGCCCATTCTTTTCCCAACCTCCGTCTAATAAAAACGTGGAGCCGGAAAATCATCCTATTTTAATATTAATTAATGTTTTGTTTTACGATAATTATAAATGTTTTTAACTAGCAGAAAAAACCAGAACAGAAAAGAAAGTTAAGGTTGGCCGACTTGGTTTGAAAATTTGTTCTTTCTAAAATATCGTTTTAAATAAAGGAATAATTGAATAATAGAATAATTATAAATGGAGCTTGCTTTTAGATCTTGGCTGATAGTAAGAAAGAAGTGAAATATTTAAATAGTAACGGTTTATTTAAAACTTAGATGTTGGAATTATTTTCATTGGTTTAACTTTGAAAAGTTGTTTTTGAATTTAAAAAAAACAACGAACACGATGATGAAGTTTACTTGTCTTATAAACCCGTAACCACTTAGTTATATAGAAATTTTGGTTTGGAAAAAAAATTGTTGGTGGATTTTGTTCATACTCTTACTAAATCAAAATGATTTGAAACCCGTAACAAATTATTAAATAAAAAATTTTCAAAATTTCAAGGCAGTCCCTGGCCGGTATTAGAGGTCAATTTGGGTCTTATAATGGATGAAAGATTGGTTTTGAGGGAAAGTTTAGAAGGCATGTAATTTTTTAAGGTTAAAGGTTTTTGTACCGTATTCATTATGTTAAATTATGCGGGTTAAATAAAAATGATCTTACCAAATTATCGGCCATACTGTGTTTGTGAATAATTCGCTGGACTGGAAAAAATCCCAAAATACAAATGTGTGTTTCGTTTCGTTTTACTGTTCTGTCGCCATTGCCTTTTCTTTCGACGAATTTAAATGTCTGGTGGGGACTTCCATCTTTAACGTTACTTTTGGCGTAAGGACGGGAAATAGCTATTTTATAAATTAAGTTTTCCACGTCAGAACCGCCCGTCTTTGCATCCAAAGTCCCCCCTAGCATTTGCCGCCAGAACTAAACGTAACCGGTCAAAGCTCAATTTTTCACTAAATTTAAATTAAAACTTAATTAAAAAAAATCCAGCATGTTATTAATTCAAAATCTTTTATTAATTTAGATTAATTTAAAATTTGATTTGATTAGGTTAAAAATTATACATTAAATGCATCAATACATAAAATTTTATTGGGCTGCAGTTTTGAGGTCTTATTCACAAAAACTTTAAGTAACGGTTTTTTTAAAAATTTTGGATCCCTGAAAACCAGCCTTATGAATTTCCCTTGTGATTCAAAAAGTGGATATCCTTTTCATTCAAAATTATACTTTCAATTATATTTTTGTTCTTTTTTTTTTGCCATATTTTAAAAAAATTTTAAATTTTGTTTTAATTAAATATTAAGCAATGATAAGTCCCTTTCACTTATTTTTACAAAATACCGACTTCATATTGGAATAAAGAAGTTGTATTGAATTAAACATTTAAAAAAGACGATTTAGATGATTTTACATTTATTTAATAGTTCTTTTAATTTATGCCTTATACTTTTGGTTTATTATAAATGACAACTATATTCTGTTTTAATGAGACATCACCGTTTTTAAGGGAATGATTACGCTTATTCAGTTAGTGAGTTGGGTTATCAATATTTAATTCAATATTTGATAAAATTACAAAACTAAGAAAAACTGAAGAACCTTTGTTGTACTCTACATTAATTTTAAAACCTATCATTTAGTTTACCAAATATTTTATCGTGTTTCTCGTGTATTTTGGGGATAATCACTGTCTAAACGCATTTAAAACGTTTGAATAAATTTTTTATTTGAACAGTGAACCTCAGATCAAATATTTCAGTGTCAATTTTAAGACCGGAAAAGGTTTATAGAACGGGTAAGTAAAATTTAAAAGGTAAACTCTGCCTCCAAACTGTACTTAAAATTTTGGAAGCTGTGAACAGCGAATGGATCAGGAATTTGACCCTTTTGTATTGGTTGTTGTTTAAAAATCTTAATTCAGGCCTTTTTGATAGCAATAATGGTTTATAATCGGGGGCCCTATTTTGGTAAAAGTATTGTTTTTTTTTCAATAACGGTTGTTCCGGATTTCATTCATGGTATTACGTTTTATATATTTAAAAGAAAAAAAAGTTTGGTTGCTCTCAGTTACAAGTTTTGGTTTGGGTTGGGCCGTTACCCTTATCTGCGTTACTATGTTATTTAGCGTCGGATGGGCATGTAAAATGTCGGTCCACCCCAAACCCACATTGAAGGTGGTGTTATGGGTCAAAACCCCAATGGAAAAGGGTGTATTGGACCTGCTGGTGGACTATTACAAAGCAATAAGACGTCCTATTAAATAGAGGTCAAAATGAACCCGGGGTAAAATTAAAAAGTGTTTTGTGTTATTTAAAATATGCCATTTAAAATTTAAAAACCTTTATTTAATACTTTCTTTTAATAATACTTAAATGAAAATAAAATTAATTTACATTTCTTTAAAAATAATACCGCGTTTCAAACTTTTTAATGTTGGGGTCAAAAATGTCATTTTATTCTGCTGCCTCAATTTTAAATTAAAATTTGTTCAATTTTTACTAACAGTATCAAGGTCTTCATTTGTGTGCTTGGTTTTAATTTGTAAAAATTGATCTCAACCAGGTGTACATCAATCATCAGCCTGATTGTCCACTTTAATACCTTAAGAGACCCTATTCAAGGGTTTTGGACCTTCCCATCAGATAGTCTCGGGTTGGGGAACGACTTTTTCCAGGACGATGATTATTTTTTTAAAAATTCGGATCGCCCAAATGCTAACCAACAAAAAAAAGAAAATTTGTTGAGTCCCGAATTTGAAAAACCCCGGTTTCAAAGCAAAGCCCCCGTATTCTCATGGAGGGTTCAGGAGAAATGTTTCCTATTGAAATTGACGTTTTATAATTTAAATAGCCTCCCATTCTTTTGAATCGGTGTTCTTTTGGGTTTGGAATAAATCTTATTAGTTATTAAATAAAATTACCTAGGTTTTATCGTTTATTTTACATTTAAATTCCAGTTTGAACACTTTCCGGGCCGGCGGGGTAGACTGAGATGTCATGCGTCTTGTTGCCAGTGCTGAAGCGGTTTCAGATCTTAATTTTTATTAATTATTTTCAATCTGTACTCTGACCTATGCAAAATGAACTGATTTTATCTGTACAGCCAGCAGTGGTATTATGCTTGGTTTAAATTTTAATTTATTAATTATGGTATCCAAGCAGGTGGTAGAACCCAACCATCTTCTCTATTGAAATTTGATGTTTTTAATCTCAATAGCCTCACGGATCATCCTTGGTGGAATCGGTGTTCTTAGCGAGGATTTGTGGTCGATCAAATCTGATGTAATGGTTTGGGTGATTTAAGGTATGGTCACACACTGTCAGTCTACCCCGTGACCACGGCCGCTGGAAAGTGTTCGAAACGTCGGGAATTTAAAATGTAAAATAAACGCGATAAAATCCGTTAAGTAATTTTATTTAATAATGTATAATATTGCGCAAGCAATAGAAATAATTATTTATACTGCATTGTTAAAAATAAAATAAATACACAAAAACAATGCAATTCATTTGAATTTAAGCTTAATACTTGACATTGTTTTTTTTATCCTTGACGTTATGCTTCCAGTATGTCTTTGGTAAGCTTAATCTAACACAGAATTCGCAGGAAGCTACCGTGCTCACGAACTAGGTATCAATAAATTGCTGCTCTCTAAATTACGTTCAGCCCTAGCATTACGTTATTATTATTATATTCACTACTTTTACAAGTCTTAGAAGGCTATTAATGTTGTACAATTAAGGAGCTTGCGTGAATACTGGTGTTTAGTCTAAGAGAAAATCCCACCCAACAAAGCTTATCGTCAATTCTAAGAGCAACCTTCCACAACAAACATTCCTTGGCAATATATCATTTCTTACGTGTCTTTAAATATCAAATTAGTTTTGTCACGTATTTCATTATCATTATAGCCAAACTGGTAAATTTAAAAAATATGTAACAAAGGCTATTATATGTAATTTTAAAATAGAAACAGATATTATCACAAAAACACACCGTTCTGAATATATAATTAATATTTATTCGATATACTAGTATCTATAGCACTATCTCGATAATATAAGGTTAATAAATTAATTAACATTAAAAATACCTTTTTAGCGCACTACAATGAAGTTTTTACAACTTCACTTACTCTTTGTATTTACACTGGGTACAGTACAGAAAGTATTTTTGTACAAGGTTTGTAACTATCTAATAATTCTTATCACGCTAAATGATAAGCTAATCTTCATAACTAAACACAAAATAATGATTTATATATTTTTTAAGAAAACTTTTTACAATTTGTACTTTTGATCTTAGTTTAGTTAAGTACTAATGTTCACTACTCTACAAACTCCGGTCGCAATTATTTGTTCTTTAAAGCTACGCCGGGAATATGTTTTTAAACTGTTTAAACTTCATTCGGCAGCAGTACGTCACGATGACACGTTTAAACTGTGGAAATTGGATCCATTTTATTTGTAGCTGCCTCCTGCAGTTTAAAAACTTTTTAGAATTATTTATTTCTTTAGAGTAGACTAAAATCGTTGTAATCAGTGTAATTGTTTATTAATCTTATTTAGATAATAAAATAATATATAAACACAAAAAATTATTATGTAGTTAAAATATCATAAAGTTATAAAAAAATTGAACTGAGCGCGTAGGGAGACCGTATTTTCGCTGCGACAATTGAGCTAAAATAACTTTGTCAGTTTTCATTATATTTATAATATTTTCGTATAATTTATTTTGATGTGAAACTCTTTTTGGCTTTTGTTTAAGCTCTCCACTTGACGAAAAATAACTTTGTTTATACACACACAAAAAAACATTAGGTTGACATGAGACCGAAGCGAACAGCACAGTCCCTCTCTTGAGTCCTTCTCTGGAAGGTGGACATCTTCTTGCTGGCCGCCCAAGGGCTCAGTGACAGGGGTGAAAATTGCACGCGTATGCAACCCTTTGGTGCCCTGGCCTTCATCTGTGGATAGCAAGGGCGTTAGCCTCCTTTTGTCTTTCCACAGCTTCTGTCTGGTAAAGCGCACTGTCCTCCGCGCCCCCTTATTTATTTTTGGGCTGGCCAGCAACCCCATACCTCGCCACCTCTTGCCAAATGTACAGTAACACGAGGACTTTTACTTCCAGGTCCCAGGGCAAGGAGCCAGCAAAAGGAGCGCCGCTTCGCCGGAGACAGTCCGGTAGCCCCGTACGGTCCAGATCACCAACACCTCTGAGATCTTCGCAGTTCCGAAGATTACTTAGTGATCTACATTATATCCTAATGCTAGGAATTAATTTGTTCTTTACTAGTATTTCAGCTTTGATGCGTGGGATAATATGGGCAATAGATATAGGTTTCGTATAGTACGAGTTTGTTAGAAGACCTAGCAAATAAAAATTTATTGATGTATTCGCTGTAGCCTGACATACCTCAAAACTGGATTTTGGTTAGTTATGTTGAAGTCAATTACGTTTTTGATGGAACCATCAGGGCAACGTAGGCCTTATTTCAGTAAAGCTATTTTTTGTAGAAAAAGTTTATCATAAAGTCAATCCCATTCCAACTCCACCCGCCGTTGCCTCCTTAGGTTAAGCCCTGCTGTGGAATTGCCTACTCTCACCACATCGATTTCCCGTTTGTCTACTTATGATTTTTAATTTCTTATATACCATGTACTTATTTCGAAGGAATGTATGGCCACTGAATTTTCCTCAAACCTCTACTACCAAATGTATTGTAATCAAATAATAAGTTATTTATTAGATTGAATAAACATCAACCAATCCGTAAAAAGGCCTTTTATTCATTCGTGTGTGGTATTCGCGTAATCAAAGAAATTATTTGAATAAAATGTTTGTCTCCAAAACCGGCCATACTAAACTTAACTAAAACCAACATAATTATGAAATGTAAATAATATTTTGATACAAAAGAATAAGATAAATAACCCATTTTACGCATTTTATCGCGTGTAACTGCTTTACAATTGCACCAGACGTCTTTGACTCAGAAATGTATTATTTATGATGTATAATGTTTAATAATAACAAAATAAAAGCATAAAAGGTTGAATTAAGATTTAAGTTTGGTCCACATTATCAAACATCGTACATCTTTGTCAATTTCCACACAATATCATGTTGCTTTTCGTCAACCGCAAATTTAGTCACAATATATCTTCATTGAAACAATTATAAGATAAAATTGTTAATCTGGGGTTACTATATTAATATTCCTTGATATTATAGCTTCACAACGTTTTTTAAGTTCTTGACGGGCAACGTTGAAAGATTTAACTTTTTTCACAATTTGAATAATTAAATCTTGAAACATTTATATTCAATACAAAAGAATAGAAAAGAAAATTTAGGAACGTTTTATTTTAATTCCGTAAAGTAAAATAAAAAAGCTAAAAAAATCCAGGAAGGAAAGCGTTTTAACTATTTTAGGGTAAAGGACTTTCAATAGATTACGCTTGCTTATTTTAAATATTCTCAGCAACTTCCGATGCAATAAATTCTTAGAATCTCTCGCGCGGAAAGAGCAAGCAAAAAACGATGCCTTCGGAACTTCAAAATAACTAGCCATTACAAGCAAGTTCTTAAGCGAAGGTTTCGTTTATATATGAATCAGTAATACGTCATCTATAATAGGAACAAATACAAGAATCAAAATCGAAAAATTTTTCGGAATAGAAATATGTCACTTTTTACAGGGTAAGTTTTCTTTATTTGAGTTAATTTTAAAATGTAATAAAAGATCTCATAACTTCATTCACTCATATTTTCTACACTCTAAATTAGAACATAACTTAATTTATAATCTCAAATATGCAAGAGATAATTTGCAAATAGAAAATATTTTTAAAAGCGATCTATCATAGACAACAATTATATTTTTTGGCTTTCTTTTAAAATGGCTGTATCTTCTGTAGCTTCTTTTGTATAAGTTAAACTATTCCGACTAATTCTAATATGGTATAAAAAGGAGCAGCTTATATACGATGGCCGTAAAGAGAATAGTTTGGGACATCGTTAATATGTTTTATGACCTTGGTTTTATTTGAACGACTGTTATTTACTGCTTTTAGTGGAGTTTAGAGAGGTGGTGCCTAAAAAGATAATTCATTTGCTTTTTAAATATTAAGCAAGAAATCTTAATTATATGATATCTGCTTGAAAACTATTTAAAATGCTTCGGGAAGTCAGTAAAAACAGACGTTCCGAATTGGTATCTCTTTCTTTTGGAGAGTCGGCCAAACAACGAATTACAGTGAGAGATAATTCTAAGCTGCAAAATTGGTTATGAAGTAGTCAACCAAAACATATCTAAAAAAAAAATCTGCAAGCGGGTTTTTCATCACAGTCGTAGGTTTTTGGTGTTTAAATCTAATGAATCAGGTAACTTAATTATAAAATTACAATGCCTCTATTTCCAGATGTGTAAAGAACTTACTTACACAACATATTATATTAAAGCTAATAAATAATTATGCGTCTTAAGTATGTACACTATATTATTATTATAATATAACGGTGTAAACAAACTATTTCCCTTGACCAAGTATCTCGTATGCGTGAGGTAAACATTACGTGGGCAATGAAAGTTTTTTATGGCTGCAATTGTTTGAGGGAATTTTAGGAGGCGAGTGAAACATGCCCACCAGTTACCCACTCGTAAATCTTGGTCAACCACAAGACAAAATACACCAGCAGACTGTGGAAAATGTGTTTTTATTTTAGTATTATCTACGTTCCCCTTGATTGTACTAAAATTACGTTACAAAATGTTTATTTTTATTAGAACAAAATAATATATGTTTTTGTATTGAAATAATGTGACCTAAATGTGATCACTTTTCATAGGATGTGGTGTGTAGTTATTGTTACGTGTAAAAATCATTTACTTAGAAGTCTTGCACTGTGTTTTATTCCTAATTTATAATAGAAATATGACATTAGATTATACTAGTAAAATAATAAGCACTATAATGCTATTCCAAACGTCAGTAGCCAATATGTGATGGATAATCGCTTTATTTGTTTCATTTTATCAACAACATAAGTAATGCATTTTCTCGAGCTATTCTTTTATGAAAGGTTGGCATATATAAATAAAAGAGATCGTTTGAATGATTAATATTCATTTAAACAATACAGATAACAAAAAAATGCCTTATGACTTATAATTTTTTTTTGCTTACACACAATATTATAGTAAATTACTAGGTGTTCAAATCAAAATATTTTATTTTTTACTTAAATCAATACTGCATAAATGTCCTCGCATTTCATAAAATAATATGATAGTTTTACCGTCGTATCGCACAGCATTTTCTCACAGTATATATATTTAAATACAACGTTATTAAATATTAACATTGATTGTAATACTTTACAAATGAGACAAAAGTTTAATTTATGGTTTGATATAAGGTAGAAGAATTCCTAGAGTGAATAAAAATGCCAAACTATAAAGTGAATGGATCTAAATCTCAATACATAATTTAAAAAATATTTCGCTGTAAGTTAGTCAAATTTAAATTAAATAAAACAACCTTAAAGAAATGATATTAAATAAATGATGTTAATAAACGAAAAGACAGCAAATCAAGAAGCTAAATCAAACCAAAGATACTTTAAAAATTTATAAAGAGCGCGAAAACTTTTGTTTTTCCTTTCTTTGGTTATAATTGAAAATCAAATTGTTCCTAAGATAACTTAAAACTTTTTCTCGCAACAAATTCTATACAATTTGGCAAGTCAATAAATCTTCCCATCTCTAAATACAATTTTATTTTGTTTTTAGAGCTTCCTTGCCTAACTTCAAATATCAAAAGTCAGAAAGTCATCAAGTATGAAGACAATTTTGTGTGAGTGTTAAGGCTATTTAATAATTGAAAACAGAATTTAATAGAAAAAACAACATTTCACAATGTTTTTAATGTTGCGTATGTTGTTTTATTTTATTATCTTAAAAGTACAGTTAATTATGAACGTTCTGCTGTTTTAATAGGAAAAGTTCTTCGACAAATACACCACAATGATAAAAAGATATCTCAGAGAGCTGTTTAACTTTAATTAGATTGTAAAACCGAAGGTCGTGAAGCTAAATTGAAACGCTGTAACATATAATTTTATAATAACGACTAAAGATTTTGATTTTAAGTGAACAACTGTTGATTATATCAAAATAAATATAAATAAAGGCATTCAAATGCTAATTTATTTTGTAGTTGTGAACAAAGATGATCTTGACAACCGGAACTGACTTTTTACATGCCCAAGTGACTTGAGGATCATCTTACTTTTCAGATTTTTCGTTAATCGGCCCATGAAGTCCTAACCAATCAGAAAACAACGATAACATAAAGTTATCCCACAAGAATCGAATGTGAAATTGAATGAAGAATATGCATCGCATTTCTCGGTGCTAACGTTACAGCAGCAACGTTTTCACGTTTGAATTGTTATATATTAAAGTAAATCAGTTCATTTTCATAAGTGTTTTACACATTTGAATAAAATTATACGGTTTCAATAAATTTCATAGCAAATACTGTCACCCCATTATTTTTAAATAAAAGTTTTTCTTTTCTTTTCTCAATTGCTTATTTTTTTAATCTTCTCATTTCAAGCTTACTCCGTTAGGATTTTAAATAAATATACCGTAAAAATAATTAAATTAATGTTGACTTTATACAATCTTGTATCAATACATACTTTCTTAGCAACTATTTGCATTATAAATTAAGGTTATCGAAAGCACGAAAAATCTTGTACGTTTAAGAAATCTTAACTGTACCATTTTCAACAACACATTAAAAACTTATTGTAGTTGAAAACCTATGCAAATGTAAGGATCATTATACGAGTATACAAATACAAGAATATCAATATAATCATCAAAGTATTTATTGTTTCCAATTCTTTGTTACAACAAACCACAACCGTTCCGCTTTAATCCTGTTATAAATTTTGTCATTTGTAACGCAATCTAAAGTAAACTCACAATAGTTTAATTTTAAAAATGATTATATAAGAAATAACATATAAAATTTATTTAATTAATATCGTTTGTAATATTTTTATCCAAGTTGCAAAGGTAGCATTCTAAAAAGTATCAAAGATTTTATTCACTTACAACAAAAGGAAGAAATGTGAAAAGTAAGCCTATTAACGTGGGGTTTATCTGTAACCGAAACTTTTAAAGTAAGAGGTTTCCAAGTTTGTTTCGCCTAAAAACAAGATTTATATCATCCGATATGTTAATATATCGTTACTGATTCCATATTTTTATTCGCCTCTATTTTAAGTTAGTAAATCGGTAATTACTAAAACATTAAAAGTAAATAATTATTAATCTGGCATAAACGTTTGAAATGAATGTGACGATTAAATCAAAAATATTTTTTTGTTAGCTGATGCCATTCGAGCTTCTAAATGCGGTGTAATGCTCTTTCTCATAAAATTGATTTAAACGTTTTCGTTCAACCGAAGTCATGACGCAAATATAAACGATTTAATTGGCTTGCTTTGATAGCAAAATGCCTTTAAATATCTTTAACGACTATTGTTTTAATATAAGTTATGTTGAAATCAAAATGTCAAAATCTATTATGAGCTAAGTTATTATGTGTGACTATGCAACTATTTAATAATAATAATATCTCTAAGCATTTAAGATTTAGATAAGATAATAAATTTTGCCGAATTGACTAATATTTTATTGAATTAGAAAATAATGAACAGATGTTTATGGTGTGTGGTGTTACCCTGCCGTAAATATGTTGTAAGGCTAACTTTTATTTTAATAAAATAAAAATAATTAAGCAGGCTGCTCTTATTAAAGAGTTAAAAAGCAATGATCGATTGAATTATAACGCCACTAATTTTAGGGTTAATTAAGGGTTAAGAATTAAAACTATTGTAAGACATCTGGTAGGATGTAGTAATTATTGGGTAAGGGAGTTACATAAAATTTGACATATCTGTCTATTTTCTAAATTTTAATTATAAAGAACAAACGCGAACCTAAAAAGAATGCAATTGAAATAAAAATAATCTTATTTGATAAATGAATAGAGGGGGGGGCGGGGACTTTCTACCGACAAGATATTTAATACATAATAAAATAAACGTCTAATATAGTCGATTAATAAAAAATACTCACTATTCAATATCAGAATTGGCTTTCAGATTAAATACAACAACAAGAGAAGATTAGGACTGATGGTAGGTAGAAATCCAAAACAGAAGTGAAACTCTTCGCACTTGAATATTTATGGAGGCGGTCAAAGTGAAAAGGATAAAGTTCTCTAAACATTACTCGTCATTTTCTCTCCGCTTGCTCTTGTTTTATTACTAGCTGTTGTGTTAGAAATAATAAACAGTGTGCGAATTAAACTTATTAATTTAATGAGGTTATTTTTTTAAATTATGATTACTACTTACGTTATTAATTTAAAGTTTTTACATAGATTATTTAATTAGCAGCGATGAAAAGTTATAGTCAAACATTTTACACTGAAAAAAAAATGTTAATGAGACCCTTATTACTTGAACTCATGGTATAATAAAACTTATTTGTTTGTAAATAAAATTTTACAAACCTTTTCTTAAAGATGCTTTCAATAATCCTTACAAACCAAACATGTTAACTATGCACGTTTTTGCGTCATATATATTATCATATATATTATGTAGCATAACACTATGCTTTTAAGATATCAAATATGTTAATGTATAATATGTATATATTATATGTATGTAAACATATACAATATGTTTTTGAGATATCAGATATAAACCTCAAAAGTAGGGCTATATTTTTCTAAAGAGCAATAAAAAACAAACATTCCATATTTCGATTCCGTAATTTTAAACTAAAATAAAAGAACGAATCATATAATCAATGACCGACATTTTTCTTGAGGATTTTCTCCTTTTATCATTGCGTCATTTTCTAACGATCTAGATTTACCTGAATCAGCATTGTCAGAAGTGCAACTTTTTCTATTTTATGTATTGGTTTTCTATTTTATATAGGGAGACAAGCGGGCCTTATGAGGGGTTTATGTGAGACGCAGCGTATGATGCCACGAATCCTCTCTCCGCCCTGGAAAAAGTTATTATTATGTTACGATATTATGTCTCGTTTACAAAATTATTATGCTTTCTAGGGTAAAGTTACCTTCAAACCGGAAACAGTGGTAATTATAAATTGCAGTTTTGCTTTTTCAAACGGTCAAAAAAAGAAGCCCCTAGAACAAAGCAGCATAAAACTTAAGGTTGTTATATTTTATTTCTATTAATTTTTTCTTTTATTTTCCCGCTGATGCCGTTATCATTGTCTTTTCTTTCGCATATTCAGCCGCACGAACATTTTGTTTTTAAAAAATCGACAACCGGGATTCAGCACCGATTTTTAGCAGCCAACCTTATATCATTATACTCGCAATAAAATTGTCTTTATTTTATTAATAAGGCTTATCGCGTGAGTGAATAGTTGCAAATACTATTGTCAATTTACCTGTATATACCTGCCTACCTAATAATTGCACCGGGAAAAGAAGACAACCCAGTGTTTGCATATTCTATAAGCTATATACTTTCGATTAGTCTACAGTTTATTGCGTAAGAGTGTGTGTAATGTTTAAAAAAATATTTTTTTTATTGTTAATTAATTACACTTAGCATCAAAATTTTCAGCAACCTCCTCGAAATTAACATTTTAATATAATAAATTTTATATAAAAATTATTTTCATCCCGTAATACGATGGGTGATGGTCGTACTATGGTGGGATCTGAGACTATTAGAATGTCCAGTACAAAAAAAGCTTTACATTGGAAATTATTTAAAAAATATCTTTTATATGTATGAGTAACTGTGATAGTTATCCCTTGATCTGATTTCTAGGTTTCTTAAAACCACTGACATCTGAGACGCTGAAAATCTAAAGAATTAGCAAGAAAGACATACCCGATGATCACCAACGTTACTGTACATAAGCACGATGTGGATGTAAGGAGTGAGAAAATTTTAATTTTATAAGCTATACAGCTTTTTAATGCAAAACAAGTCTTACTTTAGCGCTTTTGATATTTAAGCATGATTAGAAAGCGAAACGGGTCAGAAATGAGCAAAAATAATACGAGAGCTATAATGAGAACTACCACAATGAGAACTTACAGAGATTGGCAGGTCGTAAATATATTTTATGTGACGGATGCACTTGAAAGACACGCGTTTGCTCTATTGGACGTTTTTGCGCTTATTGCGCTTTATGTCTCAAAAAGAATTAACTGGCGGGAACGGTAATGAATTTACTGCATTTTTATTTTTACTTTTGTCTAATATATTAATGTAAACGAGCGAGTGATTAATAAAATCAACAAAATTAATATTCCTTCTTTTTTCACTTGCCATTTGCCTCAATTATAATGGGATTAGCTTCTATTCCAATTAGATTTATGAATATTATACTTTCTATGCAAAGCGACAGGCATCTTACTGACACAGTCAGGGTTACAGTCAAAGTATGAATTATTAAATAGAAATGTTATAAAATTTAAAAACAAAGCATCGGAAACCAAATAATGCTCAAATAGTTTTATTTTTCAAGGACGCTTGAATGTTATCACGTTTCCCCTAAGTCGTAATACTTCCAGTCGCAAATAAATCACAGAGTCAGAAGCATTGAAGCCTCGGAGCGACTGGCAATGGGGGAAATTTCATAAAAACGCCATTAGACAGCCGTTCACGCATTCACGACGGTTATTTGAATCTGAGAGGTGAAGGAAAGATCGTCTGGTTTTGGAAGGTGCAAAAGGAAAAAGTGGAATGATTTTGACAAATTGTAATTTAATTTTGAGTAATGATTAATTTTATAAGTAGGTAAACGTTTCTCGTAAGAGAATTTGAAAAAATGACCTGCATTACAATAGCCCAAAAAATAAGCAGATGAGTCAGTTGTACTTAGAAGTTGAATAGAAGTATTAATAACCTTTCCTTTAAGAAATATCAAACGTTCAAATTGCTAACTGTATTGTACTTAGTATTATTTATAAGTTTCCAAAATGTAATATGTTATATAATATTATAATACTCACGTAATATTTTTTTATTTATTTAGAAGTTGGACTAATATTTTGCCTAAATTTATTTAAATATCTATTTTTGGCTTATTGCTTTACCTCTCGTTTTAATTTTCGGTTTTTTACAAATTATATGTTACAGTTATTTTAACTTTTTAATGCCAGTTTTTTGACATTATATTATTCTTTTCACATTGTATGATTCGCCAAAGATCCTAGTTTCTGAACCCAGTATCTAATTAACATCACTATCATCATGAGTACTTCTTTTTTGAGGATAATCATCATGCAATTAGTAATGTAGGAATTCCTCATATTTTGTAAAATGTGATAATTAATGCGTAAATATAAGTTCCAGTTGAAAATACTATAATATACTGTATACACCCACAATTCATTCCAGCGTTTCCGTTGAATACGAAACTGTCTCAAGAGGTTTAATGCTTAATAGCAGCTTTAGCCGGGAGCTTTCCTTCTCGATTCATAATGAATTTATCGCGTTATAATTTTACCACTTATGTGCGCTTCTCTACTACAATTTCGGATTAATACTGTAACTTAATTGTTGTACTTGTGTCTGAATTTCAGTTTATTTCTTTTTCGTTTTAAACAGCCTACACGTTATTATGCATGCCTCTTAAAATATGTTTTACTTTTTATAATGATGTGTATAATAAATGTCTCTCTTCTGAAAATAATTCACAGAGATTGTAATAAAAATATGTATTATGAAAACGTAAAAATCCTTACGAAATTTATCAACAATATCACCCTTTTTCTTGCATGTAGATTAAAATTACAATTGACATATGTTGATACATGGTTATTATTATCTATAATATTGGCTTACGGCTGATTAAATTCACATTCTCGTTAAAATTATACTTACTGCTTCTCCTCTCGTATTCACAGGGTGATTAGTTTAATTAATTAACCATAAATTGGCTATCTAATCAAGAAACAATCATTAAAATGAATCAATACTACAAAAAGACCAAAGCAACTCTCCACAGTTTAGCTAATTTAATAATATAATTTTCAGAAATAAATTCTGAAAATTAGACTGAGTCTGAGACTCTTATAGGTTAACCTGTAAGAATATCTTCCTTTACACGATGTTTCGCGTGGAGACAAGAAGTTCACTAAAAAGAAAGCGTTCGCATCTGACTGCCTCCGTAGCCAAGTGGAATAGGCGCGTGCTTTAGAAACTGGAGGTCGTGGTTTCGAATCCTGCGGGGACTCAACAAATTTTCATTGTTGTTTCCTAGTGGGACAGGGCAATTTCGGCCGATCACCCAATTGTCTGAAAAGTAAGATGATCCATGCGTCGGATGGGCATGTAAAAAGTCGGTCCACCCACCAACCCACATTGGACCAGCGTATGGGATACGGTCCAAACCCCCTAATGGATAGGGTGTATTAGGAGAGGCCTATGTCCAGCAGTGGACTATCACAGACTGATGATGACGATGATCTGACGCCATTAGTGTTTGACATTTAATTTATATATTCTCAGTTCAAATTAGTTAAACTATATCGTTTAATATAGTTTTTATAACACGACTCGACTAACAAAATACGAATAATTAATTTCATTTACTTTTATATTACAATTTGAAAAAACACGTGCGTTATTACACTGTTTCCATTTGTTACGTAAAATTATTGATCAATGTACCTGACGCTACAATTAACGTGTTTAAATAAAAAAACTTCTCAAGCGCTAAATCTAGCAAAGGACTTTGTCGATGGATAACTTCGATACTTAGTCTAGTTCTGTTACTAAGCAGAATTTATTATACACAATTTATCGATTACTTATTTTATCGCTAACCATTTTACAGATTCTTACCGATTGTCACTACTACATGCTTATCTAATACCCAGTCCACAAAAAGCAATTAGTTTAGCTACTAGCTACTTTTATAGATTACAATCCATTTCATGTAATATCTCATTGGTTAATTATTGCTACGTGTCGCACAGTATTCAAATAGCAAAAATATGCACATTAACGCTTTCGTCTGTTTTCATTACACGATGTGTTTTTAAGCGATGCCCAACGTCTGTTTGAATATTTCTTGTTGTGTTTAAATTAATATATTACAAGAACTACGATACAGCAATAATCAGAAACGCCGGGGTGATTAAACCAGAAAAGAAAAGCAAAGATAGGGATCAATTTAGTAGTGGCTAATCATAACATGTAAAGTGTAGTGCATACTGTGTAATGTAATGATCTAGTTGTATTAAGACGAACATATTATTTGACTATATTTTTTTAAATTGTTTTTCCTCATACACATACCCATAATAATTCAAGATTCGTTTTATTATTTCTATAATGTTAAAAATCAAGAGTTAGAACATTGTTATTAACTTGAGCAGGATCAAATATTGACTCTCAATTTGGAATCCGTTCCAAGTTATTTAAATTAAATCTTAAGACAACGGAGGAAATCTATTGCACATTAAATCAAATTTTTTCACAAATAAGTAATGTAATTTTTAATAATAACAACTATTGTATAAACATGGTACATCAAAATATACACGAATCGCCAGTAAAGAACATGAAGTTGAGCTTTTCTTAAATATTTATAAATAGATATATTATATATAACTGAGCACTGGCTTCAAGAACATCAATTTATGCCTAATTTTGGGTGTCACCAAGTTGCTAGCCTATTCAGTAGAGATAAAACTATACGTGGTGGCTCTTTAGTATTTATTAATAATACTTTAAATCGTAAAGATGTTGTGAGTCTCTCTATTGAACGGACTATTGAAATAGCCTGTGCAGAGCTGGAGCAGACCTTCCATCTGTATACGCATACAACAATGAAATACTTCGTTATATGAACGTTTTGAAGTTGTGTTAGAAGAAATATTATTAAAGCTATCTGTATGTAATAAGTATATCATGATTTGTGCTGACTTTAATATTAATTTATTAAATGATTCTACAATCACTATTATATTCGGATCATTGTTAAGTTCATATAACCTTATCAAATTTTTTTTCAACCTACTTAAATAACTGAGACTTCTGCTACATGATTAAATAATATATTTACAAATTGTCAACCTTTAAACAAGTCAATTATTAAAAAAATAAGTTCTGACCACTGTGGCCAGCTTGGTTCTTTCAAATTAAATAAAACATTAGACAACAATACAATTTAAAGAAATATGTTTGTTCCTATGTATAAAAAACCTATTGAGAAGTTTAGAAGTAATATATAACGAAAAATTGACTATTTACAGTGTAACCATGACCCATATGAGCTGTATAATACATTATTCACTTTTATGAAAAAGGAAAGAATTTAAATCAATATTTACAACTACAACGGTTAAATCAAAGGGTTATGTAGCTTTAAGTGAATGGGCAACTGTTGAAATTCACAAAAGCAGGTAACGATTATATGAGCTTTACAGTGAAAAAAAAACATATAATCATAGTAAGAACTTTGTTGCACATGTCAGTGCCTATTCAAAAATAATTAAAAATATTTTGTACTCTCGCGAAATCACTTTATAGTAAACAAAAATTAAAAAATTCATTAGACAAAATAAAAATAGCTTGGAATACTATCAACAGTGAAACTGGAAGAGGTACTAAGAGCAACTCTAAAATGACACTAAATATTGATCTCCGTTATATAGAAGCTGACGAAAATGTTGCTACTTATTTTGAAAAATTCTTCTCGGTCATTCCAGTTTCTACTACCAAGTCACTTTTATCTTCTCCAACAGTTGCTGAGTCACTATTATAAGGACACCATGAGACTCTGATCAGGAAATTACGTCACTATGGTATAAGAAATACCGCACTCAACATTCTGTACGTCGTACTGAAACCATCAAATTCAGAGGGTTGACGTGAATGGTAAAAGATCTCCCGGGGCCCCGGTAAATATGGGGGTCCCACAAGGATCCATTCTTGGGTCTTTTCTCCCCCTCATTTATATAAACGACTTACCATATATGATAAATAATAGCGAAGAGATAGTATTATTTGCAGATGATACCTCCTTTATTTTTAACATTAAACGACATACGTCAATAAATGATGATGGAAATAATACTCTCTCTAGAGTAGCGGATTGGTTGTGTGAATATGTCTTATGCATTCTACTGTAGGAAATGCGGCAGATACTAATACAATCTTTGTCCTCCAAAAACGTGCAATTCGTGCAGTCTATAACCTGGGCCCCAAAGAATCATTAAGAAAAATGTTTACAGAAATAAAAATAATGACATTTAGTTTTCAATACATATTTGAAAATTTTATGTATGTGCAAAGAAATTGAGATGATTTCCTAAGACATTGTGATGCACGTGACATAGAAATAAGGAACAAACATAATTTAATTCTTCCAGCAACTAGACTGCGAAGAATAAGTAAGTTCTTTATGGGCCAATGTATACGTTTTTACAAAAAATCCCAGTAAAGTAAGGTTCAGAATTTAACTAGTAATAAATGTAAAAAAGTAGTCAAGGAACGTTTATGTGTTAAAGGTTATAAGTAAATTTATACGATATTAATAAATTTTTAAATGATAACACAGCCTGGTAATGGAATGCTCGCTCCAAGTTTTGTTTCGAAACTGCACAATATGTTATGCCTTCAAATTGTTTGTTATTTTTAAAAGATGACATAAAAAATAGCCCGCTGAGTTTCTTTCACCGGTTCTTCTCAGGTCTGAGGCGTCCTTTTCCTAACCGGTGGTAGTGTGTTTGACAATCAATAAGCAAGCAAAACTTCTATATAGAAGAAAGATATTTGAAGAAAAAAAATGAAATATCTTGATCAAAAGCCGACATGATATACGATACCGTTTCCACTCTTTGTTTTCAATTGTCGTCGATGAATCATGGGAAATGAATATAAAAGCATATTAATACCATAGAGGATTTGTGTTTATGAACAAATATAATTTTTGCATAAGGATTAGAAATTAATGAAACAACAAAGATTACTCTTGCCACGCTTTTGTTTAGTGTTAAGCTAATCTTCATAACTTAGCATTAAATTATTGAAAGCTGTTGATGAACTAAATTTAGAACAAAAATCACACCGCAACTTTTGTTTTTAATTAAGTTAAACAGTGAAGTTCACTATCTACAATTCCGGTCGCGATTATTTGTTCTTTCAAGCTACGTTGGGAATATGTTTTTAAACTATTTAAATTTCATTAGGTAGAGTAGTACGTCACGTAGAAACGTTTAAGCTGTGGAAATTACATCCATTTAATTTGTAGCTCCCTCCTGCACAGCTGCGAAACTTTATAGAATTATTTAATTCTTAAGTGTAGACTATAATCGTTATATTTCGTGTATTTGATTATTATTCCCATTCAGATATAAAATGATATATGATTACAAAAATCATTATATATAGTAAAAAGTTATAAATTTTTACAAAGTAAAAATTTTCACCATATGAAAGTGTTGTGAATGTTAACGGAAGGCGCTATAAAATTTATAATCCAATAACATAGTCCAATGATCTGATTTACAAACTAGGTTTATAAATCAGATAATAGATATAGATAATCTTAATTTATTTTTCACTTCTTGAGAATTGCTACATATTTTTTATTCAATTCCAAGAATTTAAATATTTTTTCACCTTTGAAACCTTCCTTGGCCTTCCGCAAATAATTCAAGACAAAAATTAGCCCAGTCGGCCGTTTTCGAGTTTTAGGGAGACTAACGAACAGCATTTATTTTTTATATATATAGATATAGATAGATTGACGGTAGGCGAATTAACACTGACATTTCGCTTACTGGGTAAACGAGACTTAACATCTTATGTCTCACGGTAGGCAGCGCTTTGGTGATACCAGTATTGCAATGTCTATGAGCGTCAGTGACCACTTTCCATCAGGTGGCCCGACTGCGCGTCTGCCTACGTATGCAATAAAAAAAATCCATTAAATCTTGCAGAGTGAAACACGGGACCACATCGGAATTTTTGATTTATAGCACGATAGGGGTTTCAATATCCACACACTTGCAGCGCTTCTATTTTGTTTCGATGCAGAACCTTTTCAGACAATCTTTTTACGTCTGTAATAGAATGTGCCTTTGACACTATAAAATTAAGTATTTATAATGAAACTAAGTATTCGTAGCATTCATTTTATTTGAAGTTTAAAATAGAAGATAAATAACAATTTATTTATATTTCACTTTTTATCTCTGCGTCACTCCGAGGCAGTCATCTGTGCAGCTTGCGGATGATTGAAAAAAAGTTGGGGCTATCTGTTTTCTACAACATTTATTAAACAGGTGTGGTAAGCAGGTTTCCTTTTCATATAGCTGTGCATCGAAATAATTTCCCATTACATTCATATTAGTTTTAAAAAAAAATTGTTAAATGCAAGCATATATTTTACCAGTAAAAATACCTTTAATATAAAATGTAATGTTTGAACAGTAAAATAATTTAGCGAAAGGTATTCTTAGGTTTATTAAAAAAATATTATTAAAATTACTATAAATATACACAATTTACATGTTTTCAATTCGTGCGCAATCAAAAACTATTAACTTAGTAAACACCAAATAAACAGTGCCATTTTAAACATTAAGGGCCGAATTAGAAACGGGTAATCGCTTTCAATTTGTAGTGTCACAAACACATTTTACTGACAGGACCTTTGGTTGACGTATAAACTACTGGATAAAACATTTTAAATGCGAAATAAATAACTGTTCATTACTAATATTAGTAAGCCTTAACTAAACTTATAGTATTTTATCATATTAAGTGAAATTTAGAAATAAAAGTATTGTTAGCCTTTGATACAGGTTTATGTTGCCGAATACATTCATACAATTTATTTATTTATTTATGTATCAGTCAACTCACCACTATCATGGGTAATCCCAATGCGATGATATTAACGGAACTGTTACATACTTATTGTAATGAAATCGAAATAATAATTTTATTCAAAAGAGGTATAAGATAAATTTTTACGCATTTTATCGCATTTAACTGTTTTACAATTGCACCCGATGTGTTGGACCTGGAAATGTATTATTTATCAAATATAATATTTGCATAATCTACAGAAAGTATTAAATAAAAAGCTACCAAAAGCATAACAGCACCCAAAACTAAATTATTTATTTAAAAATTTTGGTCTGCATAAAAAAATTCCGAAACGTTTCCGGAACGTCTTTGTCAATTTTCACAGTGAACCAAATGGCTTTTGTCAACCGCAAAATTTGTCAAAACGTTTTCTCATTGCAACATTAATATATTATTTGGGCTTCTTATTTTAATATCTCTTTATATAATAGCTTTTTTTTTAAGTTATTCACGGACAAAGTTGGACGTTTTACATTTTCTCATAATTTCTATCATAAAATCTTGAAACATTTATATTCAATACAAATAAAAAAAATAGAAAAGAAAAAATTAGTATCGTAGTTCTGTCAAATAAAATAAAAAGACAAAAAGTTCCGGATCGGACAGCGTTTTAACTATTTAAGGGTTAAAAGACTTTGAACCGATTACGCTTGCTTATTTTAAAAATTCTCAGCAACTTCCGATGCAATAAATTCTTAGAATGTCTCGCGCGGAAAAAGCAAGCAAAAAACACTGCCTTTGAAACTTTGAAATAACTCGCCATTACAAGCACGTTCTTAAGCGAAGATTTTTTTACATAAAAATCAGTAATGCTTCGTCTATAATAGGAATAAATACAAGAATATAATTTGATTTTTTTCCAAAAAGGTAGTAGGTACCTTTTTTACAGGGTAACGTATTTTTATCTACATAAGTGACTTGGTTTCCTGAGTTAAAATTAAGATTCCTTGCTTCATATTTAGATAAAAATAGGTTATCAGATTCTTTACTTGCTTTCTTACTTTACAATTATTTCAATTTATATCCGACGTTTCAGACTCTCTCCAGATTCGGTCCTCCCGTAACTGGCTGTAATTGTAATGTGAATGTATCCGTTTAAATAGCGTTCATTCATCAATCCATAAAGCTGTATTATTTATAATAATTATTGTTGATATTTCAAGATTAAGTTGTTTAATCTTAAATTTGTTCTTCTCTTTTTATATTTTGAGTAGTCTACGAGGGATTATAAAATTAAATTATGTTCTCATCAGAGTAGAGAAACACATTAATTTTTGAAGCAATATCGAAGTAAAAGAAGCAATGAGATCTTTTATTTTATTTTAAAATTAACATCTACTCTTAACTCAAGTAAATACCACGATTGAATACGGCAACTTTTGTATTATATTCAAACAAAACAATATTTAGCTTTTTACTTATACTTTTAACACTTAACATACAGTTTGCTCTGCAGTAGGTATAATATCTGCATGAAAACGTATCAAAATGCTGGTTATAAACAAAAAAAATCAATCATTGTTAAAATTGTATTCTATATAATTATTTCTTTTCTTTACGCGATTATTATATATATCAAATCCTATAATTTACATTGTCTTACATCTAGCTACTTATTGTGGAATGAACAATTCTACATACAGATAGATGGCGTAGCGATGGGCTGCCCAGTGTCTCTTATTATCTCTGATATCTTCATGGAGAACTTTGAAGAAGCAGCCCTCAATACAGCTCCGGATTAAGATCCTCCTCCTTCTACCAACAAACCATATCAATGCATTTCTGGATCATCTTAATTCTATGCACCCCAAAATAAAGTTCACAATGGAAATAGAGGCAAACAACGCCTTAGCCTTCTTAGTTATTTTAATCATTAGAAACTCTAACAATAGCTTGAGCCATATAGTTTTTAGAAAAGCAACCCACATGAATAAATATTTAAATGGTGATTCTCACCACCATCCCTCGCAGTAGGCTACTGTCGGTAAATGTTTGCTTCAGAGCACACAGCGGATCTGCGACAAGGAGCATTTGACGGCTGAACTGGAGAATGTCAAGCAGGTGTTACGTGACAACAAACATCAGAGGAGTCACCGACAAAATCGGTTTTATTTTAAAGCGAGCTTCTATTAAAACATATTTTAAGCCGCCGAAGAAGATTGACCAATTTTTGCCATCCGTCAAATGTAAAAATTCCTCTACAGGTACCAGATGTGTACAAACTAGACTGTGATTGTGGTCTCTCTTACATTAGACAAACAAAAAGACCAATAAGAACAAGAGTAAAAGAACATATAGCTGATGTTAAGCACCGACGCAGACGAAATCTGCAGTTTGCGGACCATGTTTTAGACAAGCCCAATCATTATATTACATTGGATGAACCAAAAATACTTACGAATGAAAATCGATTTATACCAAAGATGATTCGGGAAGCAATAGAAATTAAAAAATTTCTAAATTTTAATAGAGAGGATGAGAGGAGATGGAGAAACATAGTACGAATATTGAAGAACACGAGGTATGAAGTTTATAAAAACAAAAAATAAAATTGGACAGAGTATCCCGCCTCTTTAGAAAAATTCAACTAAAAAGAAATACTTTTAAGGTTTTGATATCTTAAAAACATATCGTTATGCTTAATGTAAAGTTATGGTATATACTTTCAGCATAGTACTTGAAGCATCTTTATGAAAACATTTGCAAAATTACATTTACCAACAAACAAGTTTAATTTTACAAGCTACATAAATTGCAGTCCATATCCACCATGAGTGCGAGTAAACATTACTGAATGATTTATTTGGTTATTTCGTATAATAAAAAGATTCTTATGTAACAGAATGTCCTATTTTTAATCCTTCTATTTAGGATATGCATGTTCTAAATTTTAGACATTTAGATCTATCGTTGATATTAAAGGTTTAGATCGTACAATGTTTTTAGTTTTAATGCGAGAGTTATTAATAAAATATAAGCCCAAGCGGCGAGAAATGGCGACTTATGTTTAGAGAACTTTATCCTTTTTACTTTGACCGCCATTTAAGTGTTAACATAGGAGCGAAGACTTTAATTTCTGTTTTTAAAATTTCTACCTTTATTTCTCCATCATTTAGTCTCAAAGCAAAATCGTGTTACATAACTACGACCAAATTAATATAAAATAAGTGGGTCGTAGTTATTTATTTTTGATGTACTAAATACTTGCCACTGGCCCCCTTTTTTACAGTGAATCGAAAGAGTAGGGTATGTACCACCAAAGTGTCTGTTTTTGTAAAGAGGATATAATATTTAAGAAATGCGTATAGTTTTGTGACGCTTTGCACCGCATTTCCTATATCACTTTTCACCAATTAAAAGTTAGAAACGTCTTGTCGTTTGATTCCATAAAAATTACACTTTAATTATCAAACCAAATTGTTTATTTCCAATTTCACTTTCGGTTTTCCAATGAAAAGTAATTAAATAAATGTTTTTCTAAGTAAAACAGCTCATGCACATTTACGCTATTAATTCTGAGGATGTAAGGATTTCTGGTGTTTTCATGTTTAATTTTGTAATGAGATATTAGTCTCTTACTTCATCATTAATTTTAGCGTAATCAATGCATATGTGTTATATTGTTAAATAACAAACGTCTTTCGTTGAATTTGTTTATAAAAGCTAGTTTTTATAAACAAATTCAACGTAACAGTGCTTTTGTAAACGAAAGTGAGTGATGATTACACAGATCAGTTATTGTATTATTCATCCGTTTGTTTAATTAACAAAACGTTCAAATATTTTTGATGAGAAAGAGCATTCTACCGCATTTAGAAGCTCATTTTACGATTTGCAGCGGCTTAGGATAGATTATTTTAATGTAATCGTTATATTCCTTTCACACGTTAATACCAGATTAATTATTATTTACCTGTTATATTTTCTGCTCTAAGAAATTACTGATTTACCAACTTAAAATATAAGCGAATAAAAATAAAGTATTAGTTCGGATATTTGCTAAAATAAAAATCTTGTGTAAGGCGGAAACAAACTTGGAAAACTCCTTACTTTAAAAGCTTCGGTTGCACATAAATCTAACGTTAATAGGCTTACGTTTCATATTCCTTCCTTTCGTTGTAAGTGAATAACACCTTTTATCCTTTTTTGACTACTGTATTTAAAATTACATACGATAATTATTAAGTAAAAATAAAATATTTAATACATTTGGAATAACAAATAATTTAATAAAGTGAACGTTATAAGTTTGAAAAAATTAGGCAATTGAGAAAGAAGAAAAATGTTTATTTAAAAATAATGGTATGAAAGTTATCGTAATGCAATATATTGACACCCTAATATTTTAATCAAATGTTGCAGCTATAACGTTAGTGACATGAAACGCGAATTGCACATTTCGAAATGCGCTATATATAAACTGGGAATATTAGTGAATCATAGCAATCATAGTAAGGTAAGCTGCAGAGCAGACGCGATCCGGCGCGCGCGCTAGTTGCGCGTATGTCGCGTCGCGCATTTATGAATTAATTTTTAGGAGCGTCATCGGAAACTAATAATTCACAGTTATAATTGCGACCGGAGTTAAATTATTTGGCCTAAGTAAAAGTATTTTTAATAAGGGTTGTTTATAATTTCCGTAAAATTAGGAATATTGTGAATTAAAAATATTATGCATTAGCTTACTAAATGCACAAATAGACAAAATTATTTTAAATACTAAATTGAACTATTAAACATATTAAAAATCTATTTAGAGCTTATGATTTCAGTATTTAAAATGATGACCTAGTGAACGTGTCGCAACACGAACCCCTGCACGTGAAGTACAATTGCACCCACGATCGTTGACTAGCGCAAAGTAAATCCATGCCGGGTACACGACCCACGATCTGCAAGTTGATCGAATGTTTGTGATTCAATCGTCTAGCTAATGGGTTATGATCGACTCGGGTTGCAAAAAATATCGATACAGCCCTAGAATAAATCTAATGTAATAATACTAACGGTGCCGGTAGCGAACGCATTCTTCTGGTTGGATATTTTCTATCTCCATGCGATGTTTAATTGATTGTTCTGTGGATTATTTAAAATGTCAAAGACAGAATCTGTTAGACTTTATTTTCAAATAATTTATTTATGTAATTTCAAGAATTAAGGTCATTTAGGTATAAACTCGTGTACACAAACGTTTCCTTTACCTAAAGTAAACCCTTACCATTTCAAACTCATAGGATTTAGTCAAAAGCCCTGTGTTTCTTTTAAAGCAACGTTAGTTTTCCTCGTAAAGCTTTTGTGTAGATAGTGCACCATTTGTTATGCTTTTTATTTATAATATTAAAAAAAATTCGACTCTGTTTCAGTCTTTATTTATGTACTCTGTGGTGACATTGTTTAGTTTAATTTCGTATTTACTCTGACTCAGGTATTATATAAAAAAATTTAATTCTACACAATGAATCTTTCTACATACTGAATGTTGTACTGAATGTGTATTCTACTCACTGAATGTTTAAATTAGTTAGTCGTTATTAATGATCAATCCTTTTTAAACAAATCGGACTTCTAGAGGATTATTTTCAAAATTTTATCAAGTTTCCTTCATCCAATTTTTTTTTATTTGACACATACTTATCAATTTGATTTGAGTAAATACTCTAACTGAAGTCGGCACTCAAATTATGATTGACTTTGATTTGGTGGCTTTATTCGGCCATTTAATTGCCTTTACATATCTTCAAAGTTAAGTAAAAGAAATTTACTTTATTTTATGTTATAAAAGAAGGAAAGGTGATTGAGTTTTATCATCCGCTCAAAAGCACGTCTTCAATAAAATGAATTGTAGACTTAGGTATGCTTACAAACTTATCTCAGAACAAATTCTGTTTTTAAATAAATATTATATGGGTCATGTAGTAAAACATGTTTTGAAATTTAAAACATGTTTTATCCGTGTTATTAAATAGAGTTTAATTAATCATATAGAAGTAAATAAAAAGAAATATCCGAAGAGCCTGCCTCCGTAGCCTAGTGGTATAGGCGTGTGGCTTAGAAACAGGAGGTCGTGGGTTCGAATCCTGCGGAGACTCAACAAATTTTCATTGTTGTTTCCTAGTTGGTTAGGGCAATTTGGGCCGATCACCCAATTGTCTGAAAAGTAAGATGATCCATGCGTCGGATGGGCATGTAAAAAGTCAGTCCACCCACCAACCCGCATTGGACCAGCGTGGTGGGATACGGTCCAAAAACCCTCTAATGGATAGGGGTGTATTAGGGGAGGCCTATGTCCAGCAGTGGACTATCACAGGCTGATGATGATGATGATGATGATCCGAAGAGTAACAGATTTCTGTTACTCTTCGGATACGGACGATAACTGGAATCTGCGTAGATCAACGAAGTGCTATTAAATTCCCTTCTAATCGCTGCCAACTTGAATTGGCAAGTACACGGAGATTGCCATCCCACCTCCCATCCCACCTGGCTGGGGGCCGACCAACACCGTTTTCATAAACGTTTCACAAGAAAGAAGAAGAAGCGTTGGCCGATGGGCAAACACAGGTCTAACAAACCTTTGTTAGCCCATCGGCCATCGCTCTTCGGACCTTTCGACCGGCTAACTGCAACTTCAACGAGCTAATCCTTTGCGCTGCGTCGGTAACTTTCTTTTTTTTGCCGGATGAATTATTTACTAATTTTAAACAAACAGACTCTCTCCGTAGGTCATCATGCAGAGTACGCATTGGTTACGTCTAAAACGACTAAACTTTGTAGTATCGGCGACGTGAAAATGTGGTTCAGCTTCCTAAATGCTACCCAGCCTAACTGAATCAATGAATGACAAATTCAAAGTAAACTTGTGTCACTTAGTAATATTAAGCACATATAAAATTAATTTGGATTAACTGAATAACATAATTATAATGTACTTAAGCCAATGAAAGATCGAATAAATGCAACGAAGTGGCGTCGTACCTAAAGCATTGTTACCTCAGATGTACCTTGTATGGCGTATCGGCGGTTTTAAAAAAATTGTTTTAATTTCGTCAAAGAAAGTAATTTTGTAAATCAATATCTTTACCTCTTTGTACTTTCTTAATGTTGTTTTATCTTCCCTGTTGCAAAAAAATCTCCTGCTGCTTGCATATTTTTGAGTGAAAGAGAAACCGCTAACAAGTTCTTTAATTAGTCACAAAAAAAATATCACCATAATATTTTTCCAAATAGTTTTTATTAGCTATTTTGTTTTCGTACTGAAATTTGAAAGGATTATATAATCATTCTAGTTGACCCGGCTGACTTTGTTGAATAATAAAAGATCTATACTTTTGTATAGGATTTATCAAACTACAGATAAAAAAAAATCTGATAGACAGTTAACAAAAGTATACTAACTGTAGTTAAGTGAAGTCAAAATAGTTTTGCACCCAATTATAGATAGATATATTTTTATTATTCAATTCCGATCATTTTTACATTTATTTACCTTTTAAACCTTTCTTGGACTTCCATGAACAATTTAAGACCAAAATTTGCCAAATCTGTTTAGCCGTTATCGAGTTTCAGCGATTCTCGTTCTTCTAACGAACAGTAATTGATTTTTATATAAATATATATATAGATGAGTTTATAACGGGAGTACAAAAGTGTACAATAATGATACGTTCTTATTAGCAGGAGCAGGCCATTTAAAATTTCAGTCAAACACTTGTGTTTACTTGTATACCGAGAAACTAAATGTGGATGTGAACTTTATATTTGCTTTTTTGGTACCTTTCTAACGGTCACTTAGTCTAATCTTTAGAATCTAATATTTAAAATTGATGAATTTGCTAGTGGTATGGGCGTGTGCTTTAGAAACCGGTGGTGGTGGGTTCGATCCTGCGGGAATATAATTATAATAGCGGATATATAATTCCAGCGGTCTCAGCAAATTTTCACTGTTGTTTCCTAGTTGGTTAGGTCAGTTTGGGCTAATTGATTGTCTGAAAAGTAAGATAATCCATGCGTTAGATGTGTATCTAAATAGTCGGCTTATCCACCAACCCGCATTGGACCAGCGTTTTAGTAAATGGCCTAAAAAGGTTAGGGGGACGTAATTTAAAAACTTTATACAACGTAGTATCTTTTAAACAGGAATAGAAAATCATTTTAATTTCCTTTTTTCTATATCGGACAAACGTCTAAAATCTACCTTAAACCTATTTCGTGATTTATCTTATGGCTAGAGATAGACACACATTTTACATTTAAGTTTCAACAGGGACATAGAAATTTTTAAAGATTTTCTAAATAGAAAGGATAACAAATGGAAAACTATCTACACGCAGGCTTTACGAGGTACAGCGGGAAAGCTTTACGAGGAAAACAGGGCTTTCGTGCAAAATCCCATGAAAGTTTCAAATAAAAGTGAGTTGTACAAGATTATAATTTCTAATATCTGTAGTGACCCATACCGTTATGTAATTTATTCTATAACGCAAACTTAAGGTACAATAAGGTGATTTTTATACGAAAAATAAATTAAAAGAAAGGAATAGAAAAAGCAAATATAACTTTTTGTATGCATTTAGTCCTCTTAAGAATCACCGTTAAAGTATTGCATGCCCAATACAAGATGACGTCGAAATACTTGTTCCTATTCCTTAGTCTAAAATCAGAAACTGGACTTCTTTCAGATCAATGAATTGAAAAAATATGTTTGACTTCAAAAATAAGCTGTGTAGAACTGCTTTAACGTTCTCAGCATCGCAAGCGTCGTCTCAGCTTTTCTACCACCAGAACGTTAATTACTTATGATTTTTAAGATACTTACTATATCTAAATATTTACTTTACTTATTAAGCTGGCATTGTAAGCAAATATTTACACCTTTGTGAAACGTGTCCTCCAATTACAATGTAAATTATTTTCACTAGATAAAAATGATAAAAACCAAAAAAAAAGCACACAACCACATAAAAGCCTACCTTTTACCTACGTATTATTAAAGTAGTAATAACAAAATCAGAACCTTGTGCGATTAAATATTCTACGTAATTTTTATTTCTTGAATGGATCTCTATTAAGTCTGGAAGCTCATTTATCCATATTTTAATACTAACCCACGGTAACCATTTTAGTGTAAACATTGTTAAAAAATGTAATAAGGTATCTTCATAGCTCAAGTATCACCACGATACAACGTAAGTCCTTGTAAAAGTAAACGAGTTTAAAAAAATCTTCATTTTATGTGCTTAAAACGTGTCATAGACGAAATTTTGTTAAATTAAATACCTTAAATCATATCAGAGATTTAAAATACGGTGGCAGTAATTGCAGAGCAGTTTCGCGAAAAGAGCACATGTTTCCATTTATATTATCCGCTTCTATTGTGCAAAATAATTATACATAATTTCTGCCTTCGTAGCTTAGTGGTAGGGGCGTGTGCATTAGAAACCGGAGGTCGTGGGTTCAAATCCTGAGGGGACTCAACAAATTTTCAATGTTTGTTTCCTAGTCGGTTTAGGCAATTTGGGCTAATAACCAAATTGTCTGAAAAGTAAGATGATCCATGCGTCGGATAGGCATGTAAAGAAGTCGGTCCACCCACCAACCCCCATTGGACCAGCGTGGAATACGGTCCAAAAAGAGACGGTGGTGCATTAGGGAAGGCCCATGTCCAGCAGTGGACTAACACAGGCTTATGATGAATTAGACATTGTTTGATTATAAGGTTCGTCATGTACTTTGGTTAAAACTTTTCTTGTGCAGCATTAAAATCAATCAAAGCTATAACATCTGTTTATATTATAGCGTTAAATCATTCCGTGGCTTAGCTTTTAATCCTTATTGGGGGCAGATACAAAGTACTTGTTTCTTATCACATAATTCTATAAAAATAAACGTAGGATATACATGAGTTTTTAACGTACGTACTATATACGGTTTAATGTTTAACAATAGCATACTCTAGGTCCGGCAGCGTTGCCAGAGTAAATATGTTATTGTTGGTCAGACATTGTTATTCCGTTACGAGAATTAAGCGAATGTTTTGTTTGTACACAGAAACTATATGCGTATTCATTTACGCTAATGGAAACAACTTTACGGATTAACTTTCTCGTCAGTGCAAATCATTCTCTGATAGAAGATATCAAGTACGGACAGTTATTACTAAAATAGTAATCCTTACTGTAAATTTTATTAGACGTCTTTTTTTAGGATTTTAGGATGCGACCATGTCCGGATTAACTAGGGCTTTTTTTGCTGGGTAATGAAACTTTTATTGTTTACGATTATGACTATAAAACGTTATAAATAAAGTTAAAAAGTAGCAACCTTTTAAATAAAGTTTAATTCATAATGAACATAATAAAACGTTTAAATATTTCTGCCCTTACAATTGGAAAAACGGAGGAACTACGGAACGTCATAACTATGACATAAGTCAGATGGATGTTTTTTTTTATTTTATCAGTCTGTGTTGTTCTTGAGCTAAACCAGTATGTTTCAGTTTAAGATATCTTCTTTTTAAGAACTACATGTTATAATTAAATTATTAAGTGTGCGTTTTTTACCTTGCAAGTATTTGTGTTGACGATCTGTTTACTTACTAATACGGTATTTTGAATAACTATTTTTCACTTAATGTTTAGGCATTATATGCAAATGATATAATTTTGTAAAATATTACGTTAATTAAAGACTAAAAATAAATAAAGATGGCTACAGTATAATAAGACAGTACACAATATGACTCATTATTTAATCTATTGTTATAAAAGTAATAATTTTAGTACTGCAAATTTGCTTAAAGAATGAAAAATTTGCCGCAATCAATACAATGAGCAGAGATAATAGGAGCGAAATTATCGTTTTATTAATTATTCAATCAAATTTAGTTTGCAAACGCGCACCGCGTTGATGTCATTGCATTATTGACAGTCGTTTTAATTAGCATTAAAATATTAATTACCTGTGAATTAAAAATTTGCAAACAAAAACACTTTGATTAATTATCTCCATATTTACATTTTTGCATGTTTATGCTAACGATATTCAGTTCTGAACATATAAATGTTATTATGCAATGCACTAAAAAAAAACTCGCAGGAGCAAAATATTTGAGGTTAAATGTGCAAATCAGATAATTGCCAACGTTGTTAATGTTTTCAAATGGTTCACATATTCTGCACATACAATTTAATATTTATAATTGATCGATTGAATAGCACTCGGAATTCTCAATAATTTCCTACAATTTTTAGGTAATTGAAAGGATAATTGATAAAAATATGAAGTATTAACACACTGTAAGAGAAAAGAGGTTATTACTAGGGAAGGCCTTTGTGTAAAGATTTAAAGATTATTAAATCAGTAAATTACTACAGACTTATACACGGTTTTAAAGTTTTGATTCTTTACTTGGCGTTTTTTTCATGTTGTTTCGATTAGCATAAATGATAATGCTCATAGTTTACTATATACAAACAAATTTTCAGAACAGTATAACAACCGCTAGTAAAGATAAAATTGTTTGTGTTACCTATTGGATTAGTAAGAATTGTATGCCTTATAGTAAAAAAAATACTGTTTAAATTATTTGAGACAGAAACATTTGTATATTTTCAGTACATCTCTTTTTTACCACTGGGGTGCCTAATTCTTTATTTATTTTGAAAGACACAGTATAGTCTTATGTTTTACGGCAATAAGCACATTTGTATATTTGAGGCCTTACGGTGCTTTTCTAATAGGCATTTTATAGATTAAATTGAAGTTTCATCGAATATCTCTCTTAATTTTACACTAAAACATGTCATGTTTCTTATATTCAAGATACATGTATATTTTACAAAAATTAAACAAGTTACATTAGGAGCTAATTAAATATGTACAGCACAGATATGAACATTATCACCATTAAAACGTTGTAAATGTTATATAGATCGAATTTGCAAATATCAGACTTTAATTTAAATGATCATTTTAAAAGATATGACAGGACTAAGAAGAAGCGTCGTGCTCTCTCTTGACTTGTCTGTCAAGAGAGCATAAGCGAGGATGTAACATGTGAAAACAAATTTCGATATTGAAATTCTCTGCTGATATAACAAAAAGAAAATGTCAATAGTGAATAAAAGTAAATTGGATTATCTAAATAATTTTTGCCTCACATTTTGGTTCAATTGAAAATATGCCACTTGTAGTATTTTCCTTAACCAATGAGTATAATTCTATCCAGTTTCTCTTTAGTTACTAAAAAAAATAAAAATAAATTAGCCTTTCCTATAATAAATGCAGTAAAAGGTTGAAAAATCTATATAAACAGGTAACGCACGTTAAAAATGTCTTATATGTACATATCGTTATGCACTATTCACTAACTTGTGGGTAACACAACATTTAGGTTCTGTATAAAGAATTTTCCGAAGAAGAAGAAATACGATTTGTAGTTCTAACAAATAAAACAAACAAAAGAAGTAACCTAACCTTTTTTGGAGGGCAGTTTTCGTTTCTCATCTTAAGTGAAACTATTAAAATACAAATTACACGGCGAGTTCGTTCGAGAAACAGAAGCAGTTATCCTCCAAATAAGACGGAAACTCGATATTACTAGCAGTTGAAAAATGCCTGTTCAAAAAATTCCAATAGGAATGCTCGCTCCAGAGTGTGTTAATATTTAAAAACTCATATACATTGTAATAACCTTTAACACACAAACGTTCCTTGACAACTCTTTTAAATTTGATCATTATAACAGTCAACCATGAGCCGCCAAGAAGTACGATCCTGCGCCACCTGCATCCACCGACTTCCCGCACACTTGCACAGATCGTCACTCCCTCTCGTGGGGGTCGTCCACACTCCGATGGCCAGTACGAGGCTGCCAATCGACAACCTTTATCCCCTATCGATTATCGGCTCTAGGAGCTTGGTGGCCGGCCCATTGCCACTTTAGCTTGATAACTTTGCGAGCTATGTCGGTCACCATCGTTCTGCTGCGGATGTCTGTATTACACACTTTATCACGCAGTGAAATTCCGAGCATAGCCCGCTCCATAGGTCGCCGAGTGACTTGGAGCTTCCTCATACGGCCAGCAGTGAAGGACCACGTCTTAGTTCTGTAGGTCATCACAGGCAACACGCACTGGTTGAAAACCTTAGGACATTGAGGGATATCGGACAAGAGCATCCGTCTAAGCTTCCCGAAAGCTGCCCATCCAAGTTGGATTCGGCGATTGACCTCTGCGTCGAAGTTGAACTTACCTAGCCGGACTACTTGTCCCAGGTAAACATATTGGTCAACAAATTCGACCACAGCGCCCCCAACGACCACTAGCGTAGGCATGAATGACATGAGCGTTAGACATGAATTACGTCTTCTCCATGTTCATCCTAAGGCCCACGTGTTTGGAAACACTGTTGAGGTTATTCAGCATAGCGTTAGGTCCTTTAGCGACTCCGCTATTATGACTATGTCGTAGGCAAATCTAAGGTGGGTGATGCACTCGCCATCGATATTTATACCTCGTCCTTTCCAATCCAAAAGTTTGAATGCGTCTTCCAATGCAGCGGTAAAGAGTTTCGGGGTTATAACATCACCCTGTCTTAAACCCTTCTGCAATTGAATAGGTTTCGTACTACTGGATTGTAGTCGGACGGACATCGTTGCTTTACTGTACAAACACCTCAGCACCTCGATATACCGACTGTCAATTTGGCAACGCTGAAGGGCCTGCAGCACAGCCCTAATTTCGACAGATTCAATGGCTTTCTCATAGGCCACAAACGCCAAAGGCAAATCATACTCCTCAGTCTTCTGTATAATATGCCGCAGCGTAAATATGTACTCTATAGTACTAAAGCCTTTTCGGAATCCAGCTTATTCGGGTGGCTGAAGTCGTCTAGTCTGGAAGCGGGACGATTCAAAATGACTCTCGAGAACAGAACATAAACGCGGCTCAGAAGGGAAATCGGTCTATAGTTTTTCAAGAGGCGCTTGTCGCCTTTCTTGAAAAACAATACCACTAAGCTTCTGCTCCACGCTTCTGGTGTAATATCAGCCTTTAGGACGAAATTGAAGAGCCTCTGAAGGACTACAAGTACCGGTTCTCCACCCGCTTTCAGAAGCTCTGCCGTAATTCCGTCCTCACCAGGCACTTTGCCGTTCTTAAGTTGGTCGAGAGTCATTCGTATCTCGCTCAGACTGACGTCCGGGATATCTTCGGCGTTGTGGTGGGTGAGTTTTGCTCTTGGGTCGTCACTCATTTCAGTAAGCGGCTCCGACGACGATGTGTACAACTGTCCATAGAACCTCTCAATCTCACCCAAAACCTCCGGCCTACTAGAGATGACGGCCCCATTATCGGTCTTCAACTAATTCAATAGACTTTGCTTGATAGACAGATCTCTGGCGAGAACTTTAGAACCTTGGTTCTATTGCTTCTTTAATACGAGATGTATGAAAGTTACGCAAGTCCCGCCGTATATACTTGGAGATCTGTCGATTAAGCTGCCTGTAATCTGAATTTTTAGAAGAAGACTGTAGCCGCATCTTCCGTTTTGTATCCAGAAGGTTAAGAGTGGCATCGGAGAGTTTTTGGGTTCCAGTTTTGCGGTGTGTTTTATAAAAACCTAGAACAAACACCATAAACAGTCTCCACGAACTCAGTGTTAATATCGTCCACAGTGTTGCACTTGTCTTGGGTTTGGAAGCGATTCCTTAGTTCGAGCTGAAAGCCGTGGGCATTTTAAATATGGGCACAAGACGGACGAAGCATGGACTTTATCAGACAAGATCTTTCCAGCCTAACGTTAAGACTCAGTACGCCCCTTACCAGTCGGTGATCGCTGCCGGTTTTAAACCTTGCAATCATAGAGACATCATTGAATATTTGGCGTTTGGTCGTCATGATAAAGTAAATCTCGTTTTTTACGAAACCATCGGGGCTTATCCAGGTCCACTTTCTGTTGGGCTGCTTTTTGAAAAAGGAGTTCATCATATATAGTCCTTCCCTCTGCATAAAATCAGCCAGCTGTTATCCCCTTGGGTTCCGTTGCCCTACTCCAAAATTGCCTATTCTCAGCTCATCGTCTTTCCTTTTCCCTAGTTTTGCATTAAAATTCCATAAACACTATATATTGAGTTTTGGAGGAATGTATGGCCCGTGAAATATCCTCAACATTGCCTCGATCTCCTCATCGGAGGGTGTCGATGTCGGTGCATATACCTGTATAACCTTCAACGAATATCGTTTCGATATTCTGTGTATAAGGTATGCGACCCTTGACGACACACTTTCAATTTTAACAATGTTGTTTATGAGAGACTTGCGGACGATAAATCCGACACCTCCTTGGGATAGTTGGTCACCCTCCCGGTGGTAAAACAGGTTGCCGGATTCAAGGATTATCGCGTCTTCCCTCTCTCTTCGGACTTCAGATAATCCCATGACATCCCAACGCAGCCTGTTTACCTCTTCTTGCAGCTCCGTCGTCCTCTCGTCGGTCCTCAATGTCCGTGCGTTGACAGTTGCCAGGTCCAGTCGTCATTGGTGGTAGCCAAATCCCCCCCGGGGATTCTGAGCACCCCCCGCCCCAACGTTACCAAGGCCGCTACCGTAGCCAGGAGTAGTGGGGCTGCCGGGGACTGGGGGCCACACGTCATTGTCATTCTTCGTGAGGGAGTTTTGCCATAGTTGCCACGCTTGGCGTGCGGGTTGGCAACCGCAGTCCTTTCAGATCCTTTACACCTTGAACGCTGCTGCCCGTAGAGGGTTTCGGCATTTTGGGATCTGAAGGTGGAGATGGTTATCTCGCCATCTGTCGGCCGCCATAGTATGGTTTTGTAAATGACTTTTCCCTAGTCGCCTCTTACGACACCTGCGGGAGGAAATGGTGAAGGCTTTTAAATTTATTATTGGATAAATCTTGAACGTTTTTTTGCAATTTGTTTGTAATAGCGAATACATTGTCCTATAAAAGATTCAGATATTCTTCGCAGTCTAGTTGCTGGAAGATTTAATCTTTGCTTGTTCCTTGTATTAATGTGATGTGCAAAACAATGCTTTAAAAATCATTTGTTTTTCTGCACATACATATATTGAGAACTAACGGTCAATATTTTAATTTAAGTAAGCAACTCTCTGAGTGATTCTTTAGGGCCCAGGTTATGGACTGCACGAATAGCTCTTTTTTGCAGGACGAAGATTGTATTAATATCGGCCACGTTTCCCACAGTATAATACCATAACACATTATAGTGTGGAAGTAACTATAATATACCAAACGGGCTGTCTCCACGTTCTAAAAAGTTGCAAGTTATTTGTCTAATTCTCTTTACAGCATATGCGTGGAGCAAAGTTTATTCACCAGTCCATTTATATGGGAGCCCCACTGCAACTTAACGTCTATAGTTGTGCCGAGTAACACAGTACAGTTAACAAGATCTAGCGCTTTCTCATCCAAAGACACTTGAAAATTACCACATTTAACATTAGGGGTTATAAATCTAATACATTTAGTATTTGTTGTTTATTAGTTATATTTTTAAATTTAGAGAGTATTATTTACATCGTCATTAATCATTGTATTACGTCCGAGTTTAAAAATCAAAGAGGTATCGTCTGCAATTAATACTATCTCATTGTTAACTATATGCGGTAGATCATTTACATAAACAAGGAAAAGAAAAGGTCCTAGAATAGATCCTTGTGGGACACCCCATACTTACCATGGCCTCAGGAGATCTCTCACCATTTACGTCAACCCTCTGAGTTCGATGGCTCAGGTACGAAATCAAAAGATCGATTGCGGTATTTTTAACATCATAATGGCATAGTTTCCTGACCGGAGTCGTATGTTGAACACAATCAAAAGCCTTTGAAAGGTCACAGAAAATGCCTAAGGCATCTTGCGATGCTTCCCAAGCCTCGTATATACCATTAACAAACCGAACACCTGCGTCAGTTGTTAAGCGGTCCATAGTGAAGCTGTAATGCCTCACGCATTTTTCAGAAGATTGTTCCATAAAAGTGTTTCACTGATTGATCCAATTCAATTTTAAAGATTTTGCTCAGAGTAGGCATTACGGATAAAGGTCTAAAATTATTTGGATCCGCGCTGCTACCCGATTTAAAAACTGGTATTACCTAACTATGCTTCATAAGGTCAGAAAATTCACCCCTATTTATACACACATTGAGTATAGTTGCTTGGTGCGGTGATATTACATCGATAACAGCACTTATTACCTTAACAGAGATCCCACAAAAGTCTGCCGTTCTTTTGATGTCGAGAGATTTAAAAACATTGATGACATTTTTGTTACACACTTCAGTAAACTCAAAAAGTTCTGTGTAGTCATTGACATTTTCCATTAAGAAAAACTCGCAACTGTTGGAGATGATAAAAGAGACTTGATAGTAGAAACAGGAATGTCTTAAAAAACTATTCTAAAAAAGTTGCAACATCACTATCAGCTTTAATTTGATGATCATTAATTTCCAAATTTATTTTATTGTTACATTTTGTTACTTTTCCGATTTCATTATTTATTATATTCCAAGTCATTTTCATTTTATCTGATGAATTATTTTAATTTTATTTTTAATATGTAGGGATTTAGCCAAATAAGACACTTTTAAAAATTTTAAATAATTCCTGACATATGATACAAAATAATTGTTATGATTATAAGACCTTTAATGTATACCTTATAAGAGCAATTAGAGGAGATTCTTACGGGGTGGAGTGTTAATTATTCGACATATAGGTTCCCTCTTAGTTCAAGTATCAACCCATCATAATCTATCTGCTAATGTTTATTATTGTACTTTTTTTATTTTCTCTATATCTTGTTATCTATTTTATTTTATAAATGCTGTAAGGTTATTATTATTATTATTATGTACTTTTTAATAAGATTTTTTTTTCTGGCTGAGAGGAAAAAAATATATAGATAGATCTCTGATTCGGCTTTCACGAGTTTCTCGTCAAATGGGATCGTGATGTCAACCAAAAATACCCTTGAAGCGATCATTTCTGAAGAGATTACCGAAACGTAGGCAGTTTACTGAGGCGGTTGCGTCTACATACGACTCATGAAGAGCTTTTTAGAACTGCCCGTGTAGCTCTTTCTTTTTCTACACAGTCTCACGATAGGAGATGCTCTGCACTGCTGGGTCTTGCTATTGTTCGTTGGATAAGGATAGAGGCGTAAGTCCTTTATCACTCTCAATGACGCCTGCTTAGAATGTATCATCCAATTCCGCCAAGTAGTACTTACGGAGGCTGCACACTTCATGGTTATGTATAGCAAGGGCGCTTAATAAGTCCCGCCCACCTTGCTCATTGACCCTTCAACCACTTGTCACACATTCAAATAAAATTTCATGCATATTCATGATGATTAAAATTGATTAGTGAAGAGTGTACTGTCAGTGGAAAATTTAAGCTCAAATAATAATAACAGTTTATAAATCATACCTGTTCATAACTATGTAGCCATTTGCGGCCTTAAACATTATTTATACCTGGAGTTTCAACAGTTCATAGGCTACGCGTAAATTTTTTGGAATCTTGAAACTAATCAGACATAATAAACGAACTTGTTGAATATCTAATAACTTTCCGAAACTTTCCGAATTACATTTTAATTTACCAAATATGTGTTTGAGTTACATTAAATGTATGATTCTATTGAGAATCATCATGAATTTTAATACACTTCGTTGAATTGACCAGAACTCTTGACATCGTTCTTATCGTATGTAGAATGTAGAATGTAATGTAGAATATTTAACACAATACAACAGATTTGATTTTTGTCCTTAAATTTAGTTCTATTAAATGAAATAAACTGTATCTAACAACACGAATGAAATTTTATAAAGTTTAAAGCACGTTTTATTTTATGATCCATATTATATTTATGATCTAATCTTGACTCAAAAAGATTTAACTAAAACAAAATTTATCCTGAGATCTGTTTGTAGCATACTTAGGTATGTAATTAATAATTATTTCTATTGTTTATGCGAATATTATACATTATTAAATAAAATGACTACGGATTTTATCGTGTTTTTTACATTTTTAAATACCTGACGTTTCAAACACTTTCCAGCGGCCGTGGTCACGGGGTAGACTGAGATGTCATGCGTCTTGTAGCATGTGCTGAAGCGGGGTCTCCTATTGTTGCTGACATTTTTATGGAAGACTTTGAGGAGAAGGCCCAACTAACCGCTCCCATTCATCCAAGATTTTATAAGCGCTATGTAGATGATACACTAACCATCTTACCATATGATAAAATAAATGCATTTTTAAATCATCTTAACTCCATTAATTCAAAATACAGTTTACTATGGAGTTAGAAAATAATAATTCTTTAGCATTTCTTGATGTTTTAATTATTCGCAATCCTGACAACACCTTGAGCCATACTATGTATAGGAAACCAACCCATACAAATAAATATCTAAGTGTAGTGTAGTTGAGGTAGAGCGAGTCCTTGCTGTTCTACCTTTTGTGAGAGGCGTAACTGACTGATCTCTATAAAAGATCGGTAGTAAGGTATTAGATGTTTTATAATTTTTGCTAAAAAGCGTGTGTTTTGGTACCATCATTTAAATTTACTTCATATTTATTTATGTTGTATCCAGCCCTTTATTTATCTTAAATATTTTGGCTTTGGGTACAACATTTTCAAATATATCCCTCAAGAAAACCCAATGGTTTTGTTCTTTAATATCAGCATGTTTATTTTATAATTCAATATACAAGCCAATAAAAATCAAATTTTTCTTCGTTTATTTTAATACTTCAACTACAAAAAATTAAATTTAAAGCAGAATAAGTGAATTATATTAACTTTTTCGTGCTGCTATTATATCAGAGGATATTATTGAAACATAGATATATTTTTATTTCGAAGTGAGGCGAGGTACTTAAGCCTTTGCTCGGCGAGCTTATCTGTAACTTAAGCTTTTAAAAGGGCGGTGAGTTTGTTTAAAATTATTTCATAAATATAAAATTTGAGATCAATTATGATGAACAGTTTTTTGAAAAAAACATGGGTTCTTAAATGATGAAATGTATTATTTATTTTTCTTCTTGAAAAAATATAAAAGGCAGACTTAATCTTTTGGATTTTGGCCCAAGCAACCTTAGGGAAGATTAAAGGTGGGGATGGAAAATTATTTATATGAAATGTTATCAACTGTAGAAAAATTAATATAAATATAATAAAATGAAATACATAAATAAAAAAAAAATAATAGTTATAAATAAATCTAGATAAATTAATATATATATAAAATAAATAATATATGTATACAATTAGTTTAAATGAAATAATTGACAATTTACTATTTCCAATTTAGAAAACTTTTGGCTATTCTTTTGAATGTTCAAACTTTTTCCATCCTGATTTTTAGACTGTGAATTTGGGAAGATGTTGAAAAAGAAAAGGAAGGATAAGTCAGAACGGTAAATGGGGATTAAGTAGGATTTGGTCTGCAAGTTTTTTCTGATTCACAAAATACTTAAAATAGGAGATTTCAGACGGTGTTTAGAGAGTTAAAGAAAAAAAAAAGTTTCAGTGCTTTTAACGACCAATTGGAAATAGGAACCACAGAAGTTGGGCAGGTATATAGAAGCGTTAAATTTATAAAATTTAAAACGAATGAAGAGTTGTTAGAAGTGGTGTTTTTAGTTGATCTATTCAGGTCAAAAGGAAACGTCACCCGTCGATAAAATGGTCTGGTACGATTATAAGACCAAATTTTTTAATTAGGCAAAATAAAACGAATTATGATAAGCTATAGGGATTATGGGGACAAGAGGTTCGTTTAATATTCCACAAACTAAATGGCCTTTAAACTGAAAATCATCACCACTTTTTTTGGTATGGATAGATCCTTATTCATATTTTCAATTGTTTCTTGTATACCCTAATTGTAGGATGAGCGATGTGTCAAATTTAAAATAAAAACCTGAGTTTTAGAAAGACAGTCTCGTGACTATTTATGGGAAAATTCCTTTAATCAAATTGCCCATTTATTTGACGATGTGTTTTGTTTTGTTTTTTCCAAGGTAAATTAGACCCGTGAATGGCAAAATTGCTAGAAGAGACTTAGTTTTCAATAAAAATGTGTTTACGTGGCAGAAAACTATCAAATCTTAGTATTCAATATAATAAATATTAATATAAAAAGCTCAGAATAATAAATATTGTGAAATTTTTAATTTTCAACCTATTGTCTTATATTTGTCTCAATTATACACCAACTAATTAATATATATTTTAAAAATAAATAAAATAATATAAAATAAATAAAATAATTCCAAAAGATTTTTTTTGTATTCAAATTTTTTTTCCATCAAATCCATAATTTTTTTTTCGTTAACGTTTTTTCTTTATTTTGGGAATAATAATTTTTCACAGATTAAATGTAACGGTATGTAACGGTAATAATTAATCATTGGGTTGTTTATTTTATAAATAGATCACGTGAAAGCATCGAGTCCATAAGTCTGAGTTCAGTTTCTAGTTTTACCTACTAAAAAATTTATAACAAAACCGGGCCATAAATATACTTTCTAAGCTGCAAAGAATAATAATAATTACAATTAAGTACATAACGAATATATTTTAATAGGAAATGTTAAAAATTTTTTAACATGTATGTACATAAATACTTAATATAGTATAATATGATCCTTTAACTAAGAATTTTATCGTATTTCAAATATTGTTCAATAATGCCCAAAATGTGTTTTACCACCCAAGGATAATTTTTGCACCTACAAAAAAACCTTACATCACCCAATGGTTTAATAAAAGAAAATGCCTATGGCATTTGGGTCCGGCCCAAGACCTAAATTTGGCCAAAAGTATTTAATATATAAAAATCAAATTAAATTACTTTATGGTTAAAAAGCCCATCATTAATAAAAAACAAATGAGTATTTTATTTCAATTAAATAAGATGCGAAATTATTTAATAATTATCTTATATAACTGTTAGCGATGTTTTTTGGTTGTTTAGAATAAAATAGGGCCGATCACCCAATTGTCTAAAAAGCAAGGTGATTCATGGCTTTGGGATTAAAAAGTCGGTCGTAGTTGTTAAGACCATCGTTTATTAATTGTTATTGGTAAATGCCCCAAATTTTACTTTGACTACTTATTTCTTCTTAGAATGCAGTTAGAGGTGAAATGTCAATTGCCCTGCCTAAGAAACTTTTATTCAGTTAAAAATGGATGGATTGAAAGCCGGCCCCATGATAAAAAATAATAATATCAATTTTATTAAAAATTAACATTGATTTTATTATTATTTTAATTGTTGACAATAAATAGTAAAACCTTTGAAAATATTCCAACAATCAGAGAAATGATCCACTTGAATTTTGATTTGCTAATCCTTAAAAAAGTTTTAATTCTATTATTTTTGGAGTGCAGAACCGTCAAAACCTTTTAGTTTTGACTATAGAATCATGAAATATATAAATACGTAGATAAAAACCAGGTGAACCTCGAAGGAAATGTTTGGCAAATGGCGCAAAACTTTGATTCATCAAATTGCCCAAATGTTCTTTTGGACCCAAGAAGAGTTTTTGTTATAAACAAAAGTTTAGGACCCCATTTTGTACTAAGGAATTAAAATTAACTTTTCCAAATTTTGTAAATCGTTAGTGGGTAAGAAACAAAATTAGAGAAGTTAGGGAAGTTTGAAAAATATTTATTTAATTGTTCAACCATTTTTTAACGGAACTAATTTTTAAAGGGCCAAAAGAAAAAATCCCCAAGAAATAAAAAATTTAAAGAAATTTATGGATGTATTGAAAAATTTGAATTTAAAGTTTTTATAGGATTTAACTAGTGTTTTATATAACATTTGAAAAGAGAAGGTTTAAAAAGTTTAACGAAATTAAATGGGAATTAGCTAAAAAGGGAAAAATATGTGTAAAGGGTATATGATAGAGGCTAATATGTAATAAATAGAATTAGTAATGTTAGGAATGGAGGTTATGACTTTAAAACGAATAATTTCATTAAAGTTATCTTCATGCCGATTAAAATTAATTTTAGTATTAAAGATAATGTCCCATTTTTTATTATTAGTAGTGCTTTAATATCTTACGTGTTCCACATGTTGTACATTAGTTACCGGCTTGCGTAAAAACGGAAATATCTTTAACGTATACGACTTATTTAAAGCATTATAATAATAACAGATATAATCTTGCAAAGACCCTTTACAACCTAATTTTAATAATGTTTACGTTGCTATGTTAAGTATGCCACCAACGCGTTACGAACTTATTAAGCTTTTTAGCTTTTAAATAGCTTAAGAGCATATGCTTTCTCTTGGTACGCACCGACTTTTTCCTGCACTCTTGTATTCTTCTATATTTGGTTATGTAGCATTTTATATTGGATAGTACGTTTTGCTTCAGTACCTTACTTTTAACTGAATGATAGGAAAATTATATTAAAATTTTACTGACTCTGGGTATTAATATCATATTTTAAATCCAAGGCAAGCAATGAAAACCATAATTACTTTGAATGCCTTAGATAAGTCGAATCTCTTTGGTTTGTATGGAAATAAATCTCCAATATTTTTAATATTGTAAATAAGTTAATTTTAACCAAAAATTAGAACCTCTTGCAATTAGTATTAAAATTATGTTTTTTTTTCTGAAGAAAAAGATATATGTAAGGAAAAAATAATGTTCCTATAATTCTGAAAGTTTCTTAAATATTATTATGTACTTAGAAAACACATATTAGGATAATTGACTTTATCGATAGATGTTTAAATCTTTTATTTTGTTATATTTTAAAAAGACGACTTATATTTTGTCTAATAGTGAAACAAAACGCTAGTCTTTGTATAATATAAGCAATAGAAAGGTTAAAGTTTAAAAATGTAAATATTCAGAAAACTTTGAAGTTTTATTAACTTTCTGTATTCTTAATTGCAGCAGACTGTAAGTTACTTTGAGTTAGCGCCTTATTCGAGGATAATTGCTTTTGTTTCCTGGCTTAACTCGTTCAATTATCTGTTTTTGAATAGTGCTACTTGAATCGTGGAATGGTTATAGCAAAGAAAAGGTTTAGTTTATTCTGTGTTACCTGTTTCCTTTTCTTTAAAGGATTTTATTTATAACTGGCTCATGTCCGCAACTCCGTCCAAGTGGTATTATTTATGAAAATAACCCTTTTTAAAAGCCCTAAGTTAATCCTGGTTAAATTTTAGCTATCTTTAAGAAAAAGATAAGCAAAAGAAACAAACGCACAGACGGACAAAAACCTAATAAAATTTTTTTTTTTGTTATTTTTACCTGTTTTATATCACAATGTACTTATTTAAGACTCGTTAATTTTATGTAATAAACACACTTCAACTTTATGATGATAGCGTTCATGTACTTTTCATTTATCCTTTCAATTAAAATTCCCAAATTGAAAATAAATTTAATTATTTTAGGGAAGTTAAAATTTTGATGTATACAAAATAGGGAATATTTTACCAGCTTTATAAGCAACATATTACAGTTTTTTGAAACATATTTCGATATTGTAATGTTTAACATGAATTGAGCTACGATAATAGAGATTCATTAGGGTAGTATTCCGTAAAACTTTATACTGTTATAAATCGCGAATTATATATCCGCATTGTAAGGGGATAAAATTGTCTTTAAATGAACGTCGGATATATTCATTTAATTAAAATTTATAACTATTCTTATGTTTATGATATATTCCCACACTGTATAATATTTATTCAACTGATGATAGGTCCCTTTTTTACAGGGGACCGTTTGGGTAGGTACCACCTGGATGACTTTTACTGCCGCAAAGCAGCGTATTTACTGGGTAAACGAGACTTAACACCTTATGTCCTTATGACCATTTCCCATCAGGTGGCCCGACTGCTCGTCAGCCTGCGTACGCAATAAAAAAAGCTTTCTAAATATGTTACCTTAGATTTATTAATCGAATGTAATAAAATTGTATTCTACCTCATGTGGTTTAGTCAGTATTTTTTATATTTATCGCAAAATGTTGCGATTTTATAGCTTAATTGATAGCGTATTTTCTTTTTATTCAAAAATAGGCTAATTGGTAACGAAAATTATTTAGCAATATATCCATATGATCTTTCTATATTTAAATAATATTTTACAAAACCTACTCCAACAAGAGATAACGTTTATAGATTGTGTAATTGATAGCGTAATTTCTGCTCCCCCACGTTGAAAGACATTAAATCAAAGTAACAATGTGTTAATTCAAACAGGCCCGCTTGTGTGAGAACAAACTGGATTGTAAATGTTTTTATTCTATTCAATTTAGACGTTGAAATACGAAGGAATATAAATATTATTTTAAGAATTGAAAACCAAAGGAAGCCGGAAGCATTTATAAATTATTGCAAACGCAAGCAAAATCTTGCGGCACAAAGTATACCACAATCAACATTCATGGCGGCGTTAAATTTTATCTTGCCATTTACAGATTGCATTTTGATCGTTACTTTGTAATTTATTAGTGTATTAGCCAATATTTATTCCTTGGATGTCTGCTACCTATTTTTTAGCCAATTTGCAACTGTTATTTCAACGAAGTCGATAATAGATGAATCTCAGCGATATTATTTTAAATTAAAGTCAACTACTAAAGTTTTCCCATCTAACATTATAATAAAATAAAAAAAACTACAAAGAATTTTTTTTGAGCTATAAAATACATGATATTAAAGTAGTATCTAAATCTATCCTTCCTATCTACATGCAAAAAATTCACGTTTTATGACTACTGCGTTAGAAAAGACAAAAGCTTTTCCGTCAAGTTTTTAGTTGGACTGATTTAGAATTTAATATAGACTAAAAATGTGAGTAATTATTATATATATGTCTGTAATGGATCGAGGCTTGCCAATTAGCAGGCCTGAGTCGAAAAATTCTATATTATAACTTTCACCCTTTTTTAATTCCTACGTTCGCAGTAGAGCTCTAAATATTTTTTTTTTGTTAGCATACATTTCATATACTACCACCAAATATATGTATCACATACATATTAATGTTTTATTTCTTTTATTGGGTGTTTTTTTATTACTTGTTTTAGGAATAGTATAAATTATATTAAAAAATTCTTGATATTAATAACGTAGGTGTTTTCTTTTTGCTTGACAAAGATCATAATTATTATCATTATCAGGCTGTGACAGTTCACTGCTGGACATAGGCCTCCCCTAATATACCCCTATCTATTAGGCGGTTTTGAACCGTATCCCACCACGCTGGTTCAATGCAGGTTGGTGGGTGGAGCGACGTTTAACATGCCCATCCAACGCGTGAATCATCTTACTTTTCAGACGATTGGGTGATCGGCACAAATTGCCCTTACCAACTAGGAAGCAACACTGAAAATTTGCTGAGTCCCCGCAGGATTGGAACCATACCACTAGGCTACGGAGGCAGTTTGACAAAAATGCTTAAAGCTTTTATGGAAATGATATAATTCATCAATGTAGTAGACGTGGAATAGAAAGAGCTTTTGTTAAATATTAAATGTTTATCGGTTTTGTCTTCAGTTCTTTTTGATTGATTGCTATTTCTTTACACGAGTAATGTTATTTAAAACTGTTAATTCACTTTAATTAAAAGTTTGCCCTTCACTTATACTTTTGGGTCTTAAGGTTATGAAAATTGTATTAAAACCATTGAATTATGAAGCCGGATATACATTATAGATACGTTGTCCAAATATTAAAAAGAGAGATAAAAAGTGAATCGAATTAATCTTTTAGAAAGGACTTTAAGCTGATAGGATTACGAGAGAACCGGCTGGCCCCCCACATCAAAATAATATTTTTTTTTAAACAAGGTAAAAATAGGAGACTTAGAGTTTATTGTACAACAACAAGATATCTTTAAAACGTGCCTTTAAAAAAAGGGTTTAAAACATTTTCGCCCTTGTTTCGCTTTTATGTCATATATTGTTTAACATCATCAAGAATTTTATGTTAAACTACACTTTAAATATTTGAACATATGACTTACACCCGTATTTAATAGGAGCAAGCAATAAGTAAAAATAGGTAATAAAAAGGAAGAATTTGAAACGATATTTTGCAAGAGCGAATGGCAAATGTGACGTGGAATTGATGTGATCAACAACCCATAGAATATAGAACAAAGGAACCCATGGCTTTGAAGTGGCGTCTCACGTGTGGCGTTGTTATCAGTAAATTGTCTCCGAGTGTTGTACATCTCAGTGACAACTCATTGATTATACAATTAACACATGTATTGGCTATGAGATAGACTACATTGATACATATAAATATAGTAATACGCTCTATAAATAAAGCAATAATTCATTCAAAATCATAACTGTAATCTTAAACGATGAAGAACCTCAAACAATGCATAAAAAGTACCGGTAATGGAATATTTTCAATTTTCCTGTCATATTAATATCTTTTTAATTGCAAACTTCTTAGTTTTGAAAATCGAATACCATTTATTTATTTTAAAAAAATATTCTCGGTCTTGTCACAAGGTCTTGTCAAACTTTTTTTGTCGTTAAGGAAATGGAATTGACTCGAGAAAATTCAAGAGCGATTGTATATAACGACTTTCGAAGTGGTTTAACACAAAAGCAATGCGTTGACCGGATGATTTTTGCATTTGGTGATAAAGCTCCATCCAAAACCACAATTTATCGTTGGTTTGAATTTCAACGTGGACGTGTCAAGCTCAGTGATGATCCCCGTCATGGTCGTCCAAAAACCGCAGCCTCACAAGAAAACGTTGATTCTGTGCGTAAGCTGAATGAGGAAGATAGACATGTGACACACCGCAAAATTTAGGTAATTTTAGACATTGACATGAGTCATACATAAAACCTGCATGAACAATTAGGTGTAAAAAAAGTTCTTTTCTCGATAGATACCGCATTCGCTCTGTGAAGAGCAAAAAGTGGCTCGCGTTACTTGGTGCGTCAGAACTCTCAAAAGATTCCACGCAGGATCCTCAAATGCTGTATACAACATCTTATCAGGTGACAAATCCTGGATATACGCGTACGAACCCAAACAAAAAACCAGTCACGAGTTTGGGTGTTCGAAAATGAGTTAAGCCAACAAAAATTGTTTGTTCACGGAGTGTTGCAAAAGAACTGGTGGCCACGTTTGTCTCCGAAACCGGCCATATTGCGACTATTCCTCTTTAAGGACAAAAAACGGTTAATACAGAATTGTATACTAGCATTTGTTAGCCACAGGACGTTTCTTAACTCCGTAAAAAGAAGTCAACCGTCGCATCCGATCGATGGAGGATCATCACGACAATGCGAGTTCTCACACCGCGCACAGAACAAAACAGTTTTTAGAGCAAGAAAACATAGAATCCATCCCTCTTACAGCATCGACCTGAGCCCTAATGATTTCTATACTTTCCATAAAATAAATAATAAATTGCGTAGTCAGAGATGTTCATCATCTGAAGAAGCTGTTGACGCCTACAAAACGGCCATTTCGGAGACCGAAACTTCCGAGTGGAATGTTTGCTTAAATGATTGGTTCCATCGTATGAAAAAATGTGTAAAATTTCGCGGAGATTAGTTCGAAAAGCAATAAGTACATTTTTAAATAGTAATGTTGTGCCACTTCCTTGTTTCCCGAAATTTTCAGTGCCACCCTCGTATATTGTAATTTTGTATGCGATTATAGTATAAATAAATAGCTATGTGAGAAAATAATAATTTCGATTGTATAGAATCTTTATTTAAAAATCAATTTTCGTAGCCTCTAATTATTTTAGTGAAATTATATAATTTTCATTTATGAGCCATGCAGACACTTAATTGTGACGCTTAATCGTGGCGTACATTCTAAGAATTACGTAAGATACGCGGCGGTGGTGAATGTTACTACAGGAAATGCCTAAGGGCGAACGTCGGATATAACTCCGTACATGTCAAATTAAAGCACTCCCATATATAATATTACATACGTTTAAGTTGATTTTTTATCGTAAATACCCGCTTTTTTAATATTTAATCGACGTATATTTCATCATCTTTAACCGTGGGTTAGTAGGTAAAGCAATTATATCACAAAATGCAGAGTGAAACATCAAATTATGATAAATAATTTTGTATTTGTTTTATCCAAGTTACTGAAAGCTATAAGGGTCAACCCCCTAATCGCCTACGAAGTAAAAAGATCAATGAGCGCATTAACTATTTAGTGAGAGATAGGGATACTAAACGATTTTTAATATCACAACCCATCCATCTATGAGACAAAATTTTACATTTTTACATTATAGAATTTTTTAGTTACGTCTTCTCTATTCTGATGATATTCAATCGGAGCAAAAAGCGACCATTTCCAATTACATTTTTAATCTTAATTTGTTTACGTAAGTACATTACGTTTACACAAAAATTGCTCTGATTTGTATATGATATGGTACTAAAATTAGTAGTCCTAATTTTAGTCAACAAAATTATTCATGAATAATAAATTATAGCGTAGAAAATCATTAAATTTTTTCTTTAAAAATGCAGACTTATGTAAATGAAACTTTACATAGTAAATGTAAATTGTTACCGCCATTTATCAACTCTAAATCAACACAAAATGTGAAACTAAATTTTGATATAAAAATGACAATCTGTCAAATTTATAACGCAATTTCACACACGCTGGATCCATGCTGTACACTTTTTTACAATTGTAAATATCAAAACATTTTTCATGTTATAACAGAACGAGGGCGGTAGTTATAAGGGAGAAAATTTAATATTAGAATACCGACTATTGTCGACAAAAGTTTTGTTAATTAATAGTAGTTTTAAAAAAAATACTCTCTTAACTGCCTCCGTAGCCTAGTTGTATGGGAGTGTGCTTAAAATACCGGAGGTTGTGGGTTCGACTCCCGCGAGGACTCAAAAAATTTTTATTGTTGTTTCCTAGTTGATTAGGGCAATTTGGGCCGATCTAATTGTCTGAATAGTAAGGTGATCCGTGCATCGTATGGCTAAGTAAAAAGTCGGTCCACCCACCAACCCGCAATGGACCAGCATAGTGGAATACGCTCCAAAACCCCTTATGAATTAGAGTGTATTAGGGAGGCTTATGCTCAGCAGAGGTCTAGCAGTCTATCCCACGACCACGGCCGCTGGAAAGTGTTCGAAACGTCGGGAATTTAAAAATGTAAAATAAACGCGATGGAATCCGTAAAGCTATTTTATTTAATAATGTATAATATTCGCGTAAACAATGGAATTAATTATACTACCTTGTTGCCTGTTTCTGCGGTAAAGAATAATAGACAAAATATAACACGTCTAGTTTGATAACCAGGGAAAAGGACCATAACATAATATGTCTTACCGCGTCAACCGGACTTGATTGCGTCACACAATGAGTCTCTGTTAGTCTGACTCAACTAGTTCAAATAAATATGTATAGTGCTAAAACTGTTATGTAATTAACTACTTTTAAAATATACCTAAAGCGCACTTTACGTACTAAAATCTATTGTGACGAAGAATTTCACTTAATCGACTGCAGATAGCGTACGTGCCGACACAAACTTTAATGAACAAAGTTGGTTTACCTGAAAGTTAATTAAAGGATCTTCTTTAACGTAATGAGATTTTACAACCGACAGCGCCAAACCTATTTATCTTTTTTATTTATCTCACAATGACCGCCTCTGTAACATAATAGTTCAATGATTTTATCATCATCATTATCAGGCTGTGTCAGTATGATGCTAGACATAGGCCTCTCTAATACACTCCTATTCATTAGGGGGTTTTGAACCGCATTTCATATTATTATGTATTGTTATAACATATTATTATTAAACACTTGAACTAATTTTACAATCAATTATACATTAATAAGTACATTGACGATAAACAAAGTTTTTCCCGCCAAACTTTTACCGCATCCCATCGGTTTAAAACCCCCTATTGAATAGGAGTGTATTAGAGGAGCCCTATGTCCAGCAGTGGACTATCACAGGCTGATGATGATGATGATGAATTAAAACATTATAAGCTTAAGTAACAAGTTATTCCAGTAGGTTCATTATGCACATAGGAACAGAGAGATTTGATTTTATAATTAAGTTATCTGATACATTTACCGTAAACAACTTATTAAAAACAATGATCACGGAAGTTGAAGACCCTGAAGTTATATTACATTATTTGATATATTTAAGATGCTTTATTGAAAGTCGAAATCAAACTCAGAGTCAAAATGATTAATCAATTTAAGTTTTACTGAGCATACAAACACGGAAAGAAAAAAGAATATGAACTCAGAGAGTTATGTTTATTTTATCAAACATATCATAATTATCAAAACCAACAACTTTTCAAGATTTTTCGGCCATCAAAAATTCAGGTGTCTGTTTAGAATTTTCTTCGCTTATCTTTTTTTTTAATGATGGCAGACGAGCAGTCGGACCACCTGACGGAAAGTGGTCATCGAGGCCTACGGACATTGGCAATACCAGGGGTATCACTAATGTCCTAACGACGTGAGATATAAGGTGTAACGTCTCGTTTACCCAGGAAATACGCCGCCTACGGTGCCCTTCAAACCGCAACTCAATAGTATTTTGCACACTTTTTTTGTTATTCACCGGCGATTATTTTGTTGATTTTTATATTTTTACATAGTATCGTAGTATGTGAAATCTATGTGATGTCGTACTATTTATTTTGCATATCTTTTGTAAAGTAATTTATACAACTGAAGGTTTTGGCAGTTTGTTCAAATTAGTAGTATGGTAAAACAAATTTAAAGCTATTGTCCGAAACATTTTTAACTGTTATTGCTTAAAACAATACTGATTGGTCTGGTTTATTTTATAACCAGAGTTTTAATTTATTTTTAAACAGAACCAATAACAATTCTTTGTTCATATTATATTTCATAAAAATTCAAATCTATTAGACTTTAAAATATTTTTTTATACTAATATATGCGTGATAAATGTTAAAGTTGCATATCATCTGATTTTAAATGTTTCACGAGGAAATAAGTAATTGAATTTCGTTAAAATAACAATTGATATGTTTAAAGATTGTTTCATGCTGAAAACTAAACTCCAGCCAATTGTGTAATGTCATAATTAAAAGCTAATGAAAATTTAGCGCTGCACGTATTAAAAACATAATTAGATAACATATATAACAAAATAGTAACAACTTTGTTATGTATTAATATAATATGCCGTATTACATATTGGTTTAATTTTAATTACGAGTAGAAACTAATTTTGAATAAAATTAAAATATCTTAAGATTGTGTTCCAGAAATAATAATGTTTCTCTACCCTAGTAAGAACATGAATTATTTTATAATTCCTAATATAACAGTAATGAAAATGAACGAAGAGAAAATTTATTGAAATGATTAGCTTCTCTTTATAATGATGCAGAGGTCGATCATAAATGATAACCATATTGTCTGCGTAGCTTTTAAAATGTCTGCATCTTCCATAACTTTTTTGTTTAAGTAAAACTATTCCGACCCTCTAGTATATATAAAAAGCAGCAGCTTAAATACAATGGCCGTAAAGGGAATAGTTTGGGACATCGTTAACATGTTTTATGAGCGTGGTTTTATTTGAACGACTGTCATTCACTACTGACTAAACATTTGTAGTTTTTTTCTGGTACAAGTAATTTGTTATATGTAAAGTAAATTAAAAGGATAAAATCTGTTAAAGTCTATTATTTATCATGTATAGCAATCACGTAAGCAACAAGAAATATTAATAATTTTTTAAAATCACTATTTTTACTAAAATGTTCTTTTTTAGGTATTATGCTCTTTTTGGAAGAGACTAGAGAGAAGGTGTAAGGGATCCAACAACATCTTCGGAACCCAAGCCAACCTCACCAGCACGTGGTGCACCCTGCCAAACAACGGACGAGGCTTTGGCGAACCACCCACCAACCCGCATTGGACCAGCGTGGTGGGAACCGGTCCAAAATCCCCTCATGGTGAGACGAAAAACGCCCCGGCCCCCAGTTCCCGGTAGCCTTGCTATTCCTGGACAAAGCGGCGGCCACGGAACAGCAGGGGCGGGGTGCTAAGAATCCCCGGGAGTACGTAGGCCGCCAAAACCAACTGACCATTGCAACATACAACGGACGCACGCTACGGCTAGATTCTCATTTGGCCCAACTGGAAGAGGAACTGAGGTGCATAAGATGGCACGTTTTGGGATTGAGTGAAGTCCGTAGAGGGGCGAGATACTCTAACTCTAGAATCGGGCCATCTTCTGTACTTCAGGCAGGGAGAAAATCCATCACAGGGCGGAGTCGGGTTCCTTGTCAATAAATCCCTCATTGACAATGTAATTGAAGTATCCAGTGTGTCGGCGAGGGTTGCGTACCTTGTGATAAAGCTGACCAATAGATACAGCCTGAAAATTATCCAAGTGTACGCACCAACGTCGACGTACCCGGATGATGATGTCGAAGATATGTACGAGGACATCTCAAGAGGTCTTTAACACCACCAAGGCTCACTTCAACGTCGTCATGGGGATTTCAACGCCAAAGTAGGAGTACAGGCATGCAGCGAATCGATGCTGGGATCATATGGTTATGGGACCAGAAATCATAGGGGCAAATGCTCGTCAATTTCCTCGAGCGAAAGGGCTGTTCTTAATGAACTCGCTCTTTAAGAAACAGCCCCAAAGGAAATGGATGTGCAGAGCCCCGATACTATGACCAAAATTAGATAGACTTCATTATATCGGACAAAAGCGCATATTCAGGGATGTCTCAGTGATCACAAGGTTCAAGACCGGAAGTGATCACCGACTTCTGAGGCACCCTGAATATAGATTTGAAGCTTGAACAGTCCCGATTTATGAAATCTACGCTCCAACCTAATCTGCTCCAGCCTATCATTGATCCTGGCACATTTCAGATCAATCTGGAAAATCGATTTGCTGCCTTGGAAAATACAATTGACGTGGACGTTGACGAGGAACTCGATCGAGTGGTAGAAATTCTTCGGGACGAGGTGCAAAACTCTGCGGTCTGCGACGTACGGGCAAAAGTCTAAACTTTCGGAGAAACACTAGATCTCATGGCAAAGTGACGAAATGATCCAACCGTCACTTCGTTAGAACAGCGGTTCTTAACAAGACCATCTCCAAGCTGGTAAGGCGCGACCTCCGTCACTCCAATACGCTCTCAATACAGAGAGCTATTGAGCAAAACCGGGGTCCAAAGTCTTCGTACACAGCTTGGAAGAAGCCATCTAACGAAGTTGACCAAGAGAACGGAGAAGTCGTCGCTTCTAGACCAGAGGTTCTCTCGGAGGTTGAAAGCTTTACAGCCAGTTATACGCGTCGCATTCAGCACACCGGAGCCGGATGAGAAGGATTCTCGAGCCACTCTTACCCGCCATGTGTCGGAGGATCTTCCAGAAATCGGCCTAGACGAAATCGAGGGGCTCTTGAGCAACTTCAAAACGGAAAAGCCCCGGGAGAGGACGGGTCACGACGGAGCTTCTGAAGGCCGCCGGTAAACCGGTGCTGAAAAGACTCCGCCGTCTATATAACTCTGCCCTTCTCTCCGGGAGAACTCCATAGGAATGGCACATAGGTTTGGTCGCATTGTTATTCAAAAAAAGGTGATTAAACCCTATTGAAGAACTATCGCAATATCGCTCCTGAGTCATGTCTATAAGTTGTTATCGAGGTCATCTCAGAATCGTCTTGCACGAAAACTCGATAAAGCTTAACCTCAAGAACAGGCTGTGTTTCGGATGGGTCAAAGCACCATAGATCACATCCACATAGTGAGGCAGATTAAACAAAAGACTCATGAGTATAACCAGCCCCTGTCCATGGCATTATGGACTATGAGAAGGCTTTGACTCCATCGAGAACTGGTCTTTCCTCAAGTCCTTACAGCGGTGCCAAATTGATTGGCGATATATCGAGATGCTGAGATGTCTGTACAACGCCGCCACTATGTCTGTCGTGTCAAAGTGGGCAGACTAAGCCTATCCCCCTGCACCGCGGTGTGAGACAAGGAGACGTCATGTCTCCGAAATTGTTCTTCGCCACGCTTGAGGACATGTTCAGGACGCTCAACTGGGAGGGACACGGCATAAATGTGAACGGCGAGTACATCTCACATATGCAATTTGCGGACGATATCGTCATCATGGCTGAGACCGCTAAGAACCTGCAGAAAATGGTGCAAAGCCTGGCTGAGTCTTCTGAACGCATCGGTGTCTTGAACATCGGATGAACTTGGTAAAACCAAGGTCATGTTTAACGAGCACGTTGATCCGGGACCAATCACAATTGATGGCACCTCCCTCGAAGTTGTTTCGGATACAGTTTACCTAGGGCAAACGCTCCAACTAGGTAAAACAACTTTGAGGGGAGAACAGAAGGATTCGGCTGGGCTGGGCAGCTTTCATAAGCTTCGTCGAGTTTTCTCGTCACCTATCCCACAATCGAAATTCTTCGATCAGTGCGTCCTACCCGTTATGACCTACGGTACCGAGACTTGGACACTTACGGTTCGACTGGTCCACAAATTTAAAGTCGCTCAGCGAGCTATGGAGAGGGCTATGCTCGGAGTATCTCTGAAGGACCGCATCAGAAATGATGTGATCCGTCAGAGAACCAGAGTCACTGATATAGCCCACCGGATTAGTAAGCTGAAGTGGCAGTGGGCCGGTCATATAAGCCGCAGAACTGACGACCGCTGGAGTCGAAAAGTTCTGGAGTGGAGACCGAGGCTCGGCAAACGTAGTGTGGACGCCCTGCGGCAAGATGGAGTGACGACATTCGCAAAATGGCCGGTGTGGGCTGGATGAGAATAGCCGAAGATCGGAAGCGGTGGCGTGCATTAGGGGAGGCCTATGTCCAGCAGTGGACTGACACAGGCTGATGATGATGATGATGACTAGAGAGAGAGAGAGAGAAACTTCTCAATAGTTTTACTACTGAGACTTTTAAAAGAGAAATGCAAAATTTCATACTTTAATCACTTTCAGTGGAGCAATGGGCAATGTTGAAATCTATAAAAACGATTCATTTGGTTCCTAAGTAGGAAGCGAGAAATCTTAATATAAACTCAGGTACTTACCCTGTCAAAAATGTACTATCTCTATAAACATATTTTCTGAATTTGTTTCTAATATTCATGCCTATTATAGACGAAGAATACTGATTTATATATAAAATAAACCTTTGCTTAAGAACGTTCTTGTAGTGGCTAGTTATTTTAAAATTCCAAAAGCAGCGGTTTTTGCTCGCTTTTTCTACGCAAAGGATTCTAAGAATTTATTGCATCGGAAGTTGCTGAGAATATTTAAAATAAGCAAGCGTAATCGGCTGAACGTCTTTCAACCCTTAAAAAGTTGAAACGTTTACTTTCTTGAAACTTTATGTTTGTATTTTTTAAACTTTTTTGCCAGAATTGCGAAAAAGTTTAAAAGTTTGAAGTTTGAATATTATATAATATAAAATGTGAAAACATTAAGCGTTAAATTTAAAAAATAAGATGTAAAGTGATGATAAAAATATTAGGTCAGATTAGGCAGCATACTGACATGCAACTGCTAAATTAGATTATTACATATTTCCGTATATACGTACAGCATCATTTTGTATGGAGCGAACACTGTAATTTGGTTGCAAAAACAGGCTGTTCGGGCACCTGGATCCTCGAGGGTCCTAACGGGAAGTTTTTGGTAACACTGGAATGTTAACGCTACCGTCTTTATATATATTTAAGAATGTTATCTATGTACGTAACAATTTGGATTTATTTTCTTAAAATAATATTAGACCGCGAAGGGGACAAAAATAAACAGAGACAAAAATAAGACTTACTAAGGTTTAGATTGGCTAGAACAAAAAAAATAGTATACCATACTACAATGTATGATAAGTTAAATGACACCCATGTGTATCTAAATGAGGTTGGCTTTCGAAATATTGTGACGGCAACGTTGATTAAGAAAGCCTATTATTCTATTGAAACTAAATTGAGGACAAAGATGGCAACTGCTTAAATTGTTTGTTAAGTTATGTAATGATGATTGCGATGCATGAAAAACATTTATAAAAAAAAGGATGACCGCAGAGTTTCTTGCCGGTTCTTGTCTGGACATGTCAAATCTTCATAATCGGTGGTATATTGACATTCATAAGATCTACACAAAGCCTAAATAAAACAAAGAATATTTGCATTTGAATGAGAACTCTGGGTACTATGCACTACGCGTAATTTAAAACAGATAAAGAAATATATGTTATTTGTATGAGCCTATTTAAATGTGTCAATTAGTTTTTTATACAGATCTCTTGTAAATAATTAGATATCCTAATGGAGAAGGCGTGCGGTAGGGGAGGCCTATGTCCAGCGGTGGACTAACACAGGCTGATAATGAGGATGATGATGAAATTAAGTTAAGCCTTGTCAATGTTAATAATGCCGAGAAATTTATATCGCATATAAAATGTCCACTAGTTTATACGTCAACCAAAGGCCCTGGCAGTGAAATGTGTTTATGGCTGTACAAGTTGAAAATGATTACCCGCTTCAAGTTCGGATTTTAAAGTTTAACATGGAACTGTTTATGTAGTATTTACTATGTTTATAGTTGTTGAAAATATATAAATTGTGAATATTTAAGAATGATTTTTAATAATGTTCTTTAATAATTATTTCTATTGCTTGCGCGAATATTATACATTATTAAACAAAATTACTTTACGGATTTTATCGCGTTTACCCCGTGACCACGTCTGCTGAAAAGTGTTCGAAACGTCGGGAATTTAAAAATTAAAATAAACGCGATAAAATCCGTAAAGCAATTTTATTTAATATTGTTCTTTTATAAACCTAAAAATACCTTTCGTTAATTTATTTTATTGTTCAAGTATTATAATTTTTTAGTAAAGGTTTTTTAACAAAAAAATAAATGCTGATGCTTAAAAATTTATTTATATATTTTTTTTCAAAACTAATATGAATTTTATATGAAATTATTTCAATGAACTAAACGTTCAAAGGAAACACGCGTTCCACACCTGTACAATAAATCTTTAAAACAACAAAAATCGCTTTTTGATTTATGTCGTAAATTTTTTTTTGTCTATAATAAAAAGTTTGAATGGGTCATCCTTACCCTATAAAAAATTATTATAAATTATTATTATTGACGTAATGTGAATTTCTTAACATTTTTTTCTTTTAATCGTACGCCTACCTTATATTTAGGTCACCACCTAAACATAATGGTTTCGGCATAAAATTCGCCTTTTTTCATTTTTTATTTTAGGTTAACATAAAGTTTAAATTAATAAACCTAAGTTTCATTTAGGTGGTTAAGAAATGAAAACGGGTTATCCGTGTTTTGGTTTATGTATTTCGCCTAGTTATTATATATACATTAAAACCTTTTATTATCTACGTAATTTATCTTCCTGTTTAAAAGATATGTGGTCAAGAAATATCAATTCAAGGCTCACCATTTATTATTACTTTCTTGAGCATGCGCAAGCTGTTCAAGGGCGATTTATGCCAACGCCATATTCAGCCACCCAACCTTGGGTGATCCAAAGATAAAAATCGATTAAAATAAATTCTCTTATTATTCTGGGGCAAATAAAAAACACCTAAATTTTACCTCGACGAAATAGAGGTTACAAGTGTGAAATTGAAACACCATTGGTGCTATTCAAAAATTCCAAAGGGGTTCCATGTTTTCACTCTGCGAGATTTAATGGACAAGTGTTTTTACGTCACGAACAGAATGCTAATTTTTTACCAGTTTCGTTTCAAGTTTGAGCCTGATAGTAAACTATCGTTTTTACATATTCTTAAAAGCTGTATTTTAAGCTTTTTTATTGGATGATTCAATATTAAATTATTGGAATATTTATTCTAAGTTGTTTTTCAATTGAACAAGTAAAATAACAGCTTTTAACCTTAATTGACATTTACACAACTCTCGTTTACTTCATTAACTGCAATTAACATATGGATTAGAATTTGAGTTTTTTAGAACCAGGACTAAATTTTAAAATGCATACATACAACATACATCTATCACAAACCAGAAAACGGCTATAATAAAGGCTTCTCGACAATAATCGCAAAACCATCGTTTCTTAATGTTAGGTCCACACTACTACTCCACTGACTTACTACATTTGTTTAATGCAAAATTGAATATTTAAATCATGGGTTTAGCAGTACTTACATTGTCTGTTTTACCTAATAAACAATTTTGGAATAATAATAAACATTTCAGAATCAGCATAGTTTTTATTCATAATACATTTATGTTATAATTATACCTAAAATAATTAAATATTAAAAATAGTATTAGTAATTAGTTTAAATTTGTTTAATTGAATCAAACACATTAAATCTTTACAAATTAATATTTTTGAGAATAAGTGCTCTAAAATAAAATGTATTTTTTTTGACATTAGTAAATGACAGTCTATTAAGTAGAACCCCGAGTCATTAAGAATATTATTCTGCTCTGTTTTGACCCATTTTATAGTTCAAATAGTCTAGCTCTAAAAAGGTCGGATAAAAATCTCTTAACACGTTTAATTCATTATGATCTTGGTTTATAAATATGTTGTTTATCAAATCTACCAAATAGCCTATCACTTGTATCTGGTGGTAGCGGTAATGTATGGTGATAATAGTAAATTAAAAAAACTTAACGCATAAGTAGACAAACGATAAGACGATGAGCTTCGAGTGGGCAATTCTACAGCAGGGCAGTTTAACCTAAGGCGGCAATGGCGGATAGATTTAGAAGGTGATTGACTTTTCAAGGTAAAAAAATAGCTTTTCTAAAATAAGACTTGCATTGATGGTTCCATCAAAGCGTAATTGAGTTTAACATCATCAGCCTGTGACAGTCCACTGCTGGACATAGGCCTTCCCTAATACACCGCTATCCATTAGGAGGTTTTTGGACCGTATCCCACCACGCTGGTCCAATGCGGGGTGGACCGACTTTTACTTGCTACATCCGACGCATGGATCATCTTACTTTTCAGGCAATTGGGTGATCGGCCCAAATTGCCCTAACTTAAAGTAAACAACAATGAAAATTTGTTGAGTCCCCGCAGGATTCGAACCCACGACCTCCGGTTTCTAAGCCACACGCCTATACCACTAGGTTACGGAGGCAGTCGGATTGACTTTAACATCACTACCTAAAACCAAATTTTAAGTCTGCCATCGCTAGAGCGAAACTATCAATCAACTTCAATTTGCTAGGTCTTCAAATAAACATGGACTATACGAAAGCCATGTCTATTGCCTATATAACCTGTCTTTAAAGTCGGCAGTAATCATATACTGGCAAAGAACAAATTTAATCTTTATACTAGGCCGGACATGTCTGAAAAATTTGTAAATTTTTTGTTATAGTACTTATCTATAAAAATTATTTTTAATCTTAATAAGATTAGTAATATAATATGTTAATAAACAATTATGGTATATACAAAAGAAAGAAATGATTCAATAGAGTATCGCAACTGTGCAGGAGGTAGCTACAAATGAAATGGATCCAATTTCCACAGTTTAAACGCGTCTACGTGACTTACTGCTACATAATGAAATTTAAACAGTTCAAAAACATATTCCGGGCGTAGCTTTGAAGAACAAATAATTGCGAACGAAGTTTGTAGATACAGAATATTAGTGTTTAACTAAACTAAGAACAAAATTTACAAATTGTAAACAGACTTCTTAAAAAAAATATAAATAATTATTTGTTATTTGAATTTATTTGCATTTGTATTTATGTGCTAAAATATGAAGATTAGCTTAGCACTAAAAGCAGCGTGACAATAATAATCTTTTTTGTTCAATTCATTACAATCCTCCTACAAAAATACTATATGTACGGTGGTTAACCTTATATTATCAAGATAGTGTATCGTATGTATATACTAATAGAAGAGTTGTCTAAAACAAAAGGTGGTAGTAAAACCTTCATTATAGAGCGCTAAAGAGGTATTTTTAATATTAAATAATTTAGTACCCTTATATTATCAAGAAAAATGTTATAGGTATATCGAATAATTATTTATTATATATTCAAGGAGGGTGAGCTTTTGTACTAATATATCTTTACTACTGTCTCTATTTAAAATAACAATAGTCTTTATCACATATTTTGTAAAATTACCAGTTTGGCTATAATGATAATGAAATACTTGACAAAACCACTTTGATATTAAAAGACACACAGCAAAAGATATATTGCTAAGGAATGTTTGTTGGGGACGGTCGTTTGTGGTACTGACGATAAGCTTTCTTGGACGGGATTTTCTCTAAGACTAAACACTGGTATTTACGCAAGCTCCTTAATATTACAACATTAATATCCTTCGAAGACTCGTAAAAGTGAAGACATAATGCATATTGTCAATATAAAGCTTAAGTAAAAATTAACTTTATTGTTTATGTATGTATATATTATTTTAACAATGTAGTATAAATATATATAATTAAGCTACCAACTTTGGAGTTATTATTATTTCAGATTTTAACGCGTTTGTTTATTGTACAAAGTTCTTAAAAAAATATTTAAATTTATTTAAATATAAAATCATAATGCAGAGTAGTATAAACAGAACTTTTATTATATAAGGATTATTTTTGCATTACGATGGGTGGTGTAGCAATTGGGTACTAGTAACATATTACAATTTATCAGTATATGAGCATTTTATTAAAGACAAAAAAAACACGATACTAATGCAGTTATCGTTAAAGCATGCACCTGTCTCAGAAGCCGTGACATTTTCATTTTCAAATAAATCATACAGGCACAAACGTTAAGGTCTTAAAGCCATTGTTGGTAGGGTAAATATTATAAATATATCATCACACAGTGCTTTCTAAGATTCACGAGGGACATATCAATGCTTTGAAACATTTAGCGTATATATTTTTGTTCTTTGAAAAACAGCAAGTAATTTGCTTGTTATCATAAGAAATTCTCTATATCTATATATATAAAAGAAAGTCGTGTTAGTTACACCATTTATAAGTAAAGAACCGCTGAACAGAATTGGGTGAAATTGCGTGAGGAGGTAGCTTAGAACCAGGAATAGCACATAGGATACTTTTTTTCCCGGTTTTTTAGAAATTAAGAATTCGTTTTCTATTTTAACCTTACCGCTTTAGGCAATTTTAACTTTTTAATGTAACATTATGACATTTGACGTTTAAAACAAATGCTTCGAAGGAATTAATTTTATTCGTAGCAAATACATGTAAAATAATTAATTTATTATTTCCTCAAAACGATGATGAATAATGAATTTCTTAGTTTACATCAGGGATATTTCGGAGCAATCATATGTAACATTGAAAGTTCAATTTAATACGGAGAGTACAGTTGGCAGGTTGCATGGAGTAATATGAATGTTACTAACGTATCAATTGGTTTACTTGGTTATCAGTACCATACGTATGTTTATTTGATTAACAGTTGAATTTGCGTTTTTGAAAATGCCATTGGACGTCCTAACATAAGTCGTAGAACTCACAATGCTGCAGGTATAAGATATACAAGAGCATGTCAAAGTGATAAGCAACGCGAAGCGTGGAGCGAAGTTGAATGGAATCGATAAAATCAAAATCAATAACATATAAATGTTGCGTTTAACCCGTATCAAAATGCATAGAAATTGAGTACAAATCAAAAGAAATTGTTGCTATTGGACACAATATTTCGGTAAAAAACAATTGTGGAAAAACTCAAAGTTTTTCATCAACATAGGGAATTGGTTGCATTATTCACAACTGCTTTGCGGTCTGATAATCAAATAATTGTTATCAAAGCTGATACGACGCCTACAGTACAACACCGAGACGTTTTATGCGCCACAATTGACGAAGTCGCTTTTGTTGTCGTGGGTGAAAATTTAGAAAACCAAGATATGTTTTACATCTACGTAGCAATCAACAGCACGTTTTCGCAACTAATCGATTATATGATTGGCTACTATAATATCCCATATTATTTCGGCAAGGTGAAGATGGATATAGTTTTTCAGTTAGGATAATAAATCCAGATACGGGTTCCGAAAGTAACCAAATAATTAGTTTAAAGAATCTTTAAACTAACTTTTTACCGCTAGACCACGGAGGCGTTATGCAAACTGATTTTGGTTCAGGACTGGTTCGGAAAATTACTGACAATCATATCTTAAAATGGAGGCATCTCTTCCCCAATATACTGTGGATATGTACATGAAAGTTGAAACTGAGCGATCGACATTTATCAGGTTGGACCAAGCAAAACTGCGTTCTGAAGAGTATTTTCATACGGGATGTAACCTATAATGATCTAAATGCACAGAATGCAAGTAAAACAACTATTTTACCAGCAACATACGTTGAAAGTCCGCGACATATGCATGAATACGCTAAAGATGCTAAGTCGTATGTACGTCATTAGGGCACACAGATTTGTTTATAACGTTCACATCAATTCACAGTGGGCAGAAATTCGACACGATTATTTCTTGGCCAATCACCTATTGGTCGCCACAACATTACCACAAAGGAAAGTTAAAATCGCTCTCAGGACTTTTGTTAAGCATCGCGTATTCGGCGACAGGCTGGATTGTCACATGCACACATCCTCATTTGGTTGGTAGAGAGGATATAACCGAATAAAATTGGGAATGTGATTTCTGCGGTAATTCCCATAGTGATAAAAATCCATTGTCACATGAAATCATTACAAAAATATGATTTAAGGTCCCTGTGGAATATTAAATCTAAATTCTCCGTGTATGCTTGATAGAAAGTGTTCAAAATTACGCGCGTCGCTATGTTAGTAGCAACGAAGAGATGTGGCGTTTTTTTTCATTTCCAATACATGAAAAACATCCCATTATAGTTTACTTGGCCGTACATCTGGAATATGGTCAAAGGGTGTACTTTACAATGAAAACGTATTACAACGAGTTAAGAAGCCACCTTCCACAACATTGACCAGCTTCTTTGAAATGTGCCAGCATGATGACTTTGCTGGAACACTGCTTTATTCCAAAATGTCCCGATATTTTACCTGGAATTAATCGTTTAAAAAATCTCAACGACGGAAACAAGGAAAACCAGTTCCAGGTTACCCTCAAGTATTTTTCACCGATTTTTTTTCTTAGACGCTTGGAAAACGTTTGTAATATCATTGAATGTGCAACGTGTGGGATTTGATCCAAAATTATCGATATTGGTAATGACAAAATACCTGATGATTCATCATTTGGATACATTATTTCCTAACAATTTTGTCACTTTCCTTAAAGCTAAGCCTGAACCCATCGAGAAGGTTTTCTCAACCATTTCCCAAATTCACAAAGATCATGTATGGTTCAGCGAAAAGTTAGCTGCAAAATCGTTGATGTCAATGAAATGAGTTTTCAAAACAAAGGCGAATTAATGATAAACAAATCGTCAACTATCCAAGTGAGTTTTTAAATTCGCTAGATTAATAAAAATCGGATCAGTAGTCATTATTGTCGAATAGAAACCAGCCACGTCTTTGTATTGGCACCCGATTTGCGGTGAAAAAATTAATGAACAAGGCCATCGAAGCCACAATTTTTAAAGGTAGGTACAAAGGCGAATATGTTTTGATCTCACGATTTTCTATGATTCCGAAAGACATACCATTTGACTTTGAAGGGTCACAATTTCCAGTGAGGCTAGCATTCGCAATTTCAATATATAAATCTCAGTCTTTGTGCTATCGCTGTTTGTGGCATCAATCTTAAAATCCACGTTTTTACATGGCCAGTTATATGTCACCTGTTTCCATCTCGAAACGCCAAAAAACTATTTATAGCAGAAAGAAAAACTAAAATATTGTGTATAATAAAGCATTAAAATAATAAACAGACTTTTAATTACACCTATTCAAAGTATCCATCGTTAAGACAGGACAACGTCTGTCAGGGTCAGCTAGTCTCTAAATAAAACTTTAACGATATAAAAACTGTTTTCAGTAATCAAATTAAAAAATATATAAAATATGTATTGATAAGGTATAAAAATGATAATAGGGATACGATCCAAACCCCGTAATGGAGAAAGCGTGCATTAGGGGAGGCCTATGTCCAGCAGTGATACAATTTCAGTTGTAGGCTTTTTTTTATATTGGATGTATATCAATATGATATATATCAGCTAATAAACTGCATTCGTAGCCTAGTGGTATGGGCGTGTGCTTTAGAAACCGGAGGTCGTGGGTTCGAATCCTGCGAGGACCCAACATATTTTCAATGTTGTTGGTTAGGGCAATTTGGGCCGATCACCCAATAACCTGAAAAGTAAGAAGATCTATGCTCGGATGGGCATGTAAAAGTTGGTCCACCCACCAACCTGCATTGGACCAGCGTGATGGGATACGGTCCAAAACCCCTTATGGATAGGGGTGCATTAGGGGAGGCCTACGTCCAGCAGTGGACTATCACAGGCTGATGATGTGTGTGTAAATGTTATAATGTGTAATTTTTTTTGTAAAATCCTTTTAACCTTCATATCCGCTATGACATAACTTTGTTTTTGTTTTACTTTTCTTGCATGTGTTGCTTTCTTCTATGGATTTTAAAAATAATATATATTAATATTGTTATAAAGAAGCAATAACTCATCACAAAAAGTGCTAAGCACATTTATTTGCTAGCCGTAACATGATAATAATTTTATAATTATTGCTTCATCTATTTTTATTTATGTATCTTAACCAGAAGCATAAAAGATAAAAAATGTATTGATTTAGATGGATAACAATGAAATAGTTTTCCGTCTACATCCATTCATTTTAAACTTGGTAAGTAGTAGAATTTTTTTTCTGAACAAATCGGACCTACATCTTGAATCTATAACTATAAAAATCAATTGCTGTTCGTTAGTCTCGCTAAAACTCGAGAACGGCTGAACTGATTTAGCTTATTTTGGTCTTAGATTATTTGGGGAGTCCAGAGAAGTTTTAAAAGGTGTATAAATATGAAACTTCCTAGAAAAAATATTTTTCTACTTAAATATTTTTTCTCAAGAAGTGAAAATTGAAATAATCGTAACTTAATATTAGTTTGTTATTATTGTTAACTATCTACCAGATATTAGATCTTTAATTATAAATTGAGGGAGTACAAAGTCTGCCTCGTCAAGTAGTCAAAGTTATTGTTCAACAAAACATTTTTATGTACGGTTTTACAAAAAGAAATAGTAACGGAGGCAGTACGAGTTAATAGCTAGAAGCAAAACAATTGGAAGTATTGAAGTATTGCATCGACAAATTGTTAAAATTACCGCTCGAAAAGTTTTTTTATTTCAACTCGTTCGAAAAAGCTTCGGGACCTGTGACCAATACCTTTGCCTGAGAAATTGAAACAGCTCCAGACATTGGTAACTGGTAATTGCTTTTTGTAATTATGTAATAAATTTAATTTTATATAATATTTCTACTTGTCGATTAGGATATTTTAATTATTTCGAAACCTGTGTTTTGTTTGCTATATAAAGAGATAATGGTTTTGTTATTTTGTTCCTATTTACGTTAGACATTTCTTGTTAAATCCCAATTATGTAAAAATTCTCTTTAATTTCTATTCGCATTATAACAGACCCAATATAAGCGGAAAACAAATAATATAGCATATATCATTATATAAGGAGACATTGAGGTTCACATTTAAATATTTTGCTGTTATACACCTAAATAATGAGAGTTATGTTGTAAATATTTTTTTTAAAGAAGAATCATTTTCAAAATTTGTTAAAAGCATACAGAGACTTTTTGAAACTTTTAAGGGGATCATAAAGGTTGATTAGCGCCTAACTCTTGTAACTATTTGTTTATCAACTATAAATTGCCTTACGTTTCCTAATAACTTTCTTTAATCGACATAGAATCGATTTTAAGGTCAATTAGAAAACTTGAGTATGAAGTTAAATGTGTAGATTGATAATAATCTGGGCCAGATAAAGTAAATGGATATTACATTTCTAGCGAGTTAGAAGAAAATAAAAAACACACCAATAAGCTTAATATTATATTAAAGAAAAAGGTTTTTTTTCTATATATAAAATTAATGGAATATCATATACAATTATAGATGCGTCAATTGAAAAGATCCTTATTACTAACACAAATATGGCGATATAATGTTGAACTCAATTATTTCATTCTTTTCCTTTCGCAATATATTACAAATAGTCCATAAGTTATATTGTTTCTGTGAATTTTCCAGATTTCATAAATGTGGGAGTGAAAATTATCGAAATCGAATTTAAATTTACCGAATGGCTTGGACAAAGGCAAATATTAATAATCGAAATTAAATTACTTTTTACGTAATGATGTCATCTGGTTGTTAATGAGTAGTTGATAACTATACAAAAAATTTCTCTCCGTAGCATATCTTGTCTTTGTCTCTGCAAGACCCAGAAGTTTTCAAGTCCAGCTTGTAAAAGCTAAAGCACCGATTCCTACCAAGGATGATTTGCGATGCTATTTAAATTAAAAAACGTCCTAATTTCAATAGAGGTTCGGTACATTAACTCTCTCCGTAGCCTAGTTGTATGGGCGTTTCTATTAGAAACCAGAGGACTGCGGGACTCACCAAATTTTTTATTATTGTTTCCTAGTTGGTTAGGGCAATTTGGGCCGATCACCCAATTGTCTGAAAAGTAAGATGATCTATGCGTATAGTGGGTGTTAGACCGTATCATACCACACTGGTCCGACTTTTTACATGCCCATCCGACGCATGGATCATCTTTACTTGTTCGTCCCCTGCAGGATTTGAAACCCGACCTCCGGTTTATAAAGCTCACGCCCATGCCACTAGGCTGCGGAGGCAACAAAACTTTTACCAAAATACAGACAACTCAGACCCAACAAAACAAAAGATTCATACACCATTTTATAAAATGCTCTTTAATAAACGTGAATTAAGATTGTTTCCAAACAACAAGTGCTAATATCGTAAAAGAGTCGACATTTTCTGCGAAAACTCCATTCGCTGGCTTCGACAGCTTCCATAAATATTTAAGTGCACACGTATTGGAGAGCAGAGTTTAATTTACCTTTTGAAATTTTCCACTTACCGTTCGTATAAACCTTTTGCTGGTCTTAAATTGACACTAAAATATTTGGTCTGGGAGTTCACTAGTTCAAATAATGTATTATTTCATTCGAAACGTTTCAGAAGGTGAAAACGTTTGGAAAGTGAATTGTATCTCTAACAGTATTTATGCTCTTAATATTTATTCAACATAGTATTTGGTAAACTATATGATAGGTTTTAAAAATTATATTAGTTAAAGCTACTAACAAAAGCTCTTTCAGTTTTTTTCTTATTAAATTGCCAAAATTTTTGCATCAAATATGTGAATTACAATATTGATGCTTACTTTGCTTACTTACTTAATGTAAACGGTAATCATCTTCACTTCGAAATACGGTGATGTCTGATATGAAACAGACTATAAATTATTGTCATAAACCAAATAAGGTCAATAAATCTATTTGGTAATTACAAAAGTAACTATTAAATAAATGTTAATAATACATACTTTCGTATTTTTTTTATAATACATACTTTCGTATTTCTTTTATAAACGTAATGTTGTTGACAACATTACGTTTATCTCCATATGAAGTCGCGTATTTCTTTACAAAATAATTAAAAAATAGCGTTTGCATGTGGTGTAACTATATAAACAATGCTCAACAGTTTAGTTAAATAGAAGATTTAAAGAATGATGGTTCGGAAATATTCAATAAATTATATAGATTTTTTAAGGATTTATCGATGATATTATGTTCGTTGTATATATTTTCATGAAGTTTGGTTTCTTTTCGATTATTCAATATTTTCTTTAGTTACGGAGAAGACTATGATAGGATAATTTAACCAACATCTCAATGTATTTTATTAAACCGTTAAAATTTAAATATGAAACTTCTTTCTTACTATCAGTCAAGATCAACAAAGCCGATGTCTCTAAAAGGAACTTAAAAGTGTAAAAGAGTTAATGTCTATACCAAAACGCTTCTGATATTTTTCGAGATTTCGTAATATACGAACATGGTTGATAGGAATAATTATTTATTTTGGTTTAAAACAATATTTTAGAACAGAAATAATTTTCCCGATTCAAAACAAACATTATACGAACAATTCTCATGTAGGCCAACCACAACTTTCGATTGTTCTTTGATCAGCTTAACGGGTTTTTCTGCTAGTTAAAAATATTTATTATTTTCATAAGACAAATATATTTTGATTATTATTGAAGTATAGCGATGATTAATAACGTGACTTGACCGCAATTTTATTAGACAGAGTGTGGCGAAAGATATAGAGGCTGCAAATGTTTGCGGACGGAGGTCACTTTTAGAATCGCCGATGAGCTTTCCTAAGCGTTATATACTGTTAGACCAAACACTAGTATTTGCTCAATCTCCCCAGAGAACACAGTAATGTTTAATTTCCTTTAAAAATTACTTTAATACTAGACGTACTGGCTGCCCAAAAGCAAACGCAACAAACGACTTATTAATTTATATTTTTCTTCGAAGATTAAACGTTAACCACATTTACTCAATCAGAAATAAAAAGGAGATTACGAACATTTTATTCATATACCTTTTACGCGTTAAATTTGTCGCTGAGACTTCACAAATTGAGTAGAATAAGTATATCATCAATTTAGAAAATTTGTACAAGACTGAAATACGACTGACTTACTTAATTTATTTAAGCTCTTTGTTGGTCGATTTCCGAAAATCTATTTGATAAAATCGATCAGGCAATTAAATATGATTAATACAAGCCTAGGTTTCAAGAACGTCACATTTTTTTAATAATTATTATTTTTTTAATAATAATTATTAAAAAAATAATAATTATAATGAAACAATACATTTCTTAATAATATGATCAAATGTAAAAGGTAGCACAGTATGAGGAATGTCTTTGTATTTTTCATTTATAGTCTGTCCCTCCTTGATTTAGTTCCATTTGCATACATCGTAAGCAGCTCGTCTCTAACCGTTAATTTTATTAGGAAACTGATAATAAATGCAAGAATATATTGTCTGTAAAAAAATCTAGTAAATCTTTATTTTTCTTTAGTTTTGATAAGTCAAGTATTTTATATTATTAATAAATAAATTATATTTTAATAAATATATTGTATTTAAAAAAAAATCATTTAACAAACTTAAGGATATTGTTCCTCTTCTTAAAATGAACGCAATTATATTTACACATATAGTGTCAACTAAATATTATTGATTTTAAATTTAAAAAAATGTTACTATTTAATGTTTTATTTGCTAAGTTAAGAACCTACGCTAAAGACTTGCAGTTTCAAACCTGAGTGAACCGGAAGTGTTTTTCCATATTATTTTTACCGAAGAATATATGAATTTTCCGCACAGGAAGTTACAGGGAGTATTTAAAAGAAGTAAGGGCATCGGTAAGAAGTCTTTTAACACTTATTTAGTTAAAATATTTTCCACCTTCATCTAATAAGTTTCCAGTCATTTCGTTACTTATTGATTTTATCGATATATCGAAAAGTATGTTCTACGTAATTTACTTACTAATTTAATATATTAATTTAAATTGTCTATACTAAAGTCCTCAAGCATATACATCTATGTTTTAATGAAACAACTTTGTTAAAAATTGCAAAGTGGCATATTCAGAGTTCATTTAAAGAAATAAAATGTAAGTTTATGTAAATGTAAATACAGTAAAAAAATGTAAATGCATTATATGTGCATTGAACGCATCATACATGACTTTTTCATAAATAAATACCTTAAAAGGTAATCTTGTAGTATTTTTGCAGAGGACACGTTGTCACCCGCTTACGAAATTGAAATATACAGTATACTGTTCGAAGTCGGTAATATTTTTGGTAAAAATTTCACTTGTTAGATATCACCATTGCTCTACTAAAAGGGACTAACTTCAACGTTACAATTTCAGTTCTTGCAGTTATGGTCAAGCCTAAAATTTCACATTTTTCTTTTAAAAGTCTCACTATTGAAGTTACTAAGAAGTTGCAGTTGTCTCTTCCAGAGAGCAAGATATCTAAAACTTTTGACATATCCTAAGAAACATAACACAAAACTTAGATTAAATTTTGATCTTAAAAGATTGTTTTTATTTTTATATACTGTGCCCAAGATAGATAAGACTTAGAATATATTAAAAACAAGTTAAACTTTACTGTTGTGGCAACGTGTAACAATGAACGAGCGCCCTAATTGATGTGCCACAGCCATAGATAATTAACACGCGATGTTTAAACAATACGACCGCCCAAGAGAAAAGAATACAAACACAAAGATATTCCACCGCAGGATATGTTGATCCCGTTTGGTAAGCCATATAAATAATGATATGACAATACCTAAGCCATATAATTAGCCTCGCGTAACTTAGATCTAAGTATGTCATATTTTATAAAAGAAAATAATATATAAATAAGGTCCCGCTCAGTTTATTTCGCCGGTTTTTCTTATGTCATAGGCGACCTTTTCCTAACCCGTGGTGCCGTTATTAACAATCAATGAGTATGTGTAACACTTCTTTGTTGAATGAAGACCATTGAACAAATCTTAAATTTGTCCTTGACAATTTAATTATTTTCCTTGTATTAAATCATATAAATAGGAGTTAAATTTTTCATCGTTCTCTTTGTTTTTCCAATTTTCATTAACATGTGACTGGAAAATATTGAAGCAAAATTCGAATTCACCGAAAGGCCTGAACAAAGCAAACATAAATTTACTAAATTAAATCACCTGAATTTATGAACATACGTGTACGTATGTTAGCTGAATATTCAAGAGTGATAAATGTAATAAGTATACATTTTGTTTTATAAAACATTTGTTGTATGATTAACAAAAAATGTTTAAAATTACAAGCATATTTCTAGCTGACAACGTGTCTAAGCATAAATAATAACGAGTCTTAAACTGAATTTTTTCCATCCACATCAATTCGTACATTCGATAGAACCATCAAGAAAAACACTTGCCCACTCCTCCGACCGAGGGGTTCCCTCGACGGCCTTTTGGAACTGCTTCCTTGGCATACATGTGCATGTTTTTTTCGAAGTATTTCTTTTACTTTCGGTCATAAATGAAAAAATCAAGGTGTGAGGTAGGGGCTATTATGGCGGGTGTTCCGGTATTTCTACGTCTGAAGACGCTAGTCGATCGTTTGCCTGGCGGTCTGCGAGTACACATTGTCATGATGAAGGAAGATTCTATTGCGAGGTTGCTTCTCTCGAACTTTTTCTAATGCAAATTTTCTTATACAAATGTGTGCCACAAGTGTGTGCCCAAACATTTGTTAGTATACCTCACAGAAGTAACTGACTTTTGATCTTCTAAAACATTTGTCACATAATGATCGGTTCTTCCAAATAGCACAGTTATTAAGTCACTTTCGTTACATTTTTATATCATTTCATGGTATTAATGAACAAGGTGGAATTTATGAGCCTCAATTAATAAGTTATTAACCTGGCACAAAGCTTTCTAGCTACAAATTTTTTGTGGAGAATTATGTGCACTTGACAGATACCGATGCCTAAGCTTGTCCGAATCTGCTGATAGGTTACCGTTGGAGCAGCCTCTATCATTCACCGCCCAGAACTGATGTTATTGCTGTACAAGGTCAAACTCCACGCATAACATTATTGAGATCAATGGGACTACGCTCATTCTCATTTAACCGGTTATAAACATTCGCCCGATTAGGCTTCATCAGGAAATGCCAATCGAAGTAAGTCATAACATTCTTGTTAACTTAAATGTCTCCAACAGACGTGAGAAGTTATAGCTATTTTAATGACCGCCCAAATTGCTCAACCAACCAGAAAAAGACGATAACACAAAGTTGTTCCCCCGTGGTATTCGAACCCACAACCTCCGGTTTATATAGCCGGCCAATACCTCTAGACCACGGTGGCGATCTTCTTTCTAAAAAAATGGTCAGTTCTACAAAAAATCAGTGTCGCTTTTGAACTGAAGACTTGCTAGAAAATTACATTGGCAATAAAATAGGAATATCATATTATAAAGATTTATTCTGTGTCTTAAATTGCCACAAATTGATGTGTTCTGACTTTCAGACTCCACGTTTAAATAGAAGCAATGTGACAAATATACGTGTTATATGCATAGACGATGAAAAACGATTAAATAGTTTCATAACTGTTACATTTTAGTGTTAACGTGCCAAAATAAACTCATTATGTTAATAATATGGTTTTGTCTTTAGATATACCACATTATTTCTATATACTTGTTTCCTTATTAAATAAATTATATGAGTGCCTCATTATCAACAATCTTCTCCAAATTAATATAAAGGGCTGTCTCTGGTTTTTATACAATATTCCAAGAATAGAGAACAGTACTATAGCAGTATAATTCCGAATAAATTGTGATTATCAAAATATTTATATACTACTAGCAGACCCTGCTACGCTTTGCTTTTTGGATTTACTTATTTTACATTGGGCTTAAGATAAACGAAAAGAGAGTGTCAGTCATGAGAACCACCATGTTTTATTAGATAAATGTCATTTGTAAAAAAACAGCAAACTTGATGATGCTACCGTTACACCTACATACAATGAAAAATAGCACTGGTATAAAAATCGATTTGATTGTTATTTAAAGTAGACAGGCTAATTACGAGTACCGACGCAGAAAGACTCAAAAAAAACCGATTTACTTAAAATAAATTTATTAATTGCAAATTATAAAGTTAACTTATTCTAAATACAAGTGACTCCTTTCGAGGTGTGAAGAGAAGTGAAGTCCATCCGTTCGCGTATGTTCCTATGTTCTCCCCGTGCTGCAGAGTCAGCGTTCTTCCCTATTGCGACATTCGTCGGTGGGAAAGAATGCGATAGCTGTCTTACAGCGGGTCAGCGGATTCCATAGTGTCGTTATATGGAAAAGGAGTCAGCGTTTGAGTGATTGCGACATTTGTTGATGATGACATGCATGCGCTTGGTGCGTGATGCTATGTCAGCGGATTCCATACTTCCGTAGGATGTAACAGGCTAAAGACGAATAATCAAAATGTCCCTTCTGTTGATATCGTGCAATAATCTATACAAAAGAGTTCATTTTTGAAATAATTATTGTTTTTTTAATACTTACTTTTCTATTAAATGTGTTATAATTTTAATGGATATGGAGCACTACCACCTAAACATAATTTTAATGTTTTAGTTGCACGATGCATGTTATTAAAAAATGTCTGTATGTCATAAAAATATTTCCTTTATATGGAATACAACATAACTTTTATTAATTACGCTCTGTAAAAATTAATTTCTAATGTTTACATTTTATGTTGTAACCTGATATATAATAACGGCGGTATAATATAGCATTTTTGTTTTTAACATTGGATAAAAGTTATTATAAAATTAACTGACCAAAATTAATTATTTTTAGCATTTACTTTTTATTGTTACAATTCTCCTATTATCAACGAAAAGTTTTTATTATTAAACAGCGCCATCTAATGGCACACACAACTCAATCAACAGATATCGCCAACTGTCACAATCGTTTTGTAGCTAATATTTTGCATCAAATAATAATAGAAAAATCAATTGTTATAAAAGATTTGGTTGCGCGGGCGCGTGGTCACTCAAGTTTCGTCAGCCAACTTGATTGGACTAACTAGATCAAGTGACGGCGATATGGCAGATCCTATAAAAGGACCAGAAGCGAGGATGCGGTTCGAAGGACCATGTGCGTAATCCGGCTCGGACAACGTGGTTATGAAGCCGGATTGCAAATGCGATAAAAGGAAGGAAAAATACCTCGTCTGATGGCAGCACAGCTGCAGACGTCTTTCTTAATGCGGTTGAGGTTCGCGGTATACGGTGGGATAAACTTAAAACTATAAGAACGAAGCGTTGGCTATTCGCGTCGTGTGAATTTTTTTTAAGCTATTCTATCTTTCAAGTTGGACTGTACTGTACTGTAAGCTTTCAAATATAGTTGCCTACCATGTAAACTGTACATGGTGGGCAACTATATTTTAAAAACGGTATGGCAGTTTAGGAGTCCACCGCGGACAAACAACGTGACACGTGATTTATAAGATGAGTAATCAGGATAAATAATTATCTTTAGTATTATCATTTCTATCCAATCTATAGTTTGCAAATGTGCAAATATTCCTGAAATAAGTTTAAAACTTTGGAACATACGTTTAAATACATTCCTAAGATGGAGTTATATTATGAAAGCTAATAAATTAAGTGCCATTATTGTTATTGATTTTGCAAATGAAAATATTACAATTTAATTGCCCAGTTAAATAAGATTGAAGGCCAATCTTGTTTGTGTATTGTCAATGGTCATATGTGTAAGAATGTTGGTTTAAAAATAAATTACTATTTAAAATAATAAACACTAAATGTAAACTAGACCACTAGGAACAAAAAGAAGGAAACTTTTTTTGAGTCGAGTAGCCATAATTAGTAATATGTTAATACAACTATATAATAATAATTAAAAGAATTAATTAATATTTTTTACCAACTAATAAACATATAACTACCTCCGTAGACTGGTGGTATAGGCGTGTGCTTTAGAAACCGGAGGTCATGGGTGCGAATCCTGCGGGGACGCAACAAATTTTCATTGTTGTTTCCTAGTTGGTTAGGGCAATTTGGCCCGATCACCCAATTGTCTGAAATGTAAGATGATCCATGCGTCGGATGGGCATGTATAAAGTCGGTCCACCCACCAACCCGCATTGGACCAGCTTGGTGGGATACGGTCCAAACCCCCTAATGGATAAGGGTGTATTAGGGGAGGCCTATGTCCATCAGTGGACTAACAAAAGGCTGATGTTGTGAATAAACATATTGTTTTAATTGTAGCACTCTCAATGTGAAATTATTCAGGCCTGTAAATAACGGCCGTCGTAACATTGAATCATTTTAAGTGGGCTTGAAAATAAACTTTTTATATCTAGACGCATTTAGAACTTTTTCGGTGCTTTGTTGTTAAATAATTTCAAGAATTAAGCGGTGACTTCATATAGATAAGGTATTTTAGAAAAGAAACGTCTAAAAAAACCTAGTTATGTTACAAAATATAATTGATTTTTGCTATTTTTCTATTGGATAGTATATCAAGTGGAATTGAACATTGGAACAACCAATTTATAGCGAGATAGGTGTTTTAATTTCCGCTTTTATAAATTATTCATATGGTATATAGAGCATGAAAGTATTATGGCATGTTTGAAAATTATAAAATTGATTTACAGCATGATGGAAATAAAAAAAAATATTGGAGTTAAACACTATTTTGAGAACAATAAAGTAAATTTGGAAAATAATAACTTAAGATAAAAAAGTATTCATATTTTTTAAATTAATTACAATTAATTAAAAAAGAGTTAGTCAGTAATAAAAGAGTCATCAAAGTCAGTGCTTACACGTATCTTATTCAGTATTTCTCTAAATCGGAAAGCCTGTACAGGAAAAAACAGAAACTTTATATTTTATCACATCGTTTTTACATATTTTTTTTCAACTTAAAAAATATGTTGTAGTAATATATTTATAATATCAATTTCGTTTATGGTTGATCAAAACTTTTGTAAGCTCCTCCTTCGAAAGTTTTACTTCGATAAGCCCGACGTTAATAGACTTACGTTTCATGTTTACTCTTTTCATAGTTCCTTATAGATATCAAGGATGTTCTATAAAATGCTCCAAGCAAAACTTGGGTTATAAAATAATTCACATTAAGATTAAATCACATCTTTACAAATATATTTCTAGAAAAATAACGAAAATATCAAAAAGAGCTTAAAAGTTTAATATCTTTTACTAAGGCTTAAATGTAAAAGATAAGATACTTTTTAAGTTATGTTTTAAGGGAAGTCCTCTGTAAGATACGCACCATGGATCTGTGACTAGGAACATTCAACTGCGAGTTTCAGGATGTCAAGAAGTATAAGAAACGAAGCCAACCAAAATTGAGCAGGTGCCTGCTGTGATACCAGTAATAAAAATAATTACCACATGACAGGCTATATATCTTTATGAGGGCTTAAATAAATCAGTTTTTAAAGGCAAGGAAGATGGTATACCAATGTAGTACGTCTGAACTTTTTAAAATAATACGTTGTGCTTAATCCAAATATAATGAAATGCTTTTTTTACATATGATTTTATGGAAGTAGTTGCCATAAAACAGAATATCCTAAAAGTCGGGAATGTATGATCGTACGTTAAATTATTCCACGCAATACATATGATTTGATTGACCACTGAACGAAGTCAGGTCAGTCTGACTGACTGTAAGGAACATTAACTGCTAATGAGGTAGACCTGTGAAGCTATTGAGATTAGAAATCATCTATATTTTATCAAGGCACTTCGTTTGCTTGCACGAACTGCTTGGGATCCCGTAAATAAGGAATTAAAATTCAAGCCCAAAAAAATAAACACCAAATAAGTTAATATTGCATAAGTCCGGGTAAAGACAAAAGAAAAGTTCTATTTCATAAGAATAATCAACTTTTGATAACTTCAATATCACCAACATAAAAATATCAATATATTAACAGTATTATATTTAATTGAGTATATCCTACTTTGTAAACACTTAATTACATATTTGTAATATGTGATATTATAATGGTAATTGTGAATTATTTTTATCAGATGAGAAATATATAACTTTCAAAGACAATTATTCAAAGACAATAATTTATAAATTTCAAATAATTTTGTATGGTTAACTTAGAACTTCCAATATAAGCTTCGCTTCACTGTCTCCCGTTTTCTTTCTGCATAAGTCCGTTAACATAATTTTTATAAATCTTATGAACTTTAGCTATATTTTTGAAATCTATCACAGAGGATTGTGTTATTCACAGTAGTATTTTTATTTCTTTCAATTTATTTAGATATTATTTAATTTACGTGTATAGAAATACTAAGGGTACTACTGCCAGTACCTTTAGTATAATAAGTTTATGAAAGAACTAGTTAAAATAGACCATCTGGTCCAATTTTAACTTCTTGCGTCTAAAAAACTTGTACATTTTCGCATATTTAGCATAGTACATCCTTTGAATACGCTTACCGTACCTCTGCAATAAATCTTATAGCTAACACGTCGACTTTTAATTTATGTTATGACCAATGTCTGTTGTTTTTGATTGTTTTCGTCTACATTGCTTTTCGGTAAATAATTTTACCAAATATGAAGAATCATAGGAACTAAATTGTTAGCAATTTTTACGCTGCTTTAATAGTATTTTTCATTAACATATACGAGTTGGCCAACGATATGTTCCACCTGCCTCGTAAAACTAAAGCAGCTTTGAAAACCTTTAAAACAATAGTTTAGTGTTTGTCATGTTTACAATATATAAGACATTTAGCCAGTAACAGTAACAGTACAAGGTTGTCATGGTTGTCAAAATTATCAATGGCAGACATTATAATATATTGATTTCTTCACGAAATTAAACCCGGTACCATGAATTTAAGGAATATTAAGCTTTTAATAAAATATATTCGAGAGCATAAATTTCACAAATAATAAATAACAATACGGTTACACATAATGATGAAAAATAAAAATAAAACAAGAGCGGAAGATAAATCAAATGTCAGCTTTATTTCGCAGTAGCAAGCGGCAGGACTTCATTTGGCAGCGGCTAATCAACAAAATGTGTTAACTGTGAAACGTAACAGGTGTGAAAATTACGGTCGTCATGGTACTTAAAACGTATAATAACTTTTTATTACAGTTACTTTTATCAAGATGCCCAAATTAAAACGTTTTATTTGTAATATTGATACATTTTGGAAATTTAACAAGATTTGCTTAGCCTATACATGGCGTCTCAAAATTTTTAACAATTAGTATTACGGGATGAAACCCGTAACACTAATTGTGAACAAACTACTCGAAGATTTGTAGACTAAGTGACATCCATTCATTGTCAAGGCAGGAACGCCGGGTGGTCCACTCATCCGCCGCTTTTGGAAGTCTTACACTGCGTGGCGATCGCATCGGGCGTAAGGCGACCACGCGTTGTCCAATGAATTACGACGCGGCGTCGCGAACGCCCGGCGTACGCATTTATTTATGCTAATCGTTAAGCATATATCTATTATATTAAAACGTTACTTTTTATATAAAAAGCGATGATGAACGTTAAACGTTTGCGACTTGGATTTGGATTGGGTTATATGAAGCATCCGGATTGTATTACAATAGTATTGTAGTCATTAAAACAATACGGAAAAACCATGTCAAACATGTATATTTTTTACATGGTTTGGATTATTAATAAAGTGTTCTGTCACTATATTCCTGTAATTAATTAATTTAATTAAAATTTAAACATTTCTTTCATACCAAATTTCATAAATAATATATTACAATTAATCTTGCTAGCGATTTCTCCAAAGTTGTAATCTTTTAATTTATTATTTAAGTCTCACAAAAGGAACATTAGAAATTATCAAGTACAAAACTCCACGATATATATATTAATTTCTATAAAAATATATCCAAAATACAGTCAAATTTATATCATGACTAAATTGCAATAAAATCATGGCCTACACTTTTATTTCAATTGTGGAAGCTGGGATATTTTCAACTTTTTATTACATTTGGTGGAAACTTTTTTAGATCGGCCCTTTTTTTCATTTGAGCACAGAGATTGCCCGAAATGATGTATTGTTATCGTAACATAACGCATTTTATTTAAGGCTTCTGGTATTGTAGTATCAATAATAAAGTATTTAGATTTTATAGGTTTTAAGTCTTTTTGATGGATTTTGTTTTATATAGATGCCGTTCTTCGCAGTTCAGATATTTAGTACTGTTGCTGTGTTTAGTAATAGCTGTAGTCCGCGACTTCGTCTGCGTGATAATGTGTAAAAAAATATTACATATTTTTCAAAAAAGTGCTACAAGATACTCCTCGTTACATCAGCTATCATCCAGTGAAAGTTCCGTGAAAGTGGACCAGCCATTCTAGAGATTAGCCGGAACAAACTCATAGACAAATATTTAGAAAAAGTTTTCTTTGTTATATGTATCGGTTATTTATCGCACTGTTATCATTAAAAATGATTATTTCGATGTTACAAACAAACACTTCAATTTAAATTTTTGTATAACTTATAATAATATTCTTATGGTGGATTAGGCTAGACCTTCTCACTAGTATTAATAATGGGAGCATTACGATTTTTTTTTACAACTTTACAAAAAGTAAATGAAAATTCAAATTGTTGCATTTATTTACATTACTCTTTAAATGTTAGTATTTATCGTGTAGTCCCAATTTAATTTGATTTCACATCATCAGCCTTTGTTAGTCCACTGCTGGACATAGGCCTCCCCTAATACACCCCTATCTAGTAGGGGGTTTGGACCGTATCCCACCACGCTGGTCCAATGCGGGTTAGTGGGTGGACCGACTTTTTTACATGCGCATGGATCATCTTACTTTTCAGACAATTGGGTGATCGGCCCAAATTGCCATAACCAACTAGGAAACAACAATGAAAATTGGTTGCGTCCCCGCAGGATTCGAACCCACGACCTCCGGTTTCTAAAGCACACGCCCATACCACTAGGCTACGAGGCAGTTAATAATTTGATTTACTCAGAGTAAATGATTTAATGAAAGATTTTACGGATTTAGTCGAGTTTAATTTTGTTAACAATTTTCTCGATGATTCAGACACTTTACAGGATTCATGGTCACCGGCAGACTGGGGTGTCAAATTAATGTATACTTTGAATAAGCAGTTTAAATTACCGATGATTTAAAATAAGACTTAAAATTGTTCTCAACAATTAATTTCTTAGAAACATGAATATAATTGGTTTTTAGAGGCTTGCTTAGTTTCCAAGTTAATTACTTGCAACGTATATCTACTTTAGCGCCATTGATAGTTTTATAATTAAACTTTCGTGAAGTTATTTAGTTTTTCAAGCTTAAGAATACAGATCTAGTGCACACAAAAATCATTTAAAATTTAAACGTACATTAGGAAATTGTTTTTCCTTTTAGTTCAGTTCTAAAAACAGTTCAGTTTCAACAAAGAAACAAAAAAATATGACCGACTTCAAAGAGTATATAACCATTTTGCGCAGTAGAAGCTGGTGACAACGTGCCTTCAGCGAGATTGTACACCGCGGTGTCTGCGACTGCATTTTAAATCCCTAATATCTTTTCAGGTATTTACTTAATCAAAATGTTATGTATGACACATTTCATGCATATAGAATGATTTTTTTATTTAATTATTTTTATGTTATTTTACACTATATCACCTCAAAAAAGGTTTGTGAAGGCCTTATTGCAATTTTTAACGACAGATTTCATAAAAATGGCTAATGTTAATATATATTGATTAAATAATAATTAAAACATAGTTAAAGTCAATGTGTTACAGTTTCGGCAGCGTTTGCCGTTTAATCGCACGAGGTTGTCGTTTTTGACGCCAAAATTTTCCTTAATTCTTTTATGTTTGGTGAACTACTCATTACAAAATTATTCAAAAGAATTAGATTAAATGACAGCTAATACCTATCATTTAAAAAAGAATGAACTAAATCGAGCACTTGGAGCGAAGCAACGAGGTAAAATACATAAATAAAACATACGCTCCCAATTAAGTGCTTATTTTTTTGCGAAGTTGGTCAAAAATATTTTGATTATTCCTAAAATATTACGTATATGTATATAAAGTAATAAAAAATAATCTAGAATCCCAATAAATGTAAATAAAACTAATTTAATAATACTAATGGCACCGTTAGTGAACGCGTTCTTCCGGTTGGCTGCGGTGGCTATTTTCAATGTCCACGCGATGTTTTATTAATTGTTCTGTGTATTTTTGCTATTATCGGCGAAATAAGATTAATTGGTATTTTGATAATTATTTCAACCTTTAAAGACCGAATCCTTTACAACTATGAATAAAACTAGTATCGCGAATCAGATCCCCTTTAACATTAAAACTCTGCGTTTGAGATTTTGGGAATAATGAACAATTCAAATACAGTTAGGATAAACAGAGCTATTTAATAGCATAATAAGCTAAGTGCTTAACAATTT